>OZ007567.1:25737293-26164793 GCA_963931925.1 Onchidella celtica
GGAGCGTACATAGAAATGGATAATAATTACATTAAGACTCACAGTACTCACACGGCCAGTTTACGTTTCTTCCCTTTCTGCGTCGGAACAATGTAAATAGTTATGACGCGCGGCTTCGATTCTTGAAAGCCAATAAACAATGTCTGTCTGCCTGTCTGTTTGTCTGGCTGTCTGTCCTTCCTTCCGTTCGTCCACCTGTCTGTCTGTCCGTCTCTCCGTCCGTTTGTCTGTCTGTTTGTTTGTCTGTCTTTCTGTATGTATGATTGTCTGCCTGTCTGTCTGTCCGTCAGTCCGTTTGTGTCTGTCTATCTATTTGCTTACCTTTTTGTCTTTCTGTCTATCTATGGATAAAGGTTAGTAAACTTGTGTTAAATCTGAAGTTTGAAACGCTGTGCGCAGCAGTTTTCTTTCCATGCTTTGGTGAGGCAACAGCTGATGATAGGATTTTCAAAATATAAAAAAACGAGAACAGTACGGGGTCATGCGGCAGAGACGGCTGTTCCACCTGCAAAACACCTGAAGCTCTGAGAGGTGAAGATGCACAATTTGATGAGGAAAAATACTTTCCCTCCATCCCTCCAGAACATAAAACAAAACAAAAACAATAGCATCATTTATCTTTCTTCCCTGCCACGACAATGGTTAAGGGGCCACCACGCGTAAAGTGGAGACAACCCACGCCAGTTTCATGGCCAAATCAACATGGCCTTGTGAACCTAGGAAAGACAAAATGCGGACGATGGCGGTCTCACGTTGTGTATCGAAGCCGCAGTTTAGTCGCCAAACATTGAGGCCATGAACACATGTTGCTATGTCAACAAAAACTTGGACGCAGGCTTGTTCAGGCTAACTACTTCCCAGCTGCTGGACTTGAGCCTAGTTAGATTAACACTCCTATGCCAACTTTTAAAAGGTAAACTGGTATGGTTCTCTCTCAGAATTGAAATGTTGGTCATCCAACAGCTTGGTCAACGGCGCCACTTGTTGTTTTCTCAAGTCTTCCAAGGCCAAAGGATCAAATTATTTCGCAAATCATTCGCCAAATTTAAAATGTCGTTGTCGAATTCATTCAGGTTTTCGCGTATAACGAAAAAACAGAAATGTGTCGCAAAGAGAACAGTGCATCAGGCAGCCACAAGAAAAAACAAATAACAACAACAACAAAAACTATGCTGACCACTTACAAAAGCGAAACATCCCTGTCTCCCAAAGAGTTACTGATAAGATAAAAAAAAAAAGAACCAGAGGCAAGAACAATTTTCTTCACACACAAAAGTGTAAGGCTTCACATCCACAGCAAGGTACCACAGTTCTCTCTATCTATCTATCTATCTACCTACCTACCTACCTACCTACCTGCCTGCCTGCCTGCCTGCCTGCCTGCCTACCTACCTACCTACCTACCTACCTACCTACCCACCCACCCACCCACCCATCTATCTATCTATCTATCTATCTATCTATCTATCTATCTATCTATCTATCTATCTATCTATCTATCTATCTATCCATCTATCCTTCGAATCATGCTGATCCTCTTCCGGGCAAAATGAATAGATATAGAATAATATTTAAAACGATATTGGATCGCCTCGACGCCTTGGCATACATTTTTTTAAAACGGATCTTTGGTATTCTGAGTTGTATTCGTGTGTTTGAGTGCACATGCCTAATCTGTCGCCATAAGTTCGTCATAATACTGATCTGAATGTAAAGCAGTTAAGAGTTTTTTGCACTCGATGAGAGCTGCAGACTGCCTATGGACCTTCCTAAACACTATCATTACCATTAATCGCACAGTCAATTCACTTCTGAACCGGCCGTGAGTAAATTGTTTATCTTTCTATAGAGTCGTCCCTTGGTTTTTTACGTTCTGTTTGTGTGTTGAGCGATGATCAGTGTGCCTGTCTGCCGGTCTCTGAATGCTGATCATCCTGAATACCCCGTTTGCCATAAATGTTTTATTTGTCCTTTTCTCCACTGTCTCTCCATTGGCTTATCCTTCAATGGCGTGGCTTGCTGGTCTGTGTGCTCTACTCAGGCAGCATTTTCCATCTTTCGTTTGTCTTTCTGAAATTACCCATTAATTTGTCTGTAATAAAGTTACGACAGTTTAATAACTGTATATGGGTTACTGCCTTAATGCCCCCCCCCTTTCTTTTGTATGTGTTTTTCCCCTTTTTATGAATGTGTCTGTCTGTTTACATTATCTTTCATTTATCTCTATTATCTGTCACGCTGCGTATTTTGTATGGCAGTCGTGTTTGTGTACAACCAATCACAAGCCAAAAGCTACTGGGCCCCTATCCCGTTAAAGGTCGAGAGAATAAATGCTGCCAGCAACATGTGACAGTTCGCCGACAGTCTGTTTCACATAGTTGCCGGGCAAGTTCGATTTTTCCCCAGGGCATTATGGATACAAGATCTATAATATCAGAAGGTGACAAGCCAGAGGATCTGATCTCTCCAGGCAGGGCTATTACGAGACTCGAGGTTCCTGTGCAGAAAGAGTACTGGCATTTAGCACAGTTCGTATTATATTGACTCTACTATTGTGGTTAATGGCCATTACTTTTATCAGGATTTTTTTTTTCCAGATTATAGGCAATATCACAGAAGGTCAACAGCAGTGGTTCTCAGAATCCCGGGGGATGAACTCCCCCCCCCCCACCCCCCCCCCCTTTTTTTTTTTGCTATCCCAGATTGCCTCATCTCAGTGGATCATAAAATTTGTATTTCTTCTTTGCATTTCTGATTATCAACCCATGACTGACATTCCTTCCCATTTCCTCCCCTGGGAGCTAAGAGCATCCCGTTTGAGAATCACTGTATACGAAGCGTCCGGTTTTATGTTGTTTTAAACGCTCTCAGTACAGCTGAACCCAAAAAATAATTACCGATGGCCGACTTTCCTAAACGTATCTTCAGACTCGAATAAAAATGACATTCTCATGCATTTTTATGTAAACTAGCCGACCCCGGCAAGCTAAATCTTGCAAATTTCCCGTGTATGTATCTAGTCCAGATGTATATATCTAGATCTAGGTCGCATTCATAACAACACTTTGAATTCGATGCAAGGTCTAATAATATAGTTTTGTAAATAGTGACGTAGAGCGCAATTTCCGGTCACATTTTTCCGGTTTATTCGATAAAAATGTCCCTCCTTTTTCGTGACTCAAAAAAATCGTTAAAAAATAATATTACAGGTTGAATTTTCCCCCAAATGGATGTGTCCACGTAACTCTTCGTAAAAAATTGATGCTTTACACCAAGTTTCATAATTTTTGATGGCGTGGTCGCGAAGTTTCAGCTGCTTACAGGTTCAACCTCTAGCTCAATTACAGTAAGATGATAATATCCAAATATAACTGTTCTATTAAAATGGCAATCACACACACCTCTCAAATAAACTGATTATTTTAAGGATACCATCATCATTTGAAACAAATCTGTGGTATCTGCACTGAAAACTACGATATTGATGGTCTGTGATGAAGAGGTTGTTGCTAAACATCAGTGTTTCCTGCGATATACCTCTTTTCAAAGGAGTAGAACCGTTTCCATAACATGTTTTTAAGGATTCTGTAATGCCGTATTGAGGCCTACATATTGAATTTGTGCATGATTGCCTATGTGCAGCAGATGTGAACATGAGATCAATTATGTATTTCTTATGAAACAAACATAATCCTCGGCATCGATTCCAAATCAAACATGACACAACTTTCAAACCACGCTTTATGATAATTTATTATTTAGAGAGCCAGAGTTTCAATCATGATTGAATCTCGCAAAATTTAAAGAGAAATGCATCGAATGCAATTTTCAAGAGAAGTAAACAAAAAGTGGAAAAGAACTAAAGGTGTGAATGTGCGGGTAGAAAATAAGGAACTAAAACAACTGTTAACACGTAATGTTTTCAGAATACTTCATCATGAGACGAGGCAACTTGCAAGTCAGTGGACTTCCTTGTTCACACACTGAAAATGTTTTGAGTCCAGGTAGAAAATCTTCTAAATATAAAAATGCAATTAAACCCCTATGATACCAACAGGCTCAAAAGTAGCCCTACTGAATGGATCCTTCCGAAATTTTACATGAAGAAGTGAAATATGGTTGTGGACCAAACAGGCTAAGTAGAGGGCACACAATTTAGCTTTTCGAGAAGGTTTAGGCTACATGTTACGAACGGGACACCACGACTTCTCCCTTCAATGAACAAAATTCTGTGCGCGCACTGAAACCTTGCTAAGCTGAGCTGTTAATGTCGGATTTATTGTCTTTACATTCTGCTCCATCTTTCACTACATCATTTAACCCCCCTCCCCTCTCTCGCCTTCCCTTTCATAATTATGAGTGGCTTTCATGCTAGGCCTATGCTTGTATAAAACTAAAAGCATAATTAACATCCGTGTCATTGCCTGCCTAACGTCACGTACACGGTACAGGATGGCCGCTCCCAGGGCTGGTGTGAGACATAATAAATCATTTGATTCTTGAGCTGACAAACAATAATTATTGACTTCTGTCACAAATCCCAGACTGGGAGATGTAATAAGTTATGACAGGACAACAATCACGAACAAACAAGTTAACACTTAACAGAACAATCCATCAGACTCACACATTTATTAAACATAATTATACAGATAATAGCGCAATTACATACATTATATTATTGAAATCAACTGCCGTACAACGGCCTTATTCTCACACACACTCTCCCCTCGGATCCACAATCCGGTAGTTACTCCTAAAGGCACTTCGGCCTCAGCCTCTCCCCTCAGGGTCTTAATAGCACATTAATAATTTACTGGCACCGCAGTCTCTCAATATCACCTTCCTATTGTCATACACCTTAGCATTCCCCTAGCACCTCAGCAGGGCAATAACACATTATCATTTCAATAGACATTATCATTTCAATAGTACATTCTCCCCTCAACATGGCAATAGTGCATTATCACATTCACGCTCATATCTACGTCCCTGTCCGTGGCCTGACTACCACGACTTTATGTGCCTCTACTGTCCTGCACTGACAGCCTCACTTCTGGCCTATGGGTGGCCTCCGGCCCTATGCTGGCCTATCCCCTGTGCTCATCGAGGTGGCTCTGCGGCCCGTCCTCGACACCTACAAGAATAACATTACATTGGTATAATACCCTACCATTTCTATTCACTCCACCTCTCCTTACAACCCACGAAGCGTACACACACTAGTTCACCTTTCACTCACCACACATCTTACGGTAACACACTTCCATCGGAGTACACACTACTCACTCGCGCTACAAATCCATGAACTCACTTTCATCTATCGCTCATGGCGCACATTGCTATATCCAATATCAAGGACTTCCACATTCCTCACATATACTTATTTACATCATGGTAATAGACGAATATAATATAATACATCAATCATAATAATCAATCAACGTTCTACATACCAGTCATCACTGGAAAGACTCTCACTAGTCTTCTCGACTGCTCCCCTTATGTCTGCCCGATGGGCTCTTATCCACAGGTCCGTTCCGTAGGACCTTCTAACTTGCAGTGATAGTAATACAGCGCTTTCGCCTCATTCAGACCCTCCCACTACTCACAACAGCACGCTTAACTTACTTGTCTACGTGCGTTAATTTTACTCTACACCCGCTCTGTAGCAATCCCCTTAATTGCACTCACTCCACTCGTGACAACTTCTTCGATTGCTATTTAACCCATCGCTAGTTCCGCCTTCCTCCGATAGTATAAACAATTATTTCCATCTAAGTACACCTATGGTTTGAAGTGAGATTCTTTTACGTAAATCAAGAGAATTCTTTGGACGAAATCATTGGTACCGTTATCATCATCACTTTCACTTTCATCAAAGTCGTCAAATACATGTTGTGTGTGAAAATTTATAAATATTATGCTTCCCTTTATTTTTCAACAGGATGAAGGACACAATAAAATCTAAACAAAGAAATGAGATATAGAAAGAGGGATGGAGAGAGAGAGAGAGGGGGGGGGGGAGAGAGAGAGAGAGAGAGAGAGAGAGAGAGAGAGAGAGAGCGAGAGAGAGAGAGAGAGAAGAAGAAGAAGAAGAAGAAGAAGAAGAAGAAGGTCGAGAGAAATATAACCAACGGTCAACCCAAGAACAAAAGCTTACGAATGAAAGGAAGCCGGATCGCCTACTACCAAAATATCCAGTATTAGCTTTTATTAATTTCAATATATTACAGTCCAGTATCATCTGAAGATATGGAGATACATACACAACAGCTTAGTTTCCTGTTGCCAACGATCAATAATAATCCAATAAGAAAGAACAAGACTTGAATATCCCTGTCTGTTTTTGTTTGTTTCTTTCTTGGGTTTTCTTGAAACCTCTTATATGAAACAACAAAAGGCATGGGCGCCGAGTATAGATGAGATTTACTGAGCTTTATTTTACCATACATGTACTTATCCGGTCAAAAGAATAATGATAAATATTAATTTTGACACTGTCATTGTTATTGGCATTGTTATTGGCCAAATGTTTTGGCCATTCATGATGCCGGGTCCTAAATCCATAGGAATGTATCAGGTTTTATCATCTATTTATGTGTCTGTCTGACGCATGCAACTCTTGCATGTCAGTTGAAGCTTAGTGTTGTTTTTTCTTATCTGCATAGTAGTAGTCTTAGTTTTGTCACACTCAGGATCCGTTATACAATGCTTGATCATGTCTAAAGTATCTTACATTCCCCTTGCATAAGCAATTTGGATATATTATTTTAATGTATATATGTTAGCCAATACGTAATCTGGGTTTCTGAGAATCTTTAATATTTAGCTATCGTGGGTAGGTTTAATATCTATCTATCTATCTATCTATCTATCTATCTATCTATCTATCTATCTATCTATCTATCTATCTATCTATCTATCTATCTATCTATCTATCTATCTATTTATCTATCTATCTATCTATCCGTCCACCCGTCTATTCATTTATCTATTTTCCTATCCGTCTGTCCATCCATCAATTGATCGATCCAGTCCTCGCCGATCTGGTTTTAATACAATCTCCTTGTGGAATAAGAAACTTTCGATAAAGGATAACAGTAATATTTTGTAGTAGTATTGGGGGGGGGGGGTGGGGGGGGGGTGTTGTTACAGAAAGCCAACCGCCTTTTCAAACACAATGAGGTCAATACTCGCCCAGGTAGCGCAAGTGGCTAAGGGCAAAACCTCAAGCAAAGGAATGTGCCAAATAATTTAGGCGGACAGGGGACAAAACTGGCTATGGATCCATTTTTCAATAGTCAACTGGATAAAAAGTCCACTGGCGAGTTTGGTTTCCTTTGATCCTCAACTGTTCATAATTCCTCCCAAAAAGAGCACCTGCGTATAATGAATGATTGAACGGGTAAATTCAAGCAGCGAAAGAGACTGACTGGCAGCCAGACGGGGTAAAAGATTGGCATCTAAAATGACATAAAGAAAAGAAACACATGGCGAAAAGCCAATACGCCTAGTGTATTATATGTGCATGTGTTTAGCGTGCCAGCTAAAAGAAGACTTCAAACGGGTTGACAGAGGAAAAGTGTGAAAAGCTGGGAGACAGCGGTGCATAGACGAAGTGACGCGGGTAGATAGATAGATAGATAGATAGATAGATAGATAGATAGATAGATAGATAGATAGATAGATAGATAGATAGATAGATAGATAGATAGATAGATAGATAGATAGATAGATAAATAGATAGATAGATAGATAGATAGATAGATTAGGCAACAACGCGTGTTTCTGATGGACTGATTAAACTATACCGATGTCTCCAAGATTAACTCAAAGTTGGGTGGTGAAATCAATGAAGTGATCTGGAAAGAATCCAACACGATGTTGGGGAAGGGCTGGCTTGGCTCAAGGGAAACACGAGTGGCTGTGTGGACTGAGGTGGAAGTGTGAATGTGTATAATGGTAAGCTAGAATGATGGTGACCTGAAGAACGCGTGGAGCGAAGTAAATATGCGAATAAAAAGGTGCTTTGCACGCGTAATGCCAATGGATAACAGTGTGCCCTTTATTGTTATTATACCGTGTAAAAAGTTCCGTTAGCAGGACAGTCTGACGGTTGGAGAGATAGACCTACTGATAAATTTGCCAACGCACACAGACAGACAGACAGGCGATCAGACAGGGAGACAGACAGACAGACAAACAGGCGGGAAGACAGACAGACAGGCAGGCAGGAAGCAGACAGACAGACAGACGGACAGGCAGGAAAGTAGGCAGACAGACAGACAGGTAGATAGGTAGGGCAGATAGGTAGGCAGGTGGGTAGGTACAAAGATAGGTGGGTAGGTAGGTGAGTATGTAGGTATGTAGGTAGGTAGGGAAGTAGGTGGGTGGGTAGGTGAGTAGGTAGATTGGTAAGTACGTGTAACACTGGTTACGGGGTAAACCGAGCGGGTCTCTCTCTATCTATAGCTATCTAATCTGACACCAAATAATGTAACACAGGACGAGACGAGCAGGGCTCTCTACACAGTCAAACATACAAACAAAACTATCAGGTTTTGAGAGGACAACAATTTTATTAAAAGGAAAAGAAAATAACAAATCAAATAATAAACACAATACAATAAACACATGACAATACAATAAACCACAATAAACCACAATAAACCCAATAAACCCAACCGATAGGCGCGCTGAAGAAGAACCAAAAATAAACAGGAATTAACAGCACGCCTCATCAGTTAATCATTACATCATGCTAAAACAAGAGAATGCATCAAAAGAAAACATAAAAGTTAATAATAACCATATTCACATTGTAAACTAATATATGGGGACGGTCCAGTATGTCTATCAAACAGTAACGTATAATTTACTTTGTGAGCACTCCAGGGAGCCAACTCGAGTATAAGATGCAAGCCTACCAAGTAACATGTTTACTTCCCTTGGCTTAACTACAGGCTGACATAGGGCTATCCCACACGTTATAATTCTTATATTATAACAACGGCCATTATTCTAGATCAGGAAGAAAACTTAATTTGATTCCAGACAAGATAACATTAAGCCTTACATGTGTATACGCGCACCCTGTACGCATCAAATCCATCCTAGTTATGGAATGAGCTGGAATTAAACTAACTACAATAAAATACAGTCTGCTGAGTCTACACACTCATACCACAGAACTGCCCGTGCTAGGTGGCTCAATAAAAGACAATCCCATCTACTTACTTAGCCCACCCACGCACAACGTAGTATCCCTTAATTAACAATTACGATCATAATTAGCAGAGGATAGCAATAGCCAACTGGATCTACTCATTAAGTCAAAATTAATTGACTTAGGCCCCATTAGCCAACCCAGCTCAATTCCGCACATGCTAGATTATTAATATTACACAAAAACCCTAGTCCATACTGCCACAGGACTATCTCAACTCAGAGCCAAACTTATCCCTTTCCTATCCTCTGGATATAATACCAAACTCCTTACTCATAAAGTCATAGGAGTATCTCTAGGTGGACCAACCCACATACATGTAATAAATCAACACCTAAGTCTCAACCAACAATAGCAAGCTATAGTCTCCCACTACAAGTGATATGATAATCATGGCATAAAGCCAAACCCAACTACATGGTACAACTACAAGACTGAACAGTCAAGTCAACCCACTTGTATTACCTCCAACAATACTGATATACCTAAAACGTTCCCACATATTCAGTGATCTAATTATATAATGCAACAAAATAATATCATAATAATGATGACTATACATATCATAGGTCTACTGGGCAAGCAACACCCATAACCCCTATGATTGAGTTTAAAGTCAATGCATCTGATCTCTTCATTACAACAGAGTCCAATTACATCTGTCAGTGTGTCAAAAGAACAGACAATGAGCAGCTACAAAGGATGCCATAAAAATATGACACCTGATGCATAGACAATGCATCTATACACCTATCATAGGCCTTTCCCTTCATGATTCATCTTATCAACAACCAAAGTTCAAGGTTCGACCCTCAAAAGTTTCTAAGTCCGACCTAACCAGTACAAATTGAAGAAAATCAACTTAACACCTATGTAGCGAACGGACTAATTCAATAATAAACATATAATAAATTAAGAAGTTAAAGTAAATCATGTGTAGCATCTGCGGGCTACCCCTTGCCCTCCCCCGGTTTTGTTGTTGTGCTGGTGGCTGAGCATGTGTCCACTACTTTTTTCATTTTATTGTTGTACCACCAGAGTGTACTGTACTCCGTGACCTGACCTTCTTTTCTAGTGAGTAGTTTTTTTCCTCGCTCGCTTGTTGTCAGGTGTTTTGACTCGTTCAGTAAATATTAGTATGTTCCCGAATATTCGATAACGTGGTGGAAACGAATGTTTACGCCAGATTTGGCCTTGAGTGATGTAACCTGATGACGTGTTGATGCGTGATTGGTTAGTTTGTGCGAGGGCAAAGGTAACGTTTATTTCGGGAACTTTCTGTAGGGATGTTTATATATATAGACCTGTGTGAGTGGGTGGGGGGTGAGTAAGTGAGTTTCCTTTTGTGTGGCGTAGATATTTAGTTTCGCTGGTGTCTTCCTAGTAATTTATTGTTCACTATACAGTTATTAAACTTTAGTATTATTTAATCTATCGTCGGATCTCGTGTTTATTTATTTTACAGCTGTAATAGTTTCGTTTTCTAAAGGGTTGTAGTTAGATCAACTAACTCCCCCCTACTATAACGTGCTAGAACAACCTCAGCTGTTACATATTGGGGGCTCGTCCGGGATTTGAACCCGGGACCTCTCGTCACCATGGGCGAACACTATGAATTCATTCGGATGCCTTTTGGGATGATGAACTCAGGAGCCACGCTGAACAGGATCGTAAAGCCATTGATCCGTGGAATGAACAATGTGACAGCATATGTGGACGACCTGCTGATTCATACAGAGACATTCGACGAGCATGTGAAGACTCTCAAGGACTTACTGCAGAGGATGGACCAAGCTGGATTAACTGCAAGACCATCGAAGTGTCTGATTGGAACGTCTGAAGTAGACTTTGTTGGACACTTAGTGGGAGAAGGTATGATTGGCCTGTTAGAAGAGAATGTATGTAAGGTACGAGACGCACCCAGACCCACCACTAAGAAGGAAGTGAAAGCATTCTTAGGATTAGTGGGATATTACCATGAATTTATTCCTAACTTTTCAGCGATTGCATCACCATTGTCTGATTTACTTAGAAAGGGTCAGCCCAATATAGTTCAGTGGGATGAAACGCAGGAGAAAGCGTACACCTCTTTGAAGAATGTCATTATCTCCAAACCCGTGTTATGTTTGCCAGATTTTTCCAAAGAGTTTGTCTTAGCAACTGATGCATCAGATCGCGGATTAGGCGCTAGCCTTATGCAGGAACACGAGGGAAAGTTGTACCCTGTGGCATATGCTAGTCGTAAGCTATTGCCTCGTGAGACAAAATATTCGGTCTCAGAGCGCGAATGTTTAGCTATTGTTTGGGCTGTAAAAAAGTTTACTTTGTATTTGTATGGAAAGGAGTTTGTGCTCCAAACTGACCATCGGTCATTAGAGTTTTTGAACTCTGCCAAGTTTGACAGTCCAAAGTTATTACGATGGAGTTTATTTTTACAGTCTTATCGATTCAGGATTCACTACGTAAAAGGCAGAGAAAATGTCTGTGCCGATTTCCTGAGTAGGGTATTTTAAAGTAGTACACTATCAGTGAAATGCATTGTAACCCATACTTTTGCCTATTGTACTGTAATTGGGGACATAGTTCATCTGTGACTGAATATTGAATTGATGGCTGATAGAGAGTCATGATGTGTTAGTCACATTTTGGTTTTATGCTATGTCATATTAGTTACCAATGGAACTTGGTGTAATTTTTGAAAATGTAACCCAAATGGGGACTGCGAGCAAGCAGTGTTTGTGTTATATTGCAATGTTGTAACTTGTTTTGACCTAATATGATGAAGAAAGACCCTAATCAGTGGTCGGTATGTATTGGTATTTTTGGCCATTGTACGTATGAGTTATACATTTTGGAGATAACCATGTTATGTACAACAAGTTATATGCTATGATTCGTGCACGAAGCATTGTGTAAACGATGGGCCATCGTTTCACCTTATATGATTTGTAATAATACCATTGACCATTGTTTCACCACAGTGGTGGCGTTGTGTTATTTTGACCGGTAGGCCTAATATTGGGAAGCAATGACGGTATTGTATTAGTTATGGTATTAGTGATGCAAAGTACACTGCATTGTATCGTGTTTGTGATGACATTCGGGAAGACACTGAAATTGTTTAATTGTAATAGAATTAGCAACTACCTTTGTGAGATTGGGAGTGCTATAAGATTATTTCACGATAGTGCAGACGCTGTATAATGTTTTTGGAGTTGAAAGATGTTCAACTTAAATTGGGGAGTTGTGTAGCATCTGCGGGCTACCCCTTGCCCTCCCCCGGTTTTGTTGTTGTGCTGGTGGCTGAGCATGTTGTTACAGATTCAAGGAAGGGTGTGCACTCCAATTGTAATGAATGGATTTCCTTGTTATCGTAATGGTGTGTTGGGGGTGTTGTTCGACTGCATATTTTTAATAGTAATATTGAATTTAATTCTTAACTTGCAGACCCATGCCAATTACTAAGGAACAAGTGGATAAATTCAACAACAGGGCCTGCAGGGCCACATTTTATTTACGTTAAGTTTACTAACAATTTCGACTAGAGATCTAATATGTAGTAATGATAAATATCAGCAGCATCAATTTCATAATCAATAAATACGTCATTACAAGTCTAGCTCTAGGTTTCCTACAAAATCATTTAACTTCTGTTCTTGCTAATTATCTAAATACTAATTAGACTCTATATAGAATTCTATCTCTAAAATCTGGTCTGCTTATTGTATGGCAATCAATATACTAGACTAGTATAGAGTCCAGTCTCTGGAGACATAAGGTCATCTCAGATATTTAGATCCAAAGTTACAGGTCTAGATCTTGCCCGTCGAAGTGACGTCGGCACAGTTAAATATTATATAGACTCTAGATAGGCCTATATATAATCTAGATCAAGGATGGACTGGCAACTCCCAGCCTCACCCAGACAATTCAATTACAATTAGACTCTAGATCTATATGATTCACACATTAGTACGAGTTGCAATTCTAGAATTCACAGCTAGATCTAGTCTATGTATTTAGCATCTTGCAATGTTCAGCAAGCACTCCGGGTAGATCTATGCACCAAGTGATCAATACTCCTACTGGATAACTGTCATGCTTTCGCCTCCTATTCACTGTCAAAACATCACGAGCCTCGGTCAGATCTTACTTACGATTGTTCTGGCGCTAAGGCCAGAAACAGTAGATAAAGGCGGTGTCATATTCAATGAGCCATGGATTAGTGACAAGACATTCGTCGAGCCATGCTGTTCATAATAAATGGATTCATTCAAGCAGAATCGACGCTGAGACCATCACCCACGGAAGTCTGGCATGGAATGAATAACTAGTGCCGCCAGCCCGCTCTGCAAGCAGCACGATTTACTACGCGTTGAAGCAAGAGGAAATATAATCCCCTTAGGAAAGTGAAACTGGGGCGCTAATCTTTCGTCTAAGCCCTACTGGTTTTTATTTAACTCTTTCCTACTTCCTAATATGTATGTTTTCTTATTCTTATCAATCCACGAAGATTTCTAGACGTGGATGTTAACTTTGTCTATGCAAATTAGTTAAAAGTTAAAATTTGACACAGCAGACGACAATTCTTTAAGGCCACTCTAATAGATATTTTGGGTTTTCACAAAAGTTAAATTTTACTCCAAGGCAAGGGAAATTAATCTTGATATCTTACTCTGGGTTATATTAAATTAAGTTATTTCCCCTTGACCGTATTTGATTCTGACATCCCCCACCCCAGTGAAAATTTTAAGAAAAATTTACACGATAGGATCGAAGAAACTCGACAGTCATAAAAATGACACTGATACTGAGTTGGGGGCTTAGTACCAAATTATAAAAGTAAGCCCTAAGATGGATAAAAATTTAACCAAGAACGTGCATATGGATGGACAAATAAAAAAATTACACAATTATTTATGGCAACGTTCTGTAGAATCTCATCTATGACGTATATTCTCATTTCATACAATCACACTTCTCATAAACATTTATAATAATAATGATTACTTAACTGAATACTCTTGAATTAAAGTATAACTATATTCACACAGTCACGCCTCACTGAAGAACCATACTCATAATTGTTATGTCAACACATATATTGATACATGTATGCACATTCACAAATAATATAATATTAAGTAAAGTATTGTGGCATCCTATGGCAGCAGTAGCTCTGGTTGCTTGGTTTGCCATGACTCCATCTCATTGACCCGCAGACAAGGGCGTCAGGTTTGTCAGTAGCTCAGGTCACAGTCCGGAATGACGCTGGTGGAAAGAGGATATTCACAAGAAAGAATGTAAAAATTGTTCATAAATTAGTGAACAATATAATGTGAATCCATCCACCGTCCAGAAATGAGGTGGAGAAGCGCCATCCAACCCCAATACAAGACAGACTCTTTAACAGAGTAATGAAAATTTTGGTCTGTCTTACATTTTACAACGAATTTCCGTATAATGAAGCCGAAACAACCAAAACGGCGAAAAGTTAATTAGCTTAACGTTTACATTCCAAATTCGCGTGGTGCTGCCTCAAATGCAACAATAGTATAGAACTTTCTCAATTCAATAACAATATGATTTATTTATTTAATCTCCGTATCGAATCCGGTATAGATGAGATGGCACGAGGCGATAGCTAGTTAATCTAATGCGCTTTACGCAAGCCATGCACACGTCAAGTGTCACAGTCATCTCGGTATATAATCATATTTAGTATTACGATAGCTGGTCCACGGGGCGCGGACAGCCTAAGACATAATCGGTTGTATAAAAAAAACAACACTCTTCTTCACAACTTCTTAAAACGCGACCACGCAGTGTCCTCTGTTACCACTGCAAAATATCTCTTAAAGCGACGAATCAGTGTTCTCTGTTAGCACTGGAAAATCTCTCAAAACGCGAAAATTCCCTTTCTTACCGGTCGGTCTTACACTGCCCGTCGGTCTTACACTGCCTGCGGCCTTACACTGCCCATAGGTCTTACACTGCATCTCCGCGTCTTACACTGCCTGCGGCCTTACACTGCCCTGTGGGGCTTACAATGCCTGTAAGAAGGTTCAACTCTCTCTCTCTCTCAATATACCACGTGTCTTTTATAATGACATTACCTCAATACTGATACGAACAAGTCCCATGAGACAATAAACTCTTTGCTCCTCGGGCGGCCGCACAGCCGAAAATAATACCAATATTCACCACACATCACTCATCTCTCACTTCACATAAATTACTTCCCATACAACAGTCTTCCACTGTCCTCTCGGGAGCTCATCAATTTAAAGACGAATCGGTTATATCACACTAACCCAGAACTGGCAGTATTAACTGCACGGGTTCTAATAATTCACTTAATGTCAATAATCCAGATTAAAATTCAACGTGGTTTTAGCACGTGAAATACCTCAGGCATATATATTGTAAATCATAGCAATGTCAATATAATAGTTTAAACTTTATAAGGAATAAAAAAAAATACACTGAACAGGACGCTAGACTAACAAGCAAGACGAACGATAACAGACCCTACAGCCCTAACTTATTTACAAGATAGTATTAAGAAAAAGGACAGGAGAGACATCTTCCTAAAGAAAGGGAGGAAGCAAAGAACGCCACAATCTATACGAATAAATGGATCCCTACAGAACTATTCATAGTAAAGCAAATCACCCCGAGTTATCTATAGCCAACGATACACGTTCTGCACCCGATTGGCAAAGAAGATTAGCTAAACTACGATCCCATCCAACCACCCGCTAAACTAAACTGAACATGCAAAAAGATAAAAAGCCTGTAAAATGATGAGGAAGGAAAACACCTCAACCTCCCCAAAAATCGACACTCGGATGGTTCACTTAACTTTTTTTTTTTTTAAAGGAATTTAGATGGTGGGTTCCTCAATCCATAGCTCGCATTCCCAAGTCCAAATGTCTCGTTTTCTGTCACAGGTAGATAGATGTCTGATGGATGTTGTCCCTCGCCGTGATCGTCGGGTCAATTCACAGCTAGATCTAGTCTATGTATTTAGCATCTTGCAATGTTCAGCAAGCACTCCGGGTAGATCTATGCACCAAGTGATCAATACTCCTACTGGATAACTGTCATGCTTTCGCCTCCTATTCACTGTCAAAACATCACGAGCCTCGGTCAGATCTTACTTACGATTGTTCTGGCGCTAAGGCCAGAAACAGTAGATAAAGGCGGTGTCATATTCAATGAGCCATGGATTAGTGACAAGACATTCGTCGAGCCATGCTGTTCATAATAAATGGATTCATTCAAGCAGAATCGACGCTGAGACCATCACCCACGGAAGTCTGGCATGGAATGAATAACTAGTGCCGCCAGCCCGCTCTGCAAGCAGCACGATTTACTACGCGTTGAAGCAAGAGGAAATATAATCCCCTTAGGAAAGTGAAACTGGGGCGCTAATCTTTCGTCTAAGCCCTACTGGTTTTTATTTAACTCTTTCCTACTTCCTAATATGTATGTTTTCTTATTCTTATCAATCCACGAAGATTTCTAGACGTGGATGTTAACTTTGTCTATGCAAATTAGTTAAAAGTTAAAATTTGACACAGCAGACGACAATTCTTTAAGGCCACTCTAATAGATATTTTGGGTTTTCACAAAAGTTAAATTTTACTCCAAGGCAAGGGAAATTAATCTTGATATCTTACTCTGGGTTATATTAAATTAAGTTATTTCCCCTTGACCGTATTTGATTCTGACATCCCCCACCCCAGTGAAAATTTTAAGAAAAATTTACACGATAGGATCGAAGAAACTCGACAGTCATAAAAATGACACTGATACTGAGTTGGGGGCTTAGTACCAAATTATAAAAGTAAGCCCTAAGATGGATAAAAATTTAACCAAGAACGTGCATATGGATGGACAAATAAAAAAATTACACAATTATTTATGGCAACGTTCTGTAGAATCTCATCTATGACGTATATTCTCATTTCATACAATCACACTTCTCATAAACATTTATAATAATAATGATTACTTAACTGAATACTCTTGAATTAAAGTATAACTATATTCACACAGTCACGCCTCACTGAAGAACCATACTCATAATTGTTATGTCAACACATATATTGATACATGTATGCACATTCACAAATAATATAATATTAAGTAAAGTATTGTGGCATCCTATGGCAGCAGTAGCTCTGGTTGCTTGGTTTGCCATGACTCCATCTCATTGACCCGCAGACAAGGGCGTCAGGTTTGTCAGTAGCTCAGGTCACAGTCCGGAATGACGCTGGTGGAAAGAGGATATTCACAAGAAAGAATGTAAAAATTGTTCATAAATTAGTGAACAATATAATGTGAATCCATCCACCGTCCAGAAATGAGGTGGAGAAGCGCCATCCAACCCCAATACAAGACAGACTCTTTAACAGAGTAATGAAAATTTTGGTCTGTCTTACATTTTACAACGAATTTCCGTATAATGAAGCCGAAACAACCAAAACGGCGAAAAGTTAATTAGCTTAACGTTTACATTCCAAATTCGCGTGGTGCTGCCTCAAATGCAACAATAGTATAGAACTTTCTCAATTCAATAACAATATGATTTATTTATTTAATCTCCGTATCGAATCCGGTATAGATGAGATGGCACGAGGCGATAGCTAGTTAATCTAATGCGCTTTACGCAAGCCATGCACACGTCAAGTGTCAGTCATCTCGGTATATAATCATATTTAGTATTACGATAGCTGGTCCACGGGGCGCGGACAGCCTAAGACATAATCGGTTGTATAAAAAAAACAACACTCTTCTTCACAACTTCTTAAAACGCGACCACGCAGTGTCCTCTGTTACCACTGCAAAATATCTCTTAAAGCGACGAATCAGTGTTCTCTGTTAGCACTGGAAAATCTCTCAAAACGCGAAAATTCCCTTTCTTACCGGTCGGTCTTACACTGCCCGTCGGTCTTACACTGCCTGCGGCCTTACACTGCCCATAGGTCTTACACTGCATCTCCGCGTCTTACACTGCCTGCGGCCTTACACTGCCCTGTGGGGCTTACAATGCCTGTAAGAAGGTTCAACTCTCTCTCTCTCTCAATATACCACGTGTCTTTTATAATGACATTACCTCAATACTGATACGAACAAGTCCCATGAGACAATAAACTCTTTGCTCCTCGGGCGGCCGCACAGCCGAAAATAATACCAATATTCACCACACATCACTCATCTCTCACTTCACATAAATTACTTCCCATACAACAGTCTTCCACTGTCCTCTCGGGAGCTCATCAATTTAAAGACGAATCGGTTATATCACACTAACCCAGAACTGGCAGTATTAACTGCACGGGTTCTAATAATTCACTTAATGTCAATAATCCAGATTAAAATTCAACGTGGTTTTAGCACGTGAAATACCTCAGGCATATATATTGTAAATCATAGCAATGTCAATATAATAGTTTAAACTTTATAAGGAATAAAAAAAAATACACTGAACAGGACGCTAGACTAACAAGCAAGACGAACGATAACAGACCCTACAGCCCTAACTTATTTACAAGATAGTATTAAGAAAAAGGACAGGAGAGACATCTTCCTAAAGAAAGGGAGGAAGCAAAGAACGCCACAATCTATACGAATAAATGGATCCCTACAGAACTATTCATAGTAAAGCAAATCACCCCGAGTTATCTATAGCCAACGATACACGTTCTGCACCCGATTGGCAAAGAAGATTAGCTAAACTACGATCCCATCCAACCACCCGCTAAACTAAACTGAACATGCAAAAAGATAAAAAGCCTGTAAAATGATGAGGAAGGAAAACACCTCAACCTCCCCAAAAATCGACACTCGGATGGTTCACTTAACTTTTTTTTTTTTTAAAGGAATTTAGATGGTGGGTTCCTCAATCCATAGCTCGCATTCCCAAGTCCAAATGTCTCGTTTTCTGTCACAGGTAGATAGATGTCTGATGGATGTTGTCCCTCGCCGTGATCGTCGGGTCAATGGGATTGACAGAACATCATATGAAATTCAAGCAAAAAATGTATATTAATATACAATGTAGATCTATATCATCGACATGTCTCTAGATTTAGAATCCAGATCTAGATTTGAAATCACAATCTTACAAAGTTACATCATGACATACTCAAATAGCTAACAAATCTCCAACTAGAATCTAGATAGATCTAAATCTCTCCATATATGTTAAGAAATAGTGTCCCTTTTATTAGATCTAGACTCCAGATCCAGATCATCTTATTAGATCTAGATTCTATATTATATTATTTCTTCTCTCAATAATAGCTAGAGTCTATCTCCTTACTAACTTAATTTTTTTAAGAGTGCCCCTATCTAATTGTTAAGTTATGATAATAAATGTTCTTTAGGGGGTCCCTCTCCAGTGTTACAGATTCAAGGAAGGGTGTGCACTCCAATTGTAATGAATGGATTTCCTTGTTATCGTAATGGTGTGTTGGGGGTGTTGTTCGACTGCATATTTTTAATAGTAATATTGAATTTAATTCTTAACTTGCAGACCCATGCCAATTACTAAGGAACAAGTGGATAAATTCAACAACAGGGCCTGCAGGGCCACATTTTATTTACGTTAAGTTTACTAACAATTTCGACTAGAGATCTAATATGTAGTAATGATAAATATCAGCAGCATCAATTTCATAATCAATAAATACGTCATTACAAGTCTAGCTCTAGGTTTCCTACAAAATCATTTAACTTCTGTTCTTGCTAATTATCTAAATACTAATTAGACTCTATATAGAATTCTATCTCTAAAATCTGGTCTGCTTATTGTATGGCAATCAATATACTAGACTAGTATAGAGTCCAGTCTCTGGAGACATAAGGTCATCTCAGATATTTAGATCCAAAGTTACAGGTCTAGATCTTGCCCGTCGAAGTGACGTCGGCACAGTTAAATATTATATAGACTCTAGATAGGCCTATATATAATCTAGATCAAGGATGGACTGGCAACTCCCAGCCTCACCCAGACAATTCAATTACAATTAGACTCTAGATCTATATGATTCACACATTAGTACGAGTTGCAATTCTAGAATTCACAGCTAGATCTAGTCTATGTATTTAGCATCTTGCAATGTTCAGCAAGCACTCCGGGTAGATCTATGCACCAAGTGATCAATACTCCTACTGGATAACTGTCATGCTTTCGCCTCCTATTCACTGTCAAAACATCACGAGCCTCGGTCAGATCTTACTTACGATTGTTCTGGCGCTAAGGCCAGAAACAGTAGATAAAGGCGGTGTCATATTCAATGAGCCATGGATTAGTGACAAGACATTCGTCGAGCCATGCTGTTCATAATAAATGGATTCATTCAAGCAGAATCGACGCTGAGACCATCACCCACGGAAGTCTGGCATGGAATGAATAACTAGTGCCGCCAGCCCGCTCTGCAAGCAGCACGATTTACTACGCGTTGAAGCAAGAGGAAATATAATCCCCTTAGGAAAGTGAAACTGGGGCGCTAATCTTTCGTCTAAGCCCTACTGGTTTTTATTTAACTCTTTCCTACTTCCTAATATGTATGTTTTCTTATTCTTATCAATCCACGAAGATTTCTAGACGTGGATGTTAACTTTGTCTATGCAAATTAGTTAAAAGTTAAAATTTGACACAGCAGACGACAATTCTTTAAGGCCACTCTAATAGATATTTTGGGTTTTCACAAAAGTTAAATTTTACTCCAAGGCAAGGGAAATTAATCTTGATATCTTACTCTGGGTTATATTAAATTAAGTTATTTCCCCTTGACCGTATTTGATTCTGACACATGTGTCCACTACTTTTTTCATTTTATTGTTGTACCACCAGAGTGTACTGTACTCCGTGACCTGACCTTCTTTTCTAGTGAGTAGTTTTTTTCCTCGCTCGCTTGTTGTCAGGTGTTTTGACTCGTTCAGTAAATATTAGTATGTTCCCGAATATTCGATAACGTGGTGGAAACGAATGTTTACGCCAGATTTGGCCTTGAGTGATGTAACCTGATGACGTGTTGATGCGTGATTGGTTAGTTTGTGCGAGGGCAAAGGTAACGTTTATTTCGGGAACTTTCTGTAGGGATGTTTATATATATAGACCTGTGTGAGTGGGTGGGGGGTGAGTAAGTGAGTTTCCTTTTGTGTGGCGTAGATATTTAGTTTCGCTGGTGTCTTCCTAGTAATTTATTGTTCACTATACAGTTATTAAACTTTAGTATTATTTAATCTATCGTCGGATCTCGTGTTTATTTATTTTACAGCTGTAATAGTTTCGTTTTCTAAAGGGTTGTAGTTAGATCAACTAACTCCCCCCTACTATAACGTGCTAGAACAACCTCAGCTGTTACATCATCATCATCCTTTAGTATAATGCCGATATCTGAGATCCCAAATGCTGTTTAAGTGTGGTAGCCACTGTAAACAGTCAGCCAGGATTGTTATTGTTGTTTGGGTCAAGCTTCCGTTTCCGGAGGCTATTAGCTAACCAATCCCGGTCTTGATTTGACCCGCTTGACCAAAAGTCATGTGATCATGCCTGCTAGCGTCTGCTGTGACCTACTCACGGCTCACGCGCGTGCTCTGCAAATCCAACACCTCTCTCTTCATCTTAACTGGTCTACTCATTATCATAAAGTCCATAATGAATACGGTATCAATAAAGGTAACGAAAAGGCACACAAGACAAATCTACACATACATCATAGTCACACTGCTGATTTAAAGGAACCTAGAAATAATCATCCAACAATAACCTTGCAACCCACGGAAGAACAAGTTAAAGTAAAGAAATAACTTGGTTATAATTCTTGCCCGTTACTCTCTCTCTCTCTCTATGGGGACGTCTGTCCCTAAGAAGGACACGTTGAGCCTGAATGGCACCAACTGCAGATTAAGAATAACGATCTAGATCTGTCTATCTCTGATCCAAGTAGCGGGACTTAGACCACACCCTCCAGTAGTACTATTTGTTAGCACTTCACATAAAATCAGTCCGTCACAAATTACAGTTAAATGTTTCCATTTAATTACATGAACTAATCATGCGCGCTAGCGTTGATAGCATTCTAGAACAACCTTACACTCTCTCTCTGCAGGATACTGATAGATCTATACTAAGATAGAAACTTAGTAAGATAAACTTTACCATAGATTGTTAGCTGCTAGCCTGATTGCCTAACCAAGCTGAACAAAGTTCATCAAACCTCCAAGTATAATCCAATCATTATTATTTCACATCATCTAAATATTATTAAATACCAGAACTAAAATAATGGGTACAACTTACGTGAACTAACCAAATGAATTCACACTTGAACTACATCATCAGGGCTGGCACTTCACAAATCTTGAAATATAAATTATACAACTTCTTTTACTTTTATGTTAGTCTGGACACAATGACAGGTCCTGCTGTCTTGAAGACTTGGGTGGAACTGACTGACCCACGCTATCATCTAAGCGTCACCCAAACACGCGCAACCCATTCACTCCTTACAGTTCACTAAGTGCAAATTCTACTAAAACATTAAAACAAATAAAAACATTTTTAAAGACCACCATCTTGCTCGTGTATGTTCCAAATACACTATCTTAAGGAAATATTACTTAACAAGATAAAAACTAAACAAAACTTACAATGTAGTGATACATAACAAGGTTCTACTTCTGGCACCAGGGATGGTCACTTAAATTGACCAATCCTGGACAATACAGACCACGCCAAGACTATGATTTAAAATTGGCGCAGTGAGTACATCAGTTGGCAATGTTACTCAACACTTGCATGACTCATCTCAGTGCGTGATAGACAATAAGGGGAGATTATCTATGGTTTCTGTGTGGTTACTTCCCCTTGACCACGTCCAGTGGTCCAGCTGATCAAAATAACGGGTTTATCTCCCTTTCACCACAATCAGCTATGTTCTCAGCCATGTAATGGTTCACCCCATTACATACGTAAGTAGGCAGGTAGGTCGGCATGTAGGTAAAAGTCTAAAAAGCAGTCTTTCCCAGACAAAATATAAATTAGAACGATAGTTTCCAGTCGGTCAGTAGGCTAAGACATTGAATACTGTTTATATTATGTGGTTGCGGCGCATTTTTGCGATGACATGGTAGGACGAACTACAGTGTTTTTATGCTGCTTTTTTTTTCGAAACATTACTGAGCCCAGGGATATCTGATTTCCTGATAATATAAATACGCGACTGAAATTCTGTAGTTGAAATAACGTAAAGGCTGTTGTTATACGTATGCACCTATTCCTAACCCCGTCCTTATCCTCAGCCCTAAATCTTATCGAATCACTAACCCTGCCTCCTGCCCTTTCAACCAAGGAACAGGTGGAAAACAAAAAGAAGCCTATTTCGGGAGGAGCTCTCTAGCTCTGGAGTCAGGAAAGGCTTTAAAATACGTTCCCCTAGCTAAAAACACTTGGGGATTTACGTACTTTAACAATATTCTTATGTAAATTGGAAGAGGATGAAAACGAAAACTAGAGGAAGGGAGGACATAACCGCTTTGAACAATCTGACATTTGTAAGATTCTTCAGTTATTCCCCTCTTAGGGGCATTGAGTAATAGGCATGGAGCTATTGTGTTATTAGTACCTCCATGGTTATAGGATGTATAGCTGTTCTAATGAATCACCTTCACGAATTAGATACTGAAGGTCTAAGCATAGCTAATATATTTTTCACGGGTTTGGGTGAAATAGAATTATTTAATAGTAATTTACTCACTTTTCACCCACCTTCTCTTGACCCGCTTACACATTCATTCGCGTTTTTGTTTTTTTAACGACTTACCGCTTTGTGTGCATTACTATTTATCATTTAATGTCACAGAATGAAATGGGATGAACACCTACGATGAAAAAAATGGCCTTGTTTTCCTTGCATGCCTTGTTTTATGGTTTTCAGCTTCATATTCCTACACGGTTTTCTTTTAAACGTCATTGTTTAGAAGTAGGACGGAATTTTCCCTCTCAAATAAAAGCACAAGCCATGCCATACTGTAATTTGTGAACGCCTACTGTTAGCAGAGAGTATTATTATAGATGTATATACACATACTCTCTGCTGTCAGGCCCGTAGCTTCAATCCGGTGACGATAAAAATTTTGGATGTTTGTCTTGCCTCGACGCCGTAATAAAAAAAACCTGGAACACGAACTTGTTCTTCCGAAACGAAGTAAAGTATTTTCCAGAAAGGTTAAACAACAGACGCAGTTGCATAAGACACGTAAACAAACTCAGACAACGCCGTCAACGCGCAGAACTTCAAAATCGCTTCATTTCGAAATTCACTGAACATTCAGGTAATGCCTTGTCTTGTCCTGTAAGCTCGTTGAGCAGATTTTTCTATCTAGATCTAGATCTAGATCTAGCTTCTAGACTAGGTCTAGAATCTTGATGCTCATCGATTAAGTCAAGACTATATTTTTAAATGTCTATAAACAGCAGTTCAAGTGTACTACATCCGTAGCCTAACTGATGATGATACGTGTATTCTTCGTTGTATAAATATCTCAGCATTTGGGTTTACACAAGAGTTGATAGTGGACAATTACCAATGAGTAGGATAAATCTGAATCTTTTACGACGACGTAGGTTGGCTAGAAGAAACAACATAAATCTAGCCTAGATCTACACAGGTTGGGAAATGAGTACCAGCTGAGGTACCCAGCTTTATTGGGTAACAATTTCATGCTCTGGGTGTTGAACGCCGAGCTTTGGCTTACTGTAATAAAAAACATCTATTGAGAGAACAAACTCATCAGGGGGGCCTCTGCACACGGACATTCCTAAAGTTACATCCTTGAAATCTTTTTGTGTAGGGCCAGCCTATATTATATACGCCTCAAATTTATCTTTTCCCGTGGTTGGATTTGCCCACTTCTTTAACGAACAATGAGCATTTATTTTCACAGTTACTAAAGATAATTCATCCAGTTGTACTTCCTCCTCCAAATGCATGAAAAAATGCATAGTTAAATAGAATGAATAAATAAAAGTAGATATCAATGCAATTAGAATTCTGTCAACAGTGCTTCTGCCATTTATCTTTCCTTTCCAGAAAGCTAGTGTACCAAGGCCTGAGGGGTACCTTTTATAATTTTGACCCCTAAACTGCAGTCTGCCAGGAACCTTAAATGGATCCAAATGACGTATTCCGTAGGTTTTTTGGACTCCCCAATAGGCCTCCACATTTTGGTGAGGATCATCCATCAGAAGACAGAGGATCTGGAGTTTCAGGATTTGGAGGAGGTGGCAATAACAGCGATGGGTAATGAATCGTGCAGAAATGATTTTGGATACATGACCATAATGAACAAGTTCATTGATTTACATCAATTAAGCTACTCAAAAGTTATATTCTTCATGTTATTGCTTTGAATTCCTGCTTTAGGATCATCAACAGGATAAAATTATTAAAATGGTCTGGTTTGTGACAAATTGTCCCATCATGAATGTTTGCTTCTCTGCAGAATTTCAATGCTTGTGTTGGTGTAAAATTAAATGGACTGAAAACCATTTCTACAGCAGGTAGTTACATGTAACAAGGAAGTTGGTTTGCTACATATTGAACCTACCACAAACATCAGCAATTAGATGTGGCAGGCCTTTTAATTTAAATCCATGCAGTTCTGCTAAAAGAGAAACATGAAACAATAATCTAGTAATAGTTGGCTAATTAAGACATGGCAGATTTTTGGCCGACTTTACTACACTAGCTTTAAAATTGAAATCAACTAAGAATTAGTATGACTAGTATTGGCAGCATAAGGATTTTTTACATAAATATTTTTTAAAATTTAATTTAGCATTTATTCAATTATATATGCAAACAGGTTTCCCTTCCATTTTGGAGGTAGAGATGGAGATCTAGGCAATATGTTTGAACATTTTCATCATGACATGTGGACCCAGATGGAAGCTTTGCACCGGCAAATGGAAGATATTTTTAAAGGATTTGGCACAGTTGACTTTCCTCAGGGTAAGGTGCAGTTCTTTTGGATGCATATAATATAATAATGTGTGCAAGATAATTTAGAAATCAACTGGTTTTTATTTCAGCTTGAAAGTGTGCTGTCACCCCCCGATTAATTTACCTGCACAGAAAAACTCTTTGGCCAAATAATTTCTTTCATGGGTTTCTTTTTTTATTTGGCTGATTTTGCAATTTAAAATTGTTACAAATTTCAGTGTTGTTAGATGCAGCATTTCCGTATATTTCAGGCACGTTTGACCCACCATCCATCACTCCAGCAAATCCTGCAGATGGAGAAAAATATAAAGATAACGGCAATGTTTTCATCTGGTCATCACACCCTTCTCCCTTCTTCAGCCAAAGGGAGAAGAAAAGTCCTCGAGACTTCATGTTGAAAGATGATGCAGAGGCAGATAGTATGCCCAAGCAACCTTCTGTGCCAGCTGAACGCAGTCCACTTAATAGATCAAAGGCAAGTCAAAAAGACTAAATATCATTATATTTTTTTTCGTGTTGATCAAATTTTTGTGATGAATAGTTACATTATGCTCTTTATTTCAGCTCAAATTCTTTTATAATGTATAAATGTCAGAAGTTTCAGATGTAAAAGGAACTCTAACTATATTGCACTGTCATAAATATAATTTTTAGTAGGAAGTGACTTGTGTTGGAATGTGGTAAATGTGGATGACAAGATGGTGAAATTCGTAAGTTGTAAATCAAAAGAAAGGTATGAATCAATAGTGTATGTACCATTTTTTTGTGTCTGTGTATGTGTGATTCACGATGTTTTCAACATTGTAAAATTTATTGTATAGATGATTGATGTTGTGATTTTTGACATCCTCTTAGCAAATCTGCACAGAAATCTATTACTGAGTAGCTGCATAATTTGACTGTTCAAATTTTACAGTTAAAACCTGCAAAATTCATTCACACTGATGGATTTGTTTATGGCATTCCAGTTTTGCTGTTGAAACCTGTTACTGCTTACTGTTCTTATGATGTCTGGGGATATGTTTTATTGTAGTATAGTGTGTTCAAGCTCTCTTAACTTTGGACTTTGCCACACCCTCCCCCAACCTCTTTCAAGTGCTATATGTTTATAAAATTGTGTTTTGATGATGAGTTGTGTGAAGGAATTATGATGAATTCATCAGAGTTAATCATGAAACAGGGAAAACAAGGCATCAAACGATACTGGTTTTTTTTGTAAGACTGCATGAGATTTAGCTCAACATGCTTATCCTTCATCTACCATAATTTGGTCAACAAGTTTCAGGTTTCTCTAATAATCTCCATATTTTCAGTTTGGAAACATATTTTCACTGCCTCCCAGGCATGGGTCACACCCACAGAAACAAGAGGACACAGGTAAGATTTTAGACTGAATGTTAAGTGAGACACGAATTGGGTGTGAATATAATGCATGCAACTAAAAGCCTGTACTGTAAAGGCTTTGGGTGCCTCAGTGGGACTTGGTTATAACAGGAGGCTATGTTCCGACAGAAATCTCTCGTTATTCCCGAGGTCTCGCTATTCCAGTAAAAGGGGGAAATAACAAGGTAAAAGATTTTTTTTTTTTTGCATGGTTGCATGCCTTGCAGGGATGTGGAGTCGTAGTCGGAGTCGTGGAGTCGGAAGCTTTTTAGCTGGAGTCGGAGTCGGAAATTGTCAAGAGCCTGGAGTCGGAGTCGGAAATATTTTCTCCGACTCCGACTCCGGCCAACATTAGATTTTTGCAGAGTTTTCATTTAAAATACATGTATTTTTAAAAATTAAATCAGATTATATTATTAGACAAACATTATGTTTTTTTCCTTATGTGGATAATATTAATATTTTTTTTAAATCTCAGCAACAACAACCTAAGTTCTTATTTAAGAAAAAAGTAATGAAGGATCAACAATCACTGTTAGAGTTTCACACAAAGCCAAGTTGTTCGGTTAGAGAAAGAGGCCGGAGTCGGAGTCGGAGTCGGTCATTTCAGAAAAGGCTGGAGTCGGAGTCGGAGTCGGTCATTTTCAAAAGGCTGGAATCGGAGTCGGAAAATTTTCAGACCGACTCCGTATCCCTGATGCCTTGGTAATTTCTCCCCATTCTACACTGTCTGTGGTCTTTGTACTGTATGTACTCTGTTTCATCATGTATAGTAGGTGGGCATACAGGGAGAAAAGAAGTGTCAGAATGTTCCTACAGTGTAGGGTATCTGACAGAAGATGATGAAGCCACCTATTATGATGAAACTCACTGTCAGTGAAACAGCATTGCTAACTTGGAATTTATGCGGTTGTCTTGAAAAGGACAGTGTAAAAGTTTAGGGAGAGGGGGTTTACTAAAGATTGGGAATGCCATTTCCGCCCACACACGTCCGTGTGCTTGGATGTACATCCCCAGTGGATGGTCTGAAAAACGCCATAATTGTGGACTGCTTCCGTTTGTTGATGGCTGTGTTGCTCACAAAGCTTTCCATACGGTCGACATCCTTCAGTACATGACTGCCTTTTTCCTGTTGCAGCACAAAGTGGCACAAGGTTGTAACTGCTTCTAGTGCTGTGTTTGAAGACACAACTGGAATGGCCTCAATCTCGTCTTCTTCTGTGGTGTGCTCTCCCTGGCTGGTGACACAACTGATGATTTCTGACACTGTCATTTCGTCTGTTGTTTCATGGTTGACGGATGATGATTCCCCGTTGACTGATTTCATGGCAATTCCATGATGACGTTTAAATCGATCCAGCCAACTTGCATTCATGTTAAAGTCGGTTCTTTCATAGAAAAGGGGAAACAATTTCCTTTCCTTTGTCCATGAGAATAGGGCTTGACGAAGGAATGTTTTTGCTTCTGGCTTGTTTAAACCACAGCAAGAGAGCTTGATCCACATGTGCGAAATCGGATCTTCGAATTTTCTTTCTTGCAGTGCCAAACTCGCTACTTCAATGTGTCTCAATAATTTTATCTTTGTTCTTCAAGATGGTGTATAGCGTACTGGATGGGATGTCAAATTGACGGCAGATCGCCGCATTAAATTTTGAATTAGCATTCACTACTTCGATGACGGCGGCCTTCGTATCAATGCTGATTCGTTTCTTTTTGTTGACAGTAGCCATAATTCAATTGAATTGCGTGAACTGAGAAGAGTGCGTGTCCAGTGGCTTTCAGTAGTTATCATTCAACTAATATGAACAGACTGACCGCTTGAGGGGGGAAGAGATCATTTTATAGTGAGATCTAGCCCAAGTCATCACTACCATATATGGTACATTTTTTGCTTGCATGAGTGGTGGCATAGTGTGCAGTCAGTAAGAAAACAAATCTTCTTGGGTATAAGCAAGATCTTAGGAGATGATTGTACGGGTGGGCGGGCATAAATTTATTGAGTATCTGAGTGGTGGTGTACAGTGCCGTCACAGCACATGGTCAGTAAGTAGACAACGCTTGCTAGGCCTACGCAAGAAATGACTGGACGGATGAGGGGGCATAAATTTATTGATTGCATGCTGGTGTACAGTGCTGTCATGGCACATGGACAGCAGGTAGACAACGCTTGCTACAAATGCTAGGCCTACGCAAGACATAATTGGACGGGTGGGCTGGCGGGCAAATGTAAATTTATTGATTGTGTGGGTGGTAGTGTAATGCGCTGTCATGACACGTGGTCGGTAAGAAAACAAAGCATTGTCGGCCTGAATGAGAGGTGACTAGATGGGTGGGCGTGCAGTAACAGACAAAGAACAATATATGTCTGACTCGCTACATGCTGTACTGAGGCTGCTTCCGCAGTTTGCCATATGCACTGAGAATTAATTCTCTCGCTATAGCAAAGGTTGTGATTATCGATTGCCATATTCAAGCATTTTAATATACAGCTTATATAGCATAAAAAACAGGGATTTAAATTGTTCTCGCTATAGGCAAAGTTCTCGTTATTAGCAGTGTCGTTCAACATGATGGTCTACTGTATATGCATCATGACAAGTTTTGTAGAAGAATATTTTGTATAAATTTATGTTGTTTGCTGTCTCATTTTAAATCTCGTTGAATATGTGACTAGATCCACTTTTAATAGATTAGATACAGTATTTAAAGTGAAGAATAATGTTAACTCTCTACTGAGTTCTATTGATACATCTGTGCAATGGTCAGTAGATTGGATTTCAGAGAAGCTTTCTCTCAAAGACAAACAAAAGGATCTTCTCAATGTATTTTTTCCAGATCTCGATGGCAAAATCAGTGATGATAAAATACTGGAACTGATCAAGAAACCACATGAAGATCGAGAACCTCAAACACCTCCCATAAGAAAACCTGGTTTCTTTTCATTTGGAAACTCTGTCAATGTCACAACAGTGAGAGGTGCTGATGGGGTAGGTTTTGCCTGTACACTTTCCTTTCTTAGTTAACTTGCAAATGTTGTCCTGTGTTTTTTGTATGTTTCTTTTGAAATAGAAGAAATTTCAGTCCAGCAGCTTGATGAGAAAAAGATCCACTTGATTTTTCATCGATCTTCGATTTTAAAATAAATGAAAATGTTCCATTCCTTCTAATATGCGTTACCTCATACTATATTTTATTTTGTTTGGTATTTTGATAATATTTCCATTAATAAATCTTATTTGCATTCAGAATGTCAGAAGTGAGGATTTTATTATTTTTTTACATGCAGGAGCTACAAACTGTATCACAATTATTATGGTGTATTTCCTTCATTTCGCAATAATTTACCAAACAGCAGCCAGTAGGTCAAAATGTACATGAGATTACAGCTTCCCCCCCCCCCCCCCCCACCTTTCCCAAATGAAATTGTGTAAGATTGATTTTGTTGATTTTGTGATACATGTCATCCCTCTAATTAAGCATATTTCATAATAAACAAGAGAGAAAGCAATGTTTTATTTTTATTTATTAATGAAATAATTGTTCGCCTTCAATTTTGTTTTTTAGGACATGTCCATATAAGTTTAAAATGGTTTGTGTTGTACAGTCCGAGAAACATAATCATGAAATTGATGTAAGTTTCCAGTTAAAATGCAGCGATCTTTTGTATTTCTTGTCGTCAAATTGCAGGACTCGGATGCTTTTTGATTTAATTGTAGGAGTTAAATCTGGGAGGATTTTTGTTTGTTTGTTTGTTTTTTATGTCATTTTATAAATTTTATTTTCTTCAGAAAATGGAAGAGAAAAGAACAGTCAAAGATTCCTCTGGCAAGGAAGAAAGCACTGTCACAAGAACATTGGGTGACAAGTCTTACACTGTAACAACAGTCACTGGAGAAGATGGCAGACAGGAAATGCATCAAGCATTTCAGAATATGGATGAAAGTAAGGGCTTTGAGTTAAGACAGTCAGCACTTCCAAAATGATCTTTTTCTGGTTTTGAAAAAGAACTTCTTGAATCATGGAGAGGGGCTTTTTTGACTGCTTGATTAAAAATGGAATGTAAATTGACTTTCTGCCATTTATTTTGTATGGCTACAAATAGATATGAGACTGTTTGTGGATGAGGGAAAACAGGTTAAGAGGAATGTGTATCAACTGTAATGGAACTTGGTTGTAACGAGAGGCAGTATTCTGCTAAAAAATGTCTTGTTATACCCTAGGTCTTGCTGTTGGAGTAAAAAAGCCAAATGAAAAGGCAAGGAACCACCCCCGCCCCCTTTCTTTTATTTGCATGGTTGCCTCTGGCCTTACTACGGATGTTGATTCAGTTTCTTTTACTGACTGTAGCCGTGTTTCCGTCCAAATACAAAATCAGGAAAGAGAAATAAGTGCATTACCAGTGGTTTGCCGTACAGTGCCATTCAATGAATGTGAACAGACTGACCATGTGTTAGCGATACAAGGAGTAAAGGCTATTTAGTGTGGTGTCAGTAAACTCAGTGTAGATGATGATAACGCACACTGAGGGCATGACTTGTGAAACAGTTCACAGTGCTTGTCTGATGAAGCTACAAGTTGTAGCCTACTGGCCTACACTGAGCCATCACTATCAGGTGGCTAAGTGTGGTGTGCTGTCACAGCACATGGTCAGTAAGGAGAGAAAGCATGGTAGGGCTAAGTGAGAGATGGGCAAGAAAGGGCACAAGCAGGTGGGAATGCTAGTGACAGACAAAGTGCAGGACGTATCTGATTCCCTACACGGCTGTTCAGTGGCCACCTTTACAGTTTACCAACAATTACACTGAGAATTAATTGTCTCGCTATAGCGGATGTTTTGATTGACAGTTGTCATTATTCAGGTAATTTATTATTTATAAAAAATGGGAAACTACTATTTTCTCACTGTTGCTGAGGTCTTGTTATTACCAGTATTGTTATGCACGGTTATCCACTGTATTAGTATACCCAGGCCCATTCCATGTTTTTGTGGAATCCCTTTGGGGTCACTTGTATAAGCTGCTCATGACTGATATGTAACTTTCTTAAAAATTACTGATAACAAAGTAATCAAGAAGAAAATTGAATCCTTTCACTTCCAGTTATTCATTACAAAAATTGGAATGGACAAAATAGCAGATGCATGTATATTAAAAGAATGTGCTGACAATCTGAGTTCCCCCAAAGAACTGTTGAATTAGTGCGTGTTCTTATTTTATTTCTGCACATTTGTCTTTTCAGAGGATCTCCCCAAATTTGAAATTGAATGGAGCAAACCCAAGCAGTCTTCTCCACAAAACCCTGCAGACTCTTTGTTGCCAGGAAATCCTGCAGACTCTCTGCTGGCACCCCGTGACAAGAATTTATTTTCAAGGCTTTTTGACTGGCGGAAGTGATAATAAGCGGTTTTTTTTCTTTACATTTCATGACTTATGACTTTTTCTAAACCCAGTGGCTGTGACAATGATTCCCTTCAAAAAAAAAAAGGGGGGGGAAGTTTCCAAGAACTCTTGTGTTGTCCGTTTGACTTGGCAACTTATTCTTTTATTGAGTTGTAGTCATAAGGACAGATTACCAGTATTTTTACCAGTCATTGCTAATCAGTGATTGAGTATGAAGCTTATTGACAATTTCCCATGTTATGTTTAAAAATAAAATGAATGGTGCTTTGGAATTGGTCTTGATCGAAATTTCATGGTTCTACTGAGCAAGTTGCATTATCATACTACTGTGTTTAGATTCTTTCCTTGACATCTTTTTCTTTTTGCCAATTTTTGACTTAGATTCCGAGAGTATTCACATGGCTTTTATATTCATAGAATTACAAGACATTTGATTATGAATGCTTTATGAATATGAATTAGAAACATTTGAGATCAATGCCCAATGAACTTGGGTACTCATCAGATGCATTATGCGGATGCTTGCCTTTAAAACAGTGGATGGTTTCTCAAGCCATCTGATTAGTACATATGCAAAAGAAAGAACAATATTATGTCCTGCAATTCTCATTAACTTGTTCTGAAGAAAATACAAAGGGTGGTGTTTTTATTTAGATTATTTTAATTCTTTAGTCATTGGTTTTTGACATCTTGGATGTTATCCCCTTTACAGAATTCATTCTCTTGCAGTTATGTCCCTCTCTCTTTTTTTTTGCCTTTCCGGTATGATTGACAGAGACAAAATAAAAGCATCAGGCAAGATACATTGTGATGTGTTATGAGCCTTATGAGGTCCCTTGTTTGTTTTTGTCGTATGCACAGTTTTGGCTCCTTAACCATACCCCTAGATAGGTGAATGTGACTTGCAAATAAGTTACCCCGAGAGCAACACAAAACAAAAGACACAATGCAAATCCACATGCATTTTGATACACATTTTGGCTACTTAAAACAACTGACTTGTTTGATCATGTTCTACATAGATACCATACAATAATTGGTTCGCTAGTCCAGCACTTGGTTGTTGTATATTTTAACAATTGGAAGGGCTGAGTCTTATGTCTTTTTGTCAACCATCTTTCCCTGTCATTGCTGTGTTATGTGTGGTTGGTGGGCACTTCTGGTAGCGTCTTTTTCTGTCTTATCATTCTGCTACATTCTGTCTATCGTCTTACTTCTGCCTAGCACAATATGGCCATTATCGTGTTGACGTGCTTTCTCTAAACTCAAACTCCCTATCATGTTTTGTCGGGAAACAGTCTATGACATGAAAGCAGAAGGATGCAAATATTACTGCACATTCTGTGTGTTGCAGGTTTCTCAGTTCATAATAACTATGGTGTTCCATTAATCAACTGGTTGGTCTTAATTTAATGCAGTGGTAATACTAATGTAATCTCTGTCATGTTACTAGGTCATATAACTGCTAAATGCAGTAATTGTAGACAATCATTTCAATATCTGATTGGTCATATTTATATGAGGATAGTATATCTACATGTATTTGCAATACTGCATCTGAAGTGAGAATTGAAAAAATAATTAGGGTTGCCTCTTCTCAACATCAAATAATGCGACATCTCAAAATAAGTACATCATGAATTATTTAGTTGGTCTGAAGCAGTTACATCTCTTCATACAAGTTTGTGATAAATCAGCTGAGCCAGCTGCACAATGAGTGATTGACAAAATTAATATTAAAAAAGGAAAAAAAGAAAACAGAAAATCTATGGGGTCACAGTAAAGCTTAAAGCAAAGACAAAATGTGGCAAAAAGAAAAAGTGTGTATCACATCGAGTAACAAATAATAAACGATACAATAAAGCGCAAAGGAAAAGGAAAGACAAATCCTTTCGGTATATTAACCTTCTTCAGAAAAAAAAATGTAACAGGAAAGAAAAAAAGTAAACAAATAAAATCAAACATAGAATAATATTATTTCTTACCTGAGGCTTTGCTACATGCATACAACCTTTTCTTTTCGCCAAATTTTGACTTTGCGCAATGTATGGTATGCAATAGTGGTCATGGAAGGGTATGAAATGATGTGAGGGTTTGATTAGACCGTAACAGGTTTTGAGATATGGCTTTTATAATATGTAAAGCTCACACACCACATCAGTTCCAAATTTTGTCTAAAGTTGGTACATCCGCCTTCCATCACTCCTAAACATAAGTGCACATTCTTCAATATGAATAGTTAGCCGTAAGTTGAAGATCACAGATCATTGTTCACTCAAATGTGCGTTATTACTAATAGTAGTCCTGTAAGTATTACATGTATATAAAACGAACCAGCAATTGATACATTTTCATTAAATTCCTCCATCAATAACATGTCAGTGATTATTCTTAACACAGAATTCAAGATGAACACGAAGAATGTAGGCTATGTCTGGTATATCAAGAGAAAACACGAGTGCATCTTTTTGCCACATTTTGACTTTGCACAATGTGTGGTATGCAATGATGGTCAAGGAAGAGTATGAAATCATGTGAGAGGGCTTTGAAAAGAATCTCTCTAAGGTTACTGTGAAGCTGGAATCGTGGAATTTTCGGGACTCTGTTTGCTGAACAAACTATATGTTATTTCAAACTCTTGTTATATTATGCAGTAAAGGATGCAAATTATGTGAACTGTAAAGATATCTTTCCATGGCATTAGTACAACATAACACTCCTCATGAAGTTTTCACTGTCACAAGGCTGGGTTTTTTGTAGTTTTGGTAGTGTTGTGTTTTCTTTTTAATTATTTTTCTTCGACATTGGCACCAGGGGACAAAATGTTAATGCGCACCCCAAGTTGACAAACCCATTGCTGTAGGATTAGGCCTACCTGTAATATCCTACAATACCATTGTATTATTCTTGTAAGCGGTGGTTGGAACACCATAATTTATGTTTTACTTTTAGATGTATAACAACAAACCCAGTGTTTCGTGACAGATTTATTTGGCAAAGGTTAATAAAATATGATCGACAGAACAATGACATCAGGTATCAGCAGCATTAGGACAACGGTATCACTATCAGTAAATGCACAAACGATATAATTAGTCTCCCCTCCCCCCCCCACCCCACCCTCCACCTTCTCCCCCACATCCCCAGTAACCATAGAGACACATAATATTCAGTATATTTACAAATAGTATCTACTTTTACACACTCTCTCATTGCCAGCCCCACTCCTGGTGCAATTTTATCTGTCTGCTTGTGTTTTTATGAATTTTACTTCTTTGTCAGCAGTTATCAGAAGGTCCCTGCCTGTCATTATCCCCATCTCTTCTTATAAGGCCTAGTCTAGGCCGTGGCCGAGCCTTGTTTATTGGCTGGCAAATACTTTACCAAATGGACTTTCGTTCGAGGGCTTTTTGTTTTGAAGAGGGCTGCCTGGTCGACTTTTTCATCCTTCCCCAGCCAGCAGTCCTACGGAATTCCGACGCATAAGATTGGCGTCAAGTTTGCACAAAAATAAATGACATCGTTCCTACATATTAGGCTACATAGATCCACTGGTTATGACGTTGCTCCGACGTCGGACTGATGTAGGAGATCATCACCTACGCTAATCCTACCAATCCTACGGAAATCTACGTCGGATTGGCGTAGGGTTGCTGGCTGGGTTACTTCTGTCCCCGGGGAATTCTCGCTCTCTCTCTCTCAGTCTCTCTCTGTCTCTTTCTCTGTGTGCGTCTCTGTGTGTATGTCTCTCTCTTTCTCTCTGTCTCGCTCTCTCTCTCTCTCTGTTTCTCTCTAAAAACTGTCTGTCTGTCTGTCTCTCTCTCTGTCTGCCTCTCTCTCTCTGTCTCTCTCTCTTTATACAAGTGCACATACACTCGAGCTTAATTAAAGAAGAACAGTCGGTGAACTGTCCGAGACCAAACAGACGATAACTGCCTATGCACATATTCTTTTTTTCATCTGATTCCCTCTTCTGTCATCTCACAATCTCACTTTATATCATAATCCTCAGTAATTATTTTCCGCTCTTTCTCTCTTGACCTTCCACAACATCTCTATTGCATCGAAACCACAAGAGGGCCATTTCCTATTAATAGCCTTAAGTCACCAGCAGGCATCTAAATCAAAATGGCGTCCTCATCTGGAAAACGCGAGCATTATCGAAATAGGTTATTGCATTGCTATCCGTTTCTGATGACATGAATATAATGTACATCATGTAACAATGAAAGCTGTCACTCACACTTGGGAAGCCATATCGGGCATTGCCTCTGATGTCGAAATGCCATCGTATTCATCGAGCAATATGGGATGTCAAAGAGATTGATAGGTTAGGGCTGTTGAATAACCTTAATGATTTCCTTCTCTTCGGAAATCCGGAACAGTTACGAATGTCATAGGCCGCAAAACTATTGCATGTAATGTCTTAGTGAATATCGAAGCACGCTAATTCAACTCCAGTAACTAATTTTACTAATTTTAGTGCTTTTCTCGTAATACAATAGATAAACGGAATTATTACAGTATAATAATGCACTCATGAAACCAAATAGGTCTTAGTGCCACACTATTCTATCATTGGCAATCTCGTGGACTTGAGACTTTTCACCCTAGGTTACACTGGATTAAGGCAAACTGTAGCGTTACATATTGCAGACAATGCTGTTTGAGATTTTGCATTTCCTTTCATTGAACAGTAACACAGTTCCAGTACTTTCCCTCATGTGTTTCGTTGTTGTTGTGTGGTGATTGGGCTGAACTGTGACTACAAGAATGACGTAACCAGGAAGACTTTATAAATAGAACACAGGCAAAATATCACTATCATCACCGAGTATCCAAAGAACTTTAGACAGAAAAATAGGAAATCAGTACATTTTGAGCCGTTTGCCTTGTTTTTCACGGACGCGGTTATGCTCATCTGCTGTCTGGTATACATATATCATATTTTGTATGACAAGGATTTTCTTCCTGTGAACATGGCTTGTGGTCGCACTGTCCCATGTGTCAGCTTTAGAAACAAATGTATTCATTTATGTCTATTTTTGATCACCTATGTCTGCAACATCCATGTCTATTAAATTGTCCGACTTGACAGTGACAGAAAAACTATTTAATTTACTACGTGCTTTTTTTTTTTCATCTATCAAGAAGGAAGTAAAAGAATATAATAAAAAAAACGGGTATATATAATGATATCTTATACCACGATATTTGTTTTTACATGTACCACATTGTCGATGATGAGGTTCAGTTTCTATACCTCAAAGAAAAAAAGGTCATGACATTTACTTCAATGAGGTTAGGTGTGGTTCTAGAATATGGGCAAATGCTCTATTCCAATGATTGCAAATGAATAATTTACACTTTAACTAAAGAGAAATTCTGCACGTGTTAAAAAAAAAGTTAAAATATTCTCTAAGCACTCATGGGGGTCTAGAAGGTACAACAACTGTGTGTGATTTTGTAGACGTCACTGCTATAAGTGTGTTAGATAAAGAGTTCATTTTCACGCTTGTGACACGGAGTTGGAAAGTGGGGTAGAAGCTGTAAAACACTCAGATGGCAACATGTTCAAGAGACAAGACATTAATGTCACAACTGCCGGAAAAGGGACGCCAGGTAACTTTGGTCTCAACCTCATCCATAAATAATATGCTAGCTTCCAGCTAATTACTGCAGCGGCACTGGTTATCCTCACGTGTTACCAACTAGCGAGGGCTCCTCCGGTTTTGTGAGCGGCATGATTAAAAGTGTCATGATGGTAGCAAGAAGTGTGAGTACCAAAAAGATATAGAAGAGAAATCTGTCCAACACACGTGCAGCCTCTTCCCACTGCAGTCTCACGTCTTCAGTATCATCTTTGTCTTGCTCCTTCAGCAGCACTCGCTTCAGCAGCTTTAAAATAGTATCGATGTCATCGTCTTTAGGTTGACCTCCTCGTCTAGTGACGGGTGGAGAGTGCATTTCGATGGAGGGATTAGCGTTATTGTTCTCAGGAGAGTGAGGAGTTTCTCTCTTATCGTAATCGAGCAAACCACAGCCTGAATCGCTGGACACATTGGCGCAGTTGCCTACTCGATATAAGTTCTTATTTGGACGATTCGAGCTCGGAGGCCAGTAACGACCGTCTCTTGTCCTGGGCTGAATGTAATAAAGCCGCATACAGAGAAGACGAGACATACGAATGACCACCCAGCGTAGACCTTTGGGTAACGGCACTTCATAGCGTCCGCTGTGGCTAATGTTGGACACCAGGACCGCTAACATGACAGACAAGGATGTGATGCCCATCACCATAGTCAGGTACATGCCTGGGGAATATGAAAGGCAAGAAAATGTCTTTCGAAATGTAACAGTTTCGAAGATGTGGACATCTTCTGATCATTAAATACATGTATTATAACCTTGTCATTGTTAAATTGGACCAAAAGCAGAGCTTATCTCCACCCACAGACGGAAACCTAACCACAGAATTTATGTTATGTTATTTGTATTTTAAACAGGAAAAACGTGAAAGTAATAGAAAAATGCAAGTTATTATTAACCCAGGATCATTTCTAAAGACGCATTCGCTCTTAATAATGCAGAAATCACAATTTCGAGAACATGGCATTATGATCATATAACGATTATGAAGCAGATGTCACTTTTCTTTCCTTCCTTTTTAACACCAACTCAGTTCATGCCTCTTCCAATTCTCAGACAATGCCTTCTTCTTTCCATCTTCCCACCATTTCTTCCGCCTCGTAGTACTAGTTTTTCCGAGGAGCCAGGGTACTTCCCATAAGGAGATTCGAACTCACCTATAAGTGGTACAAAATTAGAAGTAGCTGGCATATTTTCTGCTATCAGCAACATAAACACTGAAAATGCCAACAGAACAGTCAGACCAAGCGTGACCTTTTCACCGGAGTCAGGACTCATCCAGAACACGAGCAGGGTCAAGCTGGACAACATGACGCAAGGAATGATGACGTTGTGGGTGTAGTAAAGTGTTCGGCGTCGCAGATGAATGAGAATAGTGACGTCAGGGAAGGGCTCTGGACAGCATGGGTAAAACACCACGTTACGATGGACTGTAACGCTGATTAGATGCCATTCGCCTGCAACAACAGTATCAATATCATAAGCTGTTATTTTCAAGCTGGTTTTAATGTCTCGTCAGTAAAACTGGTTAAAAGAACGCCATCATGGACGGATTTATTTAAAACACAAAAACACATTTTTAAACATATAGAATGCCAGACAACGCACTGAATGCTGGGACTAAAGTGAAGACAAAGTGAAAAAAACAACAACAAATAAATAAATACAAGACCAAAATAAACAGTCAGTAATAAACTGGAAAGGTCAGTAACCATGATATAATGACGCTAATGCTGAACTGAGGACTTGCTATATTGTATATACGATGTTTCATGTGACTCCAAAGAAAACAAACTATCATCACTTTTCGTACATTATTAATACATGAACAACTAAACAATACACTATTATAAGACAAAATGCATAACAACAAAATGACACACATATACACACACATACACAAAGATGAAGAAGTGAAAGATGAAAAAAAAAATGATTTAGACAAAATAGTACCAGATGGACTTACTTAAATGAAAGGAAGGAGCGGATGACAAAGAGGGATTGCTGTGGAGAGGCAAAGTGTTCAAAGGCATTGAAAAAGAAAAAAAGTAAAGGTGGGATCAGATAGGAAAGAAAGAAGGTGGGGCACTAGGGATAATCAAGCCAAGATGAAAGCAGAGCTCGGCTCTGTCAAAATGCGTGATTTCCATGTTAAACTGCGTTTCCTTCATCACTGTGCCTCTCCAACACAGGATTTTCCAGTCTCATCATGGACAAATAAACACTAACGCTGAAAATCCATATCCCCGACACCGTCACTATACCGACATGCCGATATCGGTTCGGTATAGGTCACATTTTGAGCTAATGGATTCAGAGAGTGAAATTTGCTTTGGCGCTTTGAAATTTTGCTTGTTTCGTCTCGATGTTAGGTCGGTTTCTTTTCTGTGCCAACATTAGAGATTTCACTGGTTTTCTGCTGGAGGCCTGCGGGTCAAACTGGTCTGTAGAAATTTACACATTTTCAGGATATTCTGCCTTTACGTCAGGTTTCTACACGACAAAATAAAATCAGCATCGTGAAGAAACCGTGTGTAAACCTGGGCCCTGGCTAATATCAACATGTTGTGATATACATGCATAATACTAACAAATAATACTATCAGCCAGTTTTAAACATCTGTTTTAGCATAGTTTAAATAAAAATTGCAAAAATTCATTACGTCATGATATTTTTTATGTTATCTAAACTGGGATTTTTGAAGGAGACAGTTTGCAATGGTCTCCAAAGTATTTTCAATCAACTTTGAGATCAGAGAGTGCAAAATCCTTTCAGAGCCGAAACGAAAGGAGGACGGATGATAAGAACATCACAAATCTTAGCGAGGAACTGCGTTGTGTAAAGATTTCTTGACACAGATGTCTTGTCTTTCAAAATTAAAAAAAAAGGCTTAGCGGTTTGTTGCTTATTTTCATAATAAACGGGCTGGGTCCGTTTCACTGCGTTGGCATATACCGTGAAACAACATTCCTTCTCTTTATTTTTTCGAGATGTCTATGATTGACAAGTGTGGGAAACAGCTTGCATGGGCAAGAATAGCATTTTCCCTTTGGAAATGTCAATCCATAACAAATAATATTATGCTTTGTTGCCCAATTCAGTAAACATCAGCTGATACCAAGTAAATATGGTAAATGGTTATGGCCATCGGCAAGAATGCAACCGAATGTAATTCTGCGAAACCCCATCGTGTTGAAACAAGTTATGCACGTAAAATAAATATGTACTAATAGGAAATCAATACAAAATCATGCAATACAAATTTTAGAGAAACTTGACAGGGAATCTTTCATCTTGATGTCTGTCCTTGAACGTGCATTCATCAAGTGATATGTTAGTAGTCTTGCTGACACAAGATCTGAAGCTAGCGATATTAAAAGGAGATCCCTTATCTCAAATTGCTCATGTCCCTATAACATAATATTATTATTTTGTAATCCACTGAACTTATTTTTCCATTTTCCCAGTTTAATAACGTTCTCAGTAACCTTTCTCACTAACTTGATGGCGCACGCTGAGAAAGGTTGGGTGTGATTTATTCAATCAATAAAATCATATGGACTCTTGATTGCCTCTGCGGAGAGAAAGATCGGTTTTCTCCCATTTCTTCCCAGTTTTCTTTTCACATTAGATAAACATTACGGCCTCTCCCATACCAGATTGCCTTTACGTGTATTCTCTCACTTATATTTGAATAGGCATGCCATCTGAAACGAGGTTAAGTGGAACAACCGTAGTCCTCGGATTTATTTCGTGGGGTATTTGCCATATTGTTGTTTGCGACATTTTGGGGATTTTGAGGTTTGTCATGAAAATGGTTCTCTCACTCCTAATTCCTTGTACAAGTGTCATTCAAATCGGTTAAAAACGTTTCGAGGTATGTGCTGGTGACGTAACGTTGTCCTCTGATTTTTACACAACTCTTCAAAGTTTAGGTCCTCATTTCCTCGAAAAGACCAAAATACACATACAACAATGATGGAAAATCCTCGCCGATGTATGTCATATTTTGGTGAACAGAAATTAATTTTGCTTGGTTTGAGGTCTTTATGTTAGAAGGATCACTGCTCTGAGCATTTCACTTAGTTAGTTTTTACTTGTGGCACCGATTCCCTTACAAATAAATGATATTTCAGAAATAACGTTCCGCGTCCTACTCAGCAGTCAACACTGTTTAGACAACGACACAGTAATTGATGGTGGCAGAGGAGACAGTACGAAATAATTGAAGTAATCGTAAATATAACTGACATTTTGAATAATAGCTTACTGCATGAAAAAAAAAAAAAAAAAAGGTGCATGTACAAAACATTATGTTGGCAGATAAAATCGGGAAAACTGAGAGTAATTATGAACGTTAAGAAAAAAAAATGAAGAGAAATGACTGCGTTTTTAGTCTTTAGAATCACTTCAGTCTAAAAAAAAACAAAAAAACATGAAAATAAAAAGAACACAAAAACAAATAACTCAACATCGCTCAGCGGTTGCCTGTGTGAATTCAATTAGGAAATTCAGGCTGGGGAGATTCAAGTTGGCTTTGACCAGTAGGCCAAATTTTGGATCAGGATGTTCATTAATGCTCAATAGAACTGCTTGGCGTCTTTCGGATGATTAGATTTTTCAGTAAACTGGGAACTAAATTACTTTTCAAACACTGCCCGGGGTCGAATGATTACGAGGTATCGAGTGATTAATTATTAAAGCATAATTTTACGGAAGAGCAATCAATTTTTGTCTCTCGGGAAAAGTGAGTGTGTCGATGCTTTGGTTGTGGTTGATGCTATATATAGAAAAACTATCCACAGAGCTATTCATTATTTTGCATAACGAGGGGTATTTGCCATACTTTTGTATGTGACCTTTTACCGATTTTGAGGTTTTGTCTTGAAAGTGGTTCTCTCACTCCTAATTTCATTATCTATAAGTGTCATTCCAAACGAGTAAAAACGTTTCGAGATATGTGTTTGTGACGTAATGTTTCTGCAATTTAGCCCTTTTGCCGACCACACTTTAATCTTCATTTTCTCGAAAAGGCAAAAGATGCACATACAACAACATGACAAATACCCGACGATAATATCCTTGTGCACAAGTCTGCAACAGAACAGATGTCGAAGGTTTGCAACCAGAAAGTTTTCTGTCCAAAATAGTCAACTTGAGATAAATGAGTTCGAAATGTGTAACCTCAATGAAAATTCAAATAATTGCAATAATTTCAACACGGACATATGAATAGTTTTATTGGGTTTTGAAATAAAGTCATACATCTTGTGTCTTGGACATCTACAGGGGTTTAAAAGCAAATGAATAAAGTTAGATTTCACACGGTCATTCTGGTTGGTAACGCTCGTTATATGTAAAAAAAAAACCGTTTTTGTTTTGTTTTGTTTTGTTTTTTAAACAAAAGGCTTTTATGGTCCTGTTTAGCAAGGACATGCTGTATCGGAGACGAGGGCTGGATTCTTGGCAGGCCACCCATGAGTGAGTGCATTTAAAAATAGCGCGAGAAATCATTTTGGCCGGATCCGAACACGGGACTTCTCTCACCTATGTCAAGCACTCTGACATTGTGTGTCACGGCGCCAACACACAGTCCAGTCGTTCTCAGTTTTAATATATTTCACCTTTTCTATCTGGCTATCAGGTACCATAAATACACCGTGCATCGCATAGTGAAAACGAGTAAAGAGGAACCAGAAGAGTTTGAATGATATGAAATGCTGGTATACGTGTATAAAGTAAAAATGTGGCGAGTAGAAAGGGTTGTAATACATGCAACATACAATCTTTTCCTTTTCCCACATTTTTACTTTGCGTCAAGCCTTACTGCGACCCCACAGAATTTCTGGGGTTTTCAAAAAATAATTTTTGGGTATTCTGTATGCCATGTCGTATTTATCCACTTCTCGTTGAAATTTACATTCTATACATAAAATGGCTCTTATTTATTAACGCAACCAGGAAAGAAATGAATCTCTAGAGATATATCACAACAGATGAAAATGGGAAATCTGCTGGCTATAACTCCTCCTATCTATGAAAAAAGCCGAGTCATTAGGTGCCTTGCGCAAGTTCCCATTCAATATAAATGTTGCACTCTGTGAATAAATCACTCAGCAGGAGACAAGTGAAAGGCAGGAGAAGAGAGTCCTTCGAGAAACTGAATGAGAAAGTTAATTTTCTGGAGATCGCCATGTGAAGCATCGGCGTTTTTTTAAAATATCTTCCGGGCCAAGCGTAGACATTGCTAACCCTTGGAAAGACGCAGAGATATGTAAATAGAATGGCCATTACAGATAAAGACGGATAAATAGACGTATGGACAGATAATAAATAGAAACAAAGCTAAATATATTGAAGCAGAAACGCCATCCATCTGTCCGGCCCTGCCTTCATGAACACCTATGTGTCTATCGGGCGTATCTACATACTCCATACTTACATCCACACAATCACAAATGACAGAAAGGCATATAGATAGATAAAAAGATAAATAGACAGACAGGCAGGCCGATGGACAGACCGACACACAGACAGACAGACAGACAGACAGACAGCTAGACAGACAGATAGATAGACAGATAGATAGATAGATAGATAGATAGATAGATAGATAGATAGATAGATAGATAGATAGATAGATAGCTAGATAGATAGATAGATAGATAGATAGATAGATAGATAGATAGATAGATAGATAGATAGATAGATAGACAGATAGATAGATAGATAGATAGATAGATAGATAGATAGATAGATAGATCATGCAATTTTACAGTTCCTCTTTGAGCAGTTTCAAGATGCCGTGGTGATATGTTTTAAATACGACGTTATTGATATTTCTTACGAAGTCGCATACACTCTCCTAAACCCTGGTTTGTCATTATTAGCTAACTATCCTCTGACTCTGGACAACTTTTCAATTGTTTCCCTTGTCTTCCGAGATAATGAAAACTTGAAAAGCTGTACGGAACTGGTCAATGAAAGACTCACTTCATTTAAAGATCTGATTTTGTTTTAAAGTTACTAGCGGACTGACGAAAGGAGATCAATCGAAATTCGTTGCATGTTGCAAGCTTTCACTGATTTTGGTACTTTAAATATCTAAATTATGGTCTTAGTATGACCTAGCTCCATCTGTATGTTCCACACCGGTATTATATAAAGTCAGAGCAAGGAAAACCTGCCCTTATATGCATAATGTAACTTTCCCCTTAAAAAGTGTCACTCCAAAAGAAGCAGATCTTGGGCCATTTTAATATGTAATGCCGACTAAAACAATGAGGACATTTCCGAAGAAGAAACTGAGATTATATCCAGATACCCTGCCATGCGCTATCACGATCGCACGGAATTCGCAGCCACCGCACATCGCACATTCCCTTCTACTAATGTTTTGGGATTTTCCCCCACGCAAAGTCAACAGATCGAAGTATAAAATGCGTATTTGAATTCAGTTTGAAAGTGATCTTTTAAGGCTGTATTTCAGACATACAGCAAATCTGTTTCAGACAAATTCAATTATTTATTTTTGTCCAAAATTTTAAATAGGATTTCTCTTTTGTGTTGACGAATCGATTGGTTCAAATTTTACATGCGGAAGGTAAATGACCTGAACAGTATGCACTGCATGCAATCCATATCATACTGTTGCCTGTAATGTTTAAAGCAGTGGTTCTCAACCTTTTTCAGACAATCGACCCCATAGGCTCCAAATTTTCTTTCATCGCCTCCGTCTCCCCACCCACTGAAACCCACTGGGTACATTTCGCAAGAAGACAGACTACACACAAATAATAATGAAAGGTCCCAGCCGCGGCCCTATTAAGTTTTTCAAAGCCTTATTAATGACAGTAGGCATGTTGATTACTCATTATAAAGCAGAAAGTATTCTTTATCAAACGGACTACAAAAACATGCCTTTTCTGTTTACAAAATCCATCAGGGCGTGCTGTTGAACAAGTGCGTGACTGCCCAGTATTTGGCCCCAAATCATCCTCCATTCATGTTTTCACCCCCTGTCGCCCCTTCATCATTTTCACCCCTTTTTCGCCCTTTTCTTTGTTTTCGCCATCCTGGCAATTAAAATCAACCCCCTCAGGCGGGGGAGGGAGCGAAAGAAGATACCGTCCACTTTGAGAACCACTGATTTAGAGTTATTATTATTAACTAGACGCAGTTTTTACTACTTCCAATATCAAGCCAATAATCACTCGTATTAGTATGAGCAAATTTCTCTACATTAAAAAAAAAAAAAAGATAAAGTATAAGAAAATGGGACCAGGTGTTGTTGTTGCTGTTGATGATGATAATGATGAAATTTTAAAATGTTTGGGAGTGGGGAACGAGTGCAGGTTCTCGACGTAGACCTACTCACCATTGCTAACATAGTTACTTAAATCCACAGGAACAGAACGATTATTCACGTCAACCTGCAAGGGGTTAAAAGAGAAATCATCAAAGATTCACCAAAGGGGAAACTTTCGAAAGCTGTTGTCTTTCCAAGTCGCCATGCCCTAATGAACTTGCACTGTGGTTTCATATTCGTGCTATTAAGATGGCACACAGAATTAATACCTCTGGTATAGGAACGAGATAATTTAATTGACTCGTCAAATCTACAGCAGATCGAGTTCTCAAAACTCTTTTTCTTCTCGGGGGCCTCAACCTAATGCTGTTGGTCCCCATTCTCAAGACCCTTGTCAAGCTAATGTATTAATCCTCAGAACAGTCTTCTGAAATTTTATGTTTTGGTTTTTTAATGCAATAGGTGTATCTAATAAGCAAAAAAATCATGTAATTAATTCATTATTATCAAAGTAACGGCCTTGCTAAATTAACTTCGAATAATAAATACCATGAATTAAGCAAAATCATGAGCCCGTTTTTATGTCCTGGGCATTAATATTCTTGTTTTCGATTTTCTAAGTTGTAAAACAGTTTATCGATTGCAAAGTTAATTAATGCTTAACGTAATATATTTTTGATCAAGATTTATGTGGTCGACAGGCGGGCCTAGCTCTACAATCACCATTTCAACTGTTCCTATTGCTTGTGAGTGTTTTGCTTCATTTGCCTCCTCCGTGACTTTCGGGTCCCTGGATTAACTAAAGAGTAAAGTTTAGCAATTACCTGAAATCCATCGTAAGCCCAAGATCCAAGTTTCATTTTGCACATTTGGTCATCGAAGGGAAAGTAGGTGATATCAATCTGACATGTACTCTGGAACTTGACTATTGGTGGCCAGAAAACTGTGCCATCGGAGTGGACCATGGCCAGTGACTGCATATAACCATCTGTGTAGTCTTCCACACTGTAAGCAGATATAAAATTATGAGCAACATAATTATTATCATACAGAGTCGGCGAGCATAGACGATGCTAGCATTTCTCAATCCCTTTACAATGCCAAAAACATGCATAGGCATGCAAAACCAGCTTGTTTTCATGTCTCATAGACAGGTTAGACTAATAACCCGCCTTTGCCAAAATATTAAAGTATGGACAAATATATTTCTCCAGTGATTTTTTTTAATGGGCAACAGAACTCTCTTAAACAGAGAGACAGAAATGCACAGGTGAGCATGTCCACACTCTAAAAAACCATAAACAATATGCAATAATTTGTTTATGTTTTGACGGGTTTAGTTAAAATATCAAGATCATTTCAATGTTACCTGTTATATAAGACAATATCCGGTTTCCATATATGTCTGCAGGGCATTCTCAAGACCTTTAGTCCATTAAATTCCTCAGGATTCCATATCAACTTCTCATCCGTCCATTGCTAAAGAAATAGCAGTAAACAGTGAGTACAACCCTCAAAGAACTGAACCAAATCGTAGGCTGGTACATATTACAGCTCACACTGTTACTTAGTCCACCTTTCTCGGCGGTCCCATCTTACATGATCTTGTCAATACAGTGTTCGTATCATGATTTCTATGAGTAGATTTCCAACTATTGAAACTGAGCACAGCTGTCACATGTAGCTGGCAATCGTGGAAATAATTATGAGTCTCTTAATTATGCTTTCTTATTATTTTGTAGATCCATTTAACACGAAAGCAAAATAAAATAAAACACATGTTCGAGTTTTACTGTGACAGATTTCTGGACAATGAATTTAGTCATATTCCTTCCTGCTGTCAATGTGTTGAAGTTTGAAGCTCAAAGTCGACATTATAGTATTCTTCCCTACTTTTAAAGAATGATTTCCAATTGTCATCCATTCTTGCTTTAGAAGAATAATTTGCAGGATAAATATTGTGGGGATCATAGTGCAAAAGTTAAAACACCAATAAGATTAGCGTACGTCCATAATGAAGGCAAAGACGCTGAAAGCTGCAATATTCAGCTTATAGTTAAATCTAGACCGAGGCAGTGGCAGCATTGGGTATAATAAAGTACTCCTGGCATTGCAAGAGAGGTTGAGCTCTGGTTAAATCATGTCCCATCACTTCCCCCATTAATTCTCTTCAGGAAATAAAACACTTCGGTTTCATTCCTTTACGCTCTCCTCTCCTGAGTCTCTAACGAAGAAATGTGCGAGGCAGCTGAATCCACTATAGGATTGGTTGTAAGAAAACCGGTCGTTTGAGTCAGGGGATGACAATTAATCTGAAGTGGAGGCTGACAAGACTGGCTTAATATGAAATCATAAGAGAGTATTATTGTATCATGGCGGTCATCTGGAGTGCGGTATAATCCACGATGACCAGAAACAACTGAACAAAATATTTTTTTTTTTAAAAGCCTCAAGGATAGGAGACCCTACGAATCGTGCAGAGCTCACCAGTCATGCGCAACACAGTTCTGGGGTAACCAAATGAAAGGTGCTTGTCAATCGAACCTCTGGCCTGTACACAAAGTCCTTCTTCCCCTCCCATGAATGTTTTAAGAGAATGTATGAGTGTGTGTTAACGTGTGAAAAGAGAGAGAAAGACAGACAGACAGACTAAGAGACAGACACGCAGACAGACTGACACACACAGACACAGTGAAGTAACATAATCAATAAATTTATAGGACAAAATAATTATGTCAAGTGTCTAGTATGTGACAACAGCTGACGTTCAGTGGCTGCTGATGTGTTGTCAGTATCATTTTCTTGAGTTTATGCTAACATAACCAGTATCTCTCGTTTCAACACAGATGAATGAAGAACTAATTGGCTTACCTGGTCTAACCAAACGTTAGTGGTAAGCACTTGGTTCTTCTCATCCTGAAAAAGAAAGAGGCGATTGAATTTATTCATTTAGCATTATGACGCCTGTGCGTCCTTTGTAGTGGCAGGAATGGCCAAGTCAGTGAAGATTCTATCAACACTGTAGACATAATAATCATGTTGAATTGTGTTATTGTAAGTGGATAGACACCTTCTTACATTTCAAAGCTATAATAATTTCAATTTGATTCATAGCATGCAAACAATAAATTATAATATCAAAGTCAAAATGAGGCAAAAAGAAAAAGATGTATGTAGCAAAGCCTCGTTCAAGAAATAATGGGCTACAGAAACGATGGAAAGGAAAGACAAGTCAAGCTTTGCGACACACAACGTTTTCTTTTTGCCAGGTATTGACTTCGCTTCAAGCCTTGCTGCAACCCCACAGATTTTCTGTTGGTTTTTTTTTTTTTTTTTCAGTACATTTTGTTAGATATATAATAGGACCTGTCTAACAGCAACACATTCTTCTCAGTCCCTTTGCCTTCCTCTTTCAAAATTATGTCACAAATAAACATAAACACACGATTTTCTCATACAAAAACTCATTCACTTTTGACCAAATTGAGTTATTAATTTATTCAAAAAATCAGCAGCACAAACAGATTCACGAATGTTTGCACGAAAATTGCATTCTTGCTAATGAAATGTTTATGTAGAAGACTACTAAGATTACAGATTCAGTTCTTGTGTTACACTCTTCCAATGGGCTATTTCATGGTTGACGGCACTTGTTGACCAGCCTGCATTTGTGGGATTTGTGGGAGAAATCACGAGCAAGCCCATCAAGGAAGGCGTACTGAATTTTCCCTGTCTCTTTTCCTCAGCTTTTCCTGTGATTCCACCAATGAGATTGCCGAGGAACTACAAAAAGCCCTACTAGATAAGTCCTATTAATGAGGAGAGCATGTACGCTCATTCTTAGGCCGACGCTGCTGCTGACCCCACTCCTTTCCCCAAATCCGACTCTCTCCATTCCGCTCGTTCTGTGTATCAAACGTGTAGATAACTGGATTTACAGGTGCTAAAAAAAAGAGAAAGTGAAATGACGAGAAGCGGCCATCATTCTCAGAAGAAATGAGTGTTGTGAACAGCTGTGGCTGACTTGACAAGACAGCTGCCCTCCCGAGAGATTAGACCATGGGTGGTAAAGCCATTAGGAGAGCCCTCAAGAGGCCACTACAAGAATCCTCTGCATGTCCAACCACTTTGGACATGAGACGATGCCCACTGATCCCTGTGTGTCATAGACGATGACGTCGAACCTGCTGGCTGTTTCCGACCCCATTCCAGATCCTAAATCCCACAACCGTATTGACTCATCAAACCGAGTCCAGAAATAGGATCTGCTATCCCAGTAGCCCCGCTTCCGAAATGTTAGCTAAGTAGACCTACATTTAGATCTGTAGTTTTCCAAATGACAATTTCCTTCCAAACACCATGTGTATTTACATGGCAGGACCCCAGGAGTGCACTGAAACTTCATTTACATCATCCCAGATATCAGGTGCTTCTAAATCAGTTCATTTTCTTTCTCCCTGCATTTCTTTCATCTTTAACACGATTTCCCACCCACCTCCCCTTTTTCCATCAGTGCTACCAGAATTAATTAAAACTTTCCTCGCCCTTCCTGTTGCCAGGAATATTCTCCAACTCGTTCTATGTCATTTTTTCTCCTTAATATCCCCTATCCTTCTTCTGTTTTTGCAGAATCCTTTTTATTGTAATTTTATGCCCATTGCAATGCTCTGTTCCCTAGCTGTAGCCCTCTTTCACTCCTATTCTTCCAAACACGTTACCTGTGCAGTCTTACCTTATTTCTTAAAGTGCTTTCTTTGCTACTACCACAGCACATTTCTATTCTTCTTATAACTACTTTGTGGTATGGTATACCACTTGTTATAACTACTTCGTGGTAGAGCCAGCTTATACGATTGGTTATTATCTACTTCGTGGTATACCACTCGTTTAGAACTGCTTCATGATTTAGTATACCACTCTCCGTAATCATTGCGGCTGAGACAGTAGGTACAGTTACTACTTGGCATCTACCATAACCACCACCACAACAGTACGTATAAGCGGCAGAGAAAACACTGGAGGTGCAGAGTACCAAATTAAATTTAATATCCAGCCATCTCGCCCATCCAAATAACTCGATCTGTCTTAAATCTTCACAAAAATCGGTTAACAGGTCATGGATTTCATTTTTTGTCCTTTATATTAAAAAAAAAAAACAACCCACAACTTTCAGAGTCGGGTCAGCACTCCAAGCTGTTCCTGTCATTCTCCACCTCAGTCACGATTATACAATCCCATTTGCAGTAGTGTGCCACGTCAAGGTCTGTAGCCTGCGTACTATTGTTCGCCGAGTGTGATTTGATAGGCAACTGAATAATGTACTACAGTGGGACGTCCCTTAACTTCAACCATATCCCTAGTGTGAAGGGATTAGTATATCGACAACAGTTCACCTAAAAAAAAAAAGAGAAAAAAAAATTCTGCAGAGAAAATTTATCAAAGACTAAATCTATTTCAAAATACGTGCTGCACTTACTATTCACATTTTTTTTTTTTTTGCAAGATGTGTGATAAACATTTTATAACACATTTTCATTATCTTATAAACATCAAAATCATCTATGGCTTGTAGACCACATCCCACAGATTGGGGTGTCTACGATGCTGATTTACCATTTCTTCTTTTTTCATTTAAATTTTGCTGTTCCAAGTTTATTTAGGGTTTGTCACGGTCGCCCCAATCGGGGCTTAGTTTATCGCTACAGTTGATGCGCAAACCTACAGCACTGCAGCCACGCACGTGCCATTCAGTGTTGTTCCATCTCACCTCTTTCTGTTCCTTATTTTTAATTTATAGCTCAATTACATGAACAAAAGACAGCTGCTTGAATCAACACATTCTGGAATTGTATAGAACAATGTGACACAGGGGACACATTTTTTCAGGTTATAACCCAAAATTTCACAGTAAAACAGCATAACTAATTCAGAGTTTGCTGATTGGTAAGAATATTCGAAAGAAGTGTAGAATAGTTGTTTTTAGTTGGGACAGAGTGAGCAAACGCTGTGTAATAGGTGGGTGGATTCATGAATGAATGAGTGGAGGTATGGGAACAGTTTACTGCAAGTCGACCAGTGAATGGGTAGGTGAGAGCGAGCCAGTCCACATGTATGTAAATGAGTAAGCAAGTACGTGTAAAGTGCAGATTTAATGATTTACAATGAGCACTGTGTCAAACTTACTGCAAAGGAGCAATAGCTAAACTGTGATCATGAGGGTGAATGAAACATACATAACATATCGTCACCTACACGCTAATGCACGACGGTTTGGTAAAAAAATTTATTTTAGGAGACTTTATGTAGCATAAGGAATCTAATGTTATGCACATCTCCCTATTTCCTGTATATAACCGAAAACCACATTACACTGTACTAACAGCCGTTAGAGCCAAGGTTTCAAACGTGTGATTGACAGCTAACCTAAAATTTTGTTGTAAATGTTTTCGTTATGTTTGTCAAGAGTGGAGAAGGCGGAAGTATGAGAAATCTGAACCTAAACCGAAATTTTCGGACCTATAGGCTAATTTATTCAGCATTGTACTCGACAGTCCTTCTTGCTTGTTTGTGTTTTATTTTTCAGGCCCTAGGAATTAGTACGCAGTCGGCTTTTTATTTACTAGATCTACATCTTGTGGACACTCCTCTCTACTCTATAGTGGGGGATCTACTGTGAAACTAATGATGCTTAAGCTTCAGGGCCTTTAATCCCTGAGAAACTTTTTTTAATGACTGAAGTTCGGATATTGTCCTGTAGTTGCGAGTTGCAAAAGGGCCCCCATAACAGTTCAAGCTCCAAAGTCCCAAAAATGTTGGTCCACTACTGCTTCTCTGAATGATACAGAACGCAGTTCCTGACTTCAGCTAAGCCCATTGTGTTGCTTTTTCATTAATCACTTCAGGAATGTTATCAGAATGTGCGATTAGTTTGCAGGTTTTTTGCACACAAAAAAACGCCTCAGTATGAAAACGTCCGCAGATTATATTTTCACGAGCTGCTGCATGATATAATGGACTTGTGGTGGCAAAATAAAATCTCGTCCAAAAGAATCCTGGGGAATTAAGTGAATTTTGTCCTTGCCGGATCAATATTGGATAACTTAATATAATATTTATAATATGATTTATAAAATATTTATAACATTATATTTCCGTAGGAAGCACAATGAAGAAAAAAAAAAAGAAAAGTACCAGCGGAGAATGAACGGGAATATTGGTTAATTACGTTTGAAATGAAGATAAAGAAAGAAGGAGAGTGCATAGAGGCAAGGAGAAAAATATCAACAGAGATAGGTGGATAATATTGAGGGATAAGTGTTGAAACGACAAAGAAGACCATATAGTCCATAATATATCTGATTACAAGATCGATTTGCATGAAACGGGAACGAAAATGAAAAAAAAAGAAAAAAAGAGAAAGACAAACAACGTGGCAAGGAGAATGCCCGAATCCAGACTATCTGATGAGTAACAAATCTATCACGGCGCTTTGCGTAGCAAGTCTTGAGAGTGCGTCAGTTAAAATTGTAACTCAAACGAACAAATTAAAAAGAATGAAACTATGACTTCACTGTTTTCTCGTGTCAGGTTTGCTCCATACTGTACAAAAGAAACGTTCCATTTTTCATTAAGTGAAAAAGTGCTGAATAAATGCTTTTAAGATATGTGCAGAAAGGGGAGAGGGGATATGTATGTATGTCATGTCCCTGACACTCACAGCCCATTTCAGACCATCTGACCAGCTTTAGAACCCAAACATATGGACATAGAACCCTTCAATCTATGAAACTTGAAGAAAACAGATTCACTAGATAGGTCTCATCGCCCACAGGAAACCTCCAAAAATTGGTACAGCCACCTTTCACCTTCGTTTTCAAGCCGCAGTGCACGGTCAGTCTAGCCATGCGTAAGTGTACTTTCTCGCCAAGGAAGATCCCGATTAAGATAATGATGGCCAATTGGCCATTCTGAAGATAAAGTAGCTTGATGGCGCAAATTAGGCTACACCATGCATGCATGTAGTAAAAGTCATCTGCCTCAGAATACACGAAGCCGATCCTCCATTTCATTTTAACACCGGCTGTGCAAAATCGCATACTCGTCCACGCTTATACGTTCTCTCTGTTATTAAATTTTCTGCGGGCTGTGCACTTACAGTGGCAGTTTTGGGCGAAAAGCAGTTTAGGTTCAGTGTTACATTAGAGCATATAGTAGGAATATGGTCATGTTGAAAAATACACTGAATAATGATTTCCATGGATACAGCTGTACACATTAATCATCCATTTCAGTTTTGTCAGTTACCTTTCTGTTATTTTATAAGAATACACTTACGGCGATTATGTAAAAAATGCAGAAAGCGAAAAACCATCTGAGCCTCTAGCAACGCAAAGGATTTACTGCCATATTACATTCGAACCAACAGCGCACTATTGTGGGTAGTTTACTGCCTACTGTTCTCTTGGATTAAGTCAGTTTCTGAGCTTATTTTCAGCTTTATTATAATGCACTGAGAACCATCTGATTTTCAAAATTTCCATGTTTTTTCAAGGAGTTGGAAATCTACACTTGTAGTGATTTAACCTAATTAGCCCTACAGAAGGTTGCTGTTGATCTCTACCTTCGCTTCAAAATTAATGAACATCGAAAGAGCCTGAGTGTTAAAGATAAAAATCACATAAGCTTAACTTACATTAGGTAATCGCAAAAAAAACCAAAAAGTTCATTTTTCTTTAAACAAATGAGAAGTTTTTGCATCTAGTACTTTTTGGTTTTCGACTCCTAATTTATTCTTGCTTGATCTCACTAGAAATGAATGAGAACATGATTTTTTTTTTCTACGCGACGTGCATGCAGTCAGAGAAAATAACACTGCCTTTGAAGACAGTGCTGTATATGGAATTTGCACGTCGGCGTTAGTAAAAGGGCTGGATTGTATCCTTGCCAGCTCGAGTATTCTGGGATCAGTGACGGCAAATGTCTAAAATGCCCCATTATTTGACCCACACACTACATGATAATATGAGCATTAAGAATTTAACCCACTTTGCTTTGGCCCTATCTTTGATCAAATAAGTCTGATTTTATATTTCTATAGAGAAAACAAAAGGCAGTAGCCTATAATATAACAAGTTTGTGAGCCTGGAAATGTCAAAATTCGCCTGCAGTTGGTTGAATTACTTCCATGCAGAGGCTCAGTTACATAACCGTTCCTAGGACAATTCTAACACGAACAAAAAGAACGATGGGCAGCAAGTGTTTCATGCACAAGATTGCTGGGACAGGCGTGGCCAGCAATAGGATCGCTTTTGATATGGCGAAGATAGATAACAGAAGGACATTGCAACAAGACAAAGGGGACCGACTGACAAACAGGTACATAGATTGAGCACAATTTCTAAAGAGAAAGACGTCATTGAATGCTGGGACTAAAGTGAAGACAAAGTGAACATAACAAATAAATAAATAGCAGACCAAAATAAACGGTCTTTGTTGTAAACACATTCTGTTTGACACTCCTTCTTTCGTCCATTCCTTTTTTCACTCCCAATTCCTCTTGACTTCTTGCTTAGTTAGTATTGAGCTGTTTATTTTATGAGCGCCTGCGCTGACCTTTGACAGAGCGTCTCGGATCAGTTTAAATGGGTGCCCTCCGCGGCTTTAATAGCAAGTACCAAGAAACTGAATGGCTGATCAGATTAAACGCAACAGGCTGCGAAATTGTCTTGATAATGCGTACAAGGAACGCAAGTGAACGTTCCACAGAAAGATATTGGATCCGCTAAATTGATCCTTGACCTAACCTGAATGGATTCAATGCCAAGGGTAGAATAGAATCGATGAACTAAAGCTGTGAAAGGAAACTGTCCCTCTCAGTGATGTCAGTTCTCAGTCCCTTCAAGGCCGAATTGTGACACGTCGTCGTTTGAGATACCTGTACGATATTTTATGATGCAATTTAAAGCGGTTCATAAACAAACCACTGTCAAGCTTCTGCAACGTGGAGATGAATGTTAATATCAAAATGAATGCTAATGCATGTTGGCGAATCGGATTTTTAAAAAAGCAAATATATCAGAAATTATTATGAATTTCTGAACTCCAGTTATTGTTTTTCGGTGACTTGAGTATTTACATAATTATACGAAACATAAATTCTCGGGGACCTTAGCCCTCATAGACTGTCTAGAAGTACAGAATATTCTGGGACGTCTCATGTTTAGTTGGAAAGAGATGAGGGGGCAGAGCGTACTATTCCGTAAATTGCAATCAACCAATCTTGTACGGTGAGAAAACTGTTTAGTTAACTAACCAATAAGGGACAATGCCTGTGTCATTTGGACGAAGATTGTAACTTTTTATCCTGAGAAAATTATCGTCTAGGGACAGAAACAACCGTCTGCGCAATCCATCTACCCTCGGCTTTACTGTCGGCGTAAAATAGCAGTCATCAAGCGCATAATTCTTTAGCCTGCTTAGAAAAATTAGTTTGACCGCGACGATGGACAGGCTGGGCACATTAGAGCAAAGCGCAGTTTACACTGGTGATGAACTGCGACTATGAAATGATGAAACTAACCAGTTTACCACAGTGCATTAATTTTCAACAAATACATTTGAACCTGTCGTGAAATTACTGAGTGTTTCATCTGATATTTTATTTGATAGCCAGGTCTCTAAAACTACACTTTTCAACATCATGCTAAAAATATATGAATAACGTAAACGAGAGCTGACCGTTCAAAGTCAATGTTGAGCTGCATACAAGGAATAAATCAGACAGACCATTGGTCTTGCAGTTGTCAGAGATAATTATTATGAATGTGTGGAAATGTCAAGAAATGTCCACCGAGCCGAAACTATGTAGTTTCTACAGACAGCTCATTTTGGCGATTTTTACTAAAGTGAAATGTAACGATTCAGTTCCCACCGGCGCTCAGAGAGATTCGATAGTGTATAACCTTTCTATCTAGTGTTAATAACTCGGAGACTGGACGAAATTGAAGGATCAGCGGTCATGCTAGCGGTGATTTAGCGGACAGACACGGAGTTATTGACCCTTTTTGAGGACAGCTAATAAAATATTACGATGATTTACGTTCTTATTTCGTCTGAACTCCTTGGACGTGTTAGAGAATGATGGTGGAGAAAAATGCGATACTCTTTCGTATATGGGACAACATTGTGTTAAAGGAAAAGGAAATGCTTTATTTGAAGATTAAATGCCAATTTCACAGAATCTATTGTTCAGCTCTTGCTGTGTACCACATAATGTTTTGGTCATTAGCTTGTACACTTCGTTCAAACTCCAGGAGGAATTACTCAGTGTATTTCCAAAAACCCTGAGAGAAGGTGTTCCAGGTTAACATTCTAATTTATATCAGTAAATGCAAGGTGGACGTTCATCTCGACCGTTCCCGGAGCTAACAGAGAAGGCTCAGACAGAGAGATGTGGTTAGGAAAGTTCTGTGCTGATAGGTGGCAGTCAGCATTTCCAATTTACAGTCCATGGCAGCATTATGACACGGCTTGATAGCATTAAATAAACATAGGCGATTTGGACAGCATTGTCTGCAAGTGTAGCCTATAAAATATTCAAGGATGTTACAAAAAATAAATCAATCGCAGTCAAAATTCCTAGCCTATATATCCATGACCACATTATGACGGCGCAAAAACATTAAACACAGGTGATTTGGACAGCACTGTCTACAAGGGCAGCCTATAAAATATTCAAAGATATTGAGAAACAAACAAAGAAACAAAATATATAAACCGAAGTCACTGAAGATACATTGGCACAGAATTTAGATAACAAAGTGCAATTTTTGAATACACGCTCAAAGTATAATAATGTTATTTGATGAGACCTAAGTTCCTGCTGTACTTACAGATTAAGAAGTAAATAAAAAAACAAAGCGATGGAGACATATTAAGATTTTTAACTTGGCCATGACCAAAACAGAACACAAAAAAATGTGAACATTACCCTCACGTAGTTCACCAAAGAGCTCACAAAACGTAAAAACGAAAGAAACAAAGAGAATGACGAAGAATTGACTTGATATAGATGACGAAATTCAAGATTTTTTCTAAACAAAAACGACATGGATTGTGCCGTGGGACTGTTCTATGAGCCGATGAGCTGGCGATTTAGCACTTTAACGAGGCGTCGGAGGCGCACACGCGCGATTTCCTTCTACTGCTGTCGCGTCGCATTTTTTCAATCCAGGCGATTGAATCAAGATGCGCACACATGGCACATTCGGGCTCATTAAGAGTCAACGGGAAGATGAACCTAAAACACGACAGCCTAACGACAACAAGTTTAGTGTGCTCCTAGCCTTATGAGTTTGCTCCACGTGTCTATTAATTTTTCTCATGCTTATGGTTTCACAAATATATAAGAAAAAAAAATGCTTCGTGTTGGGAGAATGAAATTGCACTTTAAAATAATTGATTATATGATCACTGATGCATAGTGTCAAAATCTTTGCAATAGCAATGGCACATGAAACCCGAAATCCCCCAGCGATATACACACCAGTAAAACCGGGAAAACACCTGGTGTGTGTGTGTGTCAACCAGCCCCTTCTTTATGTATGTGTAAGAAAATAATATTATGTTTCTGTTGGCATGTTCGGCAGATTTATAACAGCTTGCATCGACAGAGTTGCATTATATTATTGTTTTCCTTGGCATATCATGGCAGGGGAATTTCCAGCCCCTCTAAACAATGTTGGCTTCTTCTGCACATAAACGTTCGTTGTACACAATTAATCAATCTCTTCCTCTCTCTCTCTCTCTGTATGTCTCCCTCTCTCTCTCTCTCTCTGTCTCTCTCTCTCTCTGTGTCTCTGTGTGTGTCTCTCTCTCTCTCTCTCACGCCTAGTCTTTTTTTTTTCTTTCCTTCATTCGCAATACACAAGTTCTACTAGCAAATAAATGTTCTGGAAGTCTTTTTGATAAATAAAACATCTATAAACATTGGAAGCAGAAGAACAAAATATAAGTAAAGCATGCGTTTAACGAAGATCTAGGACAGAGTGAGATAAATAACTGTGAAAAAATACAAATGCTTTAAAGGGTAAAAACAAAATCACACACAGGGGAAGAGAAGTGACACTTATAACAAGCAACAAACAAAGATGTGAGCAGTGTAAAAATGACTAATGGTAGGATAAAACAAGGAGATAAAAAAATAACAACAACCACTGACGTCCGTTGACATACAAATCAGGAGTCTAACACTTAAACACACACACACACACACATCCAAGAACACACACGCACGCGCATTGACATACAAGCGACTGAACTAGTAGAGAGACAGATGGAAGAAAGTACGAAAAAGAACCAGTTATCCGCCCACGGATCAATGGATTACTCACCAGATCAAATATTTGTGTTAATGTAATGCCTACGAAGACTTGGACCGCTTCAGAGGCGTTGAATACTGGTCGGGTATTTCTGTCGTAGCCTTGTAGCAATCTTCGAAACAACCGCTGTTCATCCGTCATAGTCCTTTCATTGCGCTTATCCTTGCCATCGCAGTTGTTGGTAGTAGCAGCAGTAGTAATCTTGTTGTGGTCGTTGTTGCTGTTGTTGTTGTTGTTGTCGGCATTGTTGGTGACAGTGGTAAGATTTATGTTGGTAGAAACAGTGTCAAACTCACTATCATCGTTTTCAGACCCACCATACGGAGGCGCCACTGAAAATAAATGAGCCTTAATGTCAGGAGCTATGAATGCTTCATCAAGTATTGATGTTATGGTATAGTTTCCATAATTGCATGTCATGTTGTTTAACAAAACTGGATATAACTGTTGCTGTGGTGGCACGGCGGTGTCGATACCCTAGTAACTGTGAATGAGGAAGTAATAACGACATGGGACGCTGGAATTGGATCCTAAAAGGTGACTGCATGAAGATAATTAGGTAGCTGTAATGGGTGTTAATGTAGGGTCAAAGCAGATGAACTGAAAAGCAAAGACTAACAAATGAAACACTTTTTCCAATTCATATTAGCTTAATGGAGAAGTGGGGCTAATATGATTGATTAACAATGAATGGAGATGCAGGAGAAATAGCCAAAAATGGTACAGTGATGGTACATGTGAGTTTGAATTTGAGATTGGGTTTAACAGTGCGTCTATTTGGATACTTCATTTATGTTTTGTATTGAGAGCTTCTAAATTTCACAAACAGAATTAAATAGTTCCATGTAAATTTTATCACACTGGCAAAATTCTCAAAAACTGTTTCGTATAGATCTGAAAAGATTTTTGTAAATGAATAATAATGGTACCTGTAGGCATACGAGTAAAATGTAATGCAGTGCTTAAGAAAAGGGAGGTATTGGAAATAAAGATTACGTACGGGGAAAAGGTGTATGTGTGGGTGGGGGGTAGTGGGGGGGGGGTGGGGAGAATGGGAAATGTAGATTAGGAGTGGGGAAAGGGGGAGATCACTGCAGCGTTATTAAATAATGAAGTGCGGATGCCGCCACTACTGCGATCTTGTTATTAGGTACTAGAAGCAAAAAGGTTTTCACCTGAAATTTAATTTATGTCGTAAATCATGACTGGCATCTGGAAAACATTATCAGGTAGTGGGTGGAGGAAAGGAGAAAATTAAGCGGAGAGACACATATTTGGCTGACATTAGATAGCAATGACAAATCTGCCCGTGAGCTGTCAAGATAACTTCAGAATATTTGTTTGGATAATTAGATTTAAATTATTCCTTCATCTTTATTCAACTTGCTGTTTTTAATGTATTATTTTCTTAATCATACCAACGGAAATTTAACCAGAAACCTCGTAAATACTTCAGATGCCAAATTCAATTTGTCAAATTACGGTTATGAACGCTGAATAAAAATAAGACCATTATTGACCACGGAAAAGCACGATGTGTTTTCGATTCAAGACGATGCATTTCAAAAGTTCACTTCCAAAGAAAGACGTATGTTTCCATCGTAAAAAGAGAAAGTGTGACACAGGCTAATTTGCCTTTAACATAGTATAAAATATTGAAGGAAAAAGATTTCAGGACATGCATGAATAAAAAAGGTTTGTATAAAAATAGAAAAGCGACAAGGACTCTGTGACTCTCCTCGGGGAATGAAACTCAGAGCTGCAACAGGCGCATAATTAGCGTCTGACATGAGGATGTTTGGATATATAACCCAGCCCCACCACTCCCCCCCCCCTTTTTTTTTTTGTTGAAAAGATGGAAATTTGCCTACAACATCCAGGTATGTAAATAGCAGCCATTACTTACCTGTGTAGAACAGGGCCAAAGGAAATGACGTCAGCAAATGCAGAATACCAAGTTGAAATCTCATGATGGTAACCTTATCTCAAGGACGTCGTCTTTTACAGTCATCATACACATCAAGGGTCCGGTAGCACTGAAATAGAATTTCTTGATTTGAAATTCCTAATTATGTATTTTCGTGGCACAGCTTTGAAGAGTCCATCCGTGCTGCTTTAGTAAGGGCGGTGTCTTTCTTTTTTTTTCTATTTTACCCTCTCCAAATTTCCTTCCGAATTCAGCTTTCTTTTACCAGTTCTAGGAACCTTTACAAAACCGTCGTATCCCCCCCCCCCCGAAACGTGACATGTTGTCTTCATGTTTTGCATTAGGATTCAAGTATATTGATGATATCGTTCCAACATTAGCAAATTTTAATGTTAAGTATGTATTAAATGTCAGCATTTTACTCTTCTCGAACCGGGGTGTCATCAGAAGTTGACTAAACATCGTGTTTGGTTTTTTCCTGGATTAATTTTTTGGTAAATTACAATGAAATACAGCCATTCTTTTCAATCATAGTGGGCATCAGTGTAGTCTGAAAGAGATTGCTCGATCTTGATAGCCCATACTGTTACCTTCTTCTAGTTGGCATAATAATAATATTAACTCTCAATACAGCTAAACGCTGCTATATTCATGCCAGATTCTTATTCCATATTCATCATCTCTATAATTAACTTCATTTTCGGTTAGCTAATAATTATGATTCAAACAGAAACGGAAAATTTCCCTGGACAACGCAAGCGCCAAATTTCAAATCACTGAATATTGAAATAAACATTATTTCTTGTCTTGAATTCGAAAGACACATCGAAACAAGAACTATTCCAATTCGTGTTAAATGCCCATTAAATTTGCTGAAATGATGGGACCTCTTTTTGTTTACTGTTACAGATAAAGAGCTGCATCTTCGAATTTCTAACACAGAGAAGCCAGTTTGTGGATATAAACAACACATTTTCCAAATTACTCACAACAAACACAGGAGCGCCACAAGGCTGCGTGCTGTCACCTGCCTTGTATACATTGTATACAAATGATTTCACTGTGACACACAACAACCTTCTTAAATTTGCCGACGACTCTGCTATTTTAGGCCTTTTACCTAACTCTGGCCACGAATATTCTAACATTGTACAATCCTTTCATTGTTGGTGTAATAACAACTATCTTCTACTGAATGTTAAGAAAACAAAAGAGCTTGTTTTTGACTTTAGGAAAAATAACAACGATCCTGTTTGCCCTCTTACTATCAACAATGAAGAGGTTGAAATTGTCACAGAGGCCAAATATCTTGGCATTACTATTGATTCATTGCTTAACTGGCATGCGCATGTAACATATGTATACAAGAAAGCCAACCAGCGCATGTATTTCCTCAGAAAGCTCCGCTTTTTAAAAGTTAGCAAAAGCATTCTGAAAATATTTTACACCATGGCTATTCAGAGCATTTTGATGTATGGAGTTGTCTGTTGGGGAGGAAACATCTTAAAAAAAGATAAAAATAAGATCAATAATTTAATTAAAAAAGCATCCAAAATTTGTATCTGTGATCTGCCATATTTTGATGAGCTGTAGACTGGTGCTTGTATTAAAAAAGCTAATATTATTATAAATGACCCCCAACATCCCCTGAACAAGGAATATATAAGATCTGTAAGAAGTTTAAGGCTGTTGTCAAAGAAAACTAAAACTGAGCGCTACTTTAAATCGTTTATTCCATCATCAACTAGGATGTTACAATAATGTCGTCATCTTGATCGTAATCTGTGCACAGTTGAATTATGTCCTGCGTGTCAGGTCAATGTGTTTTAGTTAGGGAAGCATATTGTGTGCACTGTTAATTTTGTTAATTTAGTTAATTTATCAGTGTGTGTGTATATGTGTGTGTGTGCGCGCTATGTATCATACTTTCTGCTTCTGTAACTGTATTGTTATGTATTCAATGATCAAAACAAATTTCCTTGTACAAGGACGAATAAAATTTATCTTATCTTATCTTATCTTATCTTATCTTATCTTATATACAAGTTAGCAATTTGCCATGAACTGATGGCTTCACTGAAGAGGGAGTTCGTGCAGATTTAATTGATAGTCCAGAATCCATGAAATTATGAGGAAAACATAATATTCACAATGTTTAAAACGGAATTGGATTTTAGTTGTATTCTTCTACGCCATTAAAAGAAAAAAGCTCCCTCACCTTAGTCACATTACAGGCTCTCACATCCCTTTTTATGGAAACATTAAACAAAAGCAAAAAGTCAGTCATCACATTGTGTTGTGCGATATGATGAGTGTGGGCTAGGAAGTCCAAAGAAACAGGTGCCTGCTTTAGAACGCAGGTTCTCACTGTTTGTATAATAACGACGGCTGTCTGGCACTGCGATAGTAGGAAGCTGTCAGCAAACAAAACCACTTTAATCTCGTGGTGTGTGACAAATGGCCAATTTTGTTACCGCTGGCACATCCTGACTTCAGATAAAATGTGCCAGTGGAAACACTGGCAGGTTCATTAACTCCCTCCCTCACTCATTCACTCACTCACTCGCTTACTCACTCACTCACTCTCCCTCTTTCTCCCCCACTCACTCACTCACTCACTCACTCGCTCACTCACTCACTCGCTCACGCACTCACTCATTCACTCACGCACTCACTCATTCATTCAATCACTCACACACTCACTCATTCACTCACTTACTCACTCACTCGCTCATTCACTCACTCATTCACTCACTCATTCACTCACTCATTTACTCACTCACTTACTTACTCACTCATTCACTCATGCATTCACTCACTCACTCACTCATTCACTCACTCACTCACTGACTCTTTCACTGACTCTTTTTCACTCACTCACTCATGCACTCATTCACTCACTAATTCACTCACTCACTCACTCACTCACTCACTCACTCACTCACTCACTCACTCACTCACTCACTCACTCACTCACTCACTCATTCTCTATCATGCCCACATTCAGAAATATAGTTTCACTTTTGATCGTCCGCTTATCTCATCATGTGCCCATAAGAAGGGGTACATGGCACACACCTGGAAACATTGGCATAATTATTTTAATATGCGCACTTTCCCTTTCCCAAAGTTAGTTTGTTTTGTTTTTTTTCTTGCTCATATATTATTTAGTTTCTACCTCTCTTGTCTTGTCTAAACTTCATCCCTAAATCGTTCTGTTATTGTTTTCCATAATTTTTTCTTTCATACGTCAGTCCTACCCCCCCCCCTTCCTTTCCATCGATTGACAAAATATCACTATCGATCTCGAAAGTACAAGAACCATGATAACCCGTTCTGAATGTTCAGCTTCTGTTTCCCTTCTGTTAAGCTCATCCCATCTCAGACATACAGATATCATTATCTTACATGCGGAACACATTCAAAGACTCTCTTCCTTTTCTAATATCAAGGCTCCTCTTCTTCCTCTCTTCAGATAAATATCTTACTAACCGCTCCAATACTTGTTTTTCCAAGTCAAAGATGAAAAGCTAGATAGATGGCGGTGGGCAAAATTGCATAAACCTGTTACAAAGCGATGCAGGATAAATTATCTCACATCTGTAAAGTTTCTGGAAATTTGAAAACTGTACATTTACTGAATAAACACTTAAAGTTTATCCATTGAAAAAAGACTATGCAGTCTCATTCTAATCTGCCAATAACATTACAAGTTACTATGGTGAAATCTGATGGGAAATAATCTTCTTTCCCGTACTTTCTGACAGGAACTTATTTTTCTTTCCTGTACTTTCATATACTTGGCGAGTGCGAGTGACTGGAAGTATCTGGGTACCGGTATTCTGAACGTGCAGTGATTCTAATACATTACAGAAAGCTTTACAGGTGTCTACAAATAGATTTTCAGTCTCACAAAATGGCAGAGAAAAAGACACAAGAAACAAAAGAGAGACAAAATATATCCATTTTCACACTATTTTAATGTCTGCCGGAAAGTCATGGATAGTGGTATGGATGTGGGTAGATGCAGGCATTTCCCCTATCGACTGCGCATTCGGAGTCTGCGGGAGAATACGACAAGCAAGGCTTAATAACGCTAGCTGAAATCCGGGAGACAACATTGCGCTCACAGCATGAATCTGAGCACATCTCATGAATATCTGGGATGCCTCGTTATCGCTGACAAATTCCCAAAAATAAATGCGGTTTACGAATTTTTAATGACCATCACTTTGCTCTTCCAAACAACAGCAAACAAACAAACAAGCACAAGCGTCAATGCAGAATGGTGACGCATAGTACGTGACTCAGAAAGTGGCATACCCACTGAAATAATAGTGTTGTCCTACAGGACCTACCCTACGGCGTTTGCCGAGTCTCCCTGTGATAGTAGTGAGACTTCAGTGTAGACGAGCATAACCTGGGGAAATCAGTGTCTCCAATAAAATCACCCTGTTAAAATCACAACCACGGCAAAGCTCAACGTATTTCGTGTGTGTGGTTTTGTGATGGGAGGGGGAAGGGGGGACAGGAAAGACGATCCACAGGAGAGGAGCAAAAAGGGAGGCGGAAATGAAAGGCGCCAAATGAGGCTGAATGTAACGAGATTTCAGCAGCCCCATCAAACTTAAGTAAATCGTGTGGAAACGCCTGATGGCTGCCCAGACACCGGGCCATGCCTTTTATCTCAGTACCGATTTTTAAAAAATCCCACGTATCGGATACAGTTTACAAGTTTGCTCTGCGTTGGCAAAATAATCTGTAAAATGATTTTCCAGTTGACCTAATAGATGGTACTACATTATCAGAGTTTCAACATGCATTGACATTTGCTCGCGAAACTATTTCCAAGAATGTGAATTAATTACACTGAGGTTAACGTCAACATCTGTTACGCGTATATATAATATGAACAAAACCTGCGTCTGAGGAAAAAAATGCTAGAAAAACCCAGACCTTTAGCTATGAAAATAAAAGAATTTTCAAGTGAAATACAGTGTCACTATATAAGTTGTATGTTACGAAAAAATTGTATTCCGTATCTGAATGAATCAAAATATTAAAATAAATCGAGCAAATTCGCCACATGAAAAGTGTTCGATACTCAGAAATCCGCCCCCTGCAAACATAACACCACAGGACTTAGTACGGTATTTTGTCATGGGGCAAATGCCAGTTTCATCTAAAACGAGCAGTAAACAAACACAGCCGTAGATTTAATGGTACAAAAATAGATGAGACCTCAAAATCGATTCTCAATTTACAAGCCTAAACTAACACATCATTTTCTCTAAATTTTTGAACTGGTATTTGAAAGGGGAGAATGGGGAGCAAAAAAATCTAGGATTTTATTTATTTATTTATTTTCGAACTATGGTAACATTTATTTGAGTTTGTACATAATTTAACTGTATCTTCTATCATATGGTCAGTACTAAGTGCTTACTATAGATTAACGAATTTTAGCTTGCCATTAGAAATGGTTTTGTTTTAAGTTTGGTCATGGAGGTGGACACGCTGTTCTGTATGTGGCAATGGGGAATTTTGATATTAAGCATTCCTGGGTCAAGAAGGCGAATGACAACATTTATAATAACATTCTAGAGAAAAAATTAACGAAAAAAAGAAAAATCAAATGATATTTCAAAGATAAGCATAAAACATTTATCAAGCACAAGTTGCTATTCCTACAGCAATCATGGCAAAGTGTTCTTCCTTGTGAAAGCAAGGGCAAACATCATGGGCTAGTCTTGTGTCTCGTAGGTTAGGCAATGTACAAGCTAAATTTCTCTGCATGAAGTGTTCATTTTTTGGCAGGCGCACACAGTAAAATAGGATTTTCAGTGAAAAGGACCTAAAGATTTTTTTTTTTTTATTAGTAAATATTACTGATACGACAGCTGATTACGCTGAGCTGACTGAATTAAGACAGGCTGTCTTGTCTCTTGTCGTGATCAAATAAGATCGGATTACTCTTTGGACCACGACAAAACAGAAAAACAGAATACCTACACACGTGCACACATACACACACAGACTCAGTCAGGCATGCACGAACGCACATACCCACAAATGAATAATATTCGTAAACAGTATTTTTTTGCTTGGTATGTATAATTCGCCTTTTCTCAGCCTCTGCAATGAACATCTAAAGATATATAATTTCACATACACGCACAGAGATTCATTGTTAAGACTGTACTTTCTCAGTATATTTTCAGATGACAATCTACTACAATTGAATTCTACCGCCATGGTTAGAAGGAAGAGTTCATGGGTACTGACAGTACTATCTGTAATCAAATTTTATAATGTTTCGTTTAGCAGATCTAGCATCTCTGTGTATTCATTCGGATGAAGTGATAGGAAGATTCTACTAAAATTTTTATATGATGTTATCCATAGAATCCTGCCATTGAACTATCTAACAATATTTGTCGTGTTCTTGCACTTTCTTGAGTAACATAATATAATGTGACATTCTGTAACAAGAGGTAAATCCAGAGGTGTAACTCTGGTTGATGGCTCCCGGGGCCTAAAATAAACCAAAAATTTAAACAAAATGACTCCCCTTAAAAACAGTCGTCTTTATAGTTCTGTCCGAATTTTATAAAGGGAATGACTGGCCCAGATTTGGCGGCCAATGCAACTGTAAAAACAGCGTCCTTTGAAAACTGTGTTCCTTAAAATTCTGCTGTAATCTTTATGCATCCATTTGATATCTCATATTTTTGGCTCTCAGGGCACGACCCTACCTGCATCAGCTTAGTTACGCCACTGAGTAAATCTTGTCTGGCCCGAACGTGACTGTACAAGGCTCGTCCCCATAAAAGAATGGACATTGCTATCACAGTCCCAAATCCTCAACTTCCCTGTTTGTGAACAGGGAGATAGAGTGATTGAAAGCTTCGCTTACATATTAACCAAATACTGTAATAAAATATGAACAGGGAGATAGAGTGATTGAAAGCTTCACTTACATATTAACGTAATACTGTAATAAAATCAAAATCAACTATTAAGATAATAATCAACTATCAAAATAATAATCATCTATTAAAATAAAAATAATAATAATAATGTCAAGAGTTTGGAAGTAATAGAGATTACATCTACTTGAGACATATCTATTCAAAAGAAAATGCTATGCTGGTTTTTATTTATTGTAAGACACATGCAAACGCAAGCTTTCCTCCATCAGCAGGTTCATTTATCTATTCTCAAAAACAAAACAAAAACTATCCTTAAAATGCATACTGTTTATACATTCATACTATGTTACCACTGAAGTTTGTTGATGCACCAAGCCTATTCACTGGCTTTTCATCTGTCTTCTACTTCCCATACGGTACTTGTATGGCGCAGACATGAAGAGTCTCTGAACCGAGATTACGCCCTTTATCGCTTTACATTTGTCCTCAATAACGTTCGTTATGTCTGATTCTTGCCCAATCATTTCGCCATTAGGAGACCTCTTTCAGCAGTCAGGTCGGAGAGTAAAAGCACCTTTTTTTTTCAGTCTTTATCCTCCCCTTTTCCAATGGCGTTTTCTCCCAAAACGACGTATAAATTCAGCATTGCCATTAAAAAAAAAACAAAAAAACACCGGTCCACTGTTTTTTTAAGTGTGGAATATTCGAAGGGCCTTCCAGCATTTTTTTTTTTTTTTGACAATTTCCCAAGCAGACTCTTTCACTGCATACAGTAATGTGATTCCTCATCCTGGGCATCACTTAATAACTTAAAACTTTAGCTTTCCGTTTAATGTAAGCCATGCAATTTATATACAGTTGGTAAGGGCCAACAAACTTTAATTAGCTCCTCATGGGCGATGTCTGAATTTTCAAATAGAGCAGCTCAAGTAACAGGAAGCAGATTAGAAATTCAGCATTTGTGGCGATACGCTTTTTTTCTTTGCATAATTTTAGTTATTTTTGTACACATAAATTAAAAAAATTCTCACGCTTATTAACTATTTATAAACACTTCGTTTCTTTGAAGCTGACAGAGTTGCCCTGGTTCATATGTCAGATGGTCCTGCTGGGAAGCTATTTCCGTGAAAACTGTGCCACCTAAAAATATTTTGAATTAAGCGATGTCGTGATTTTTTAGCCAAGATACGTAAGTGAGCGCACGAGGAGTTTATGAAAAAGTATCAGAAATGCCCAATAACATAGTGTTTTTTGGTTAATTATATAATTATGGATTTCTGGAAGATGGGAAAAACATTTTTAAAAATTATCTACGAGGTAATGGAATGTGGGGGTGTGGCGGAAGGGATGGAGAGTCCAATGCAGGTATTGCTTCCGTTTTCTTTGCATGAGCGTTCAGATGCAGGGTGGAGGCAGTTTTTTTCCGGGATGCAGAAGGGGGGGGGGTTGAATGTGATTGGGGGGCGGGGGGGGGGAGCGGGGCAAAAGCGTGAGCCATTTTTGTCTTAGGCAGTGATGCAGAAAGATTACACAAATATAATATCATGGGAATGCAGTTTGTAACGGTGGATACTCCACTTTTCCTCCAACCCGGAGACTGAAACAATGTCAAACGAAAGATAATGGCCCACCTTGATCATTTCTATTCTGCATAGCGCCATCGATTACGATGTTATCTCTCCAGTGGAAATGGCCCAAAGATGTTAAGACCTGCGGTTACTTCATAACGCTGATCCATACACAATGACATCATCACATACTTTTCTAGAACGTTTTCAAAGTGAAGATTTAAACATTCCACATTACACCACAGCATACCATTATTTTGTGATATATAAAACAACAGCCTCAGAATTCCCGGGCCATGCTTCGGAAAAGGGTACGTAAACAATACAATGCAGAACATCACATTTACATAAACAGCTATAGCTCTGTCCAAAATAATGGTTTTTCTCAAATTTCACTAGAGCATATCAGCGGATTTGCAAAAACTATTTGCACATAATTATGTTTGTCATCTCATGTCGTAACTCAAACATATTTTTTTCATTAAATTTCATTGGCAGGCAATTTTCTTTTCTTCATAAAAATTACCAACCACAACAACAACAAAAAAAAAAAAAAACAGGAAAGAATTTAGAGTGCCCTAAATATAAATCTAAAGATTATTTTATCTGCTTATCTCTCAAATCCCTACGTGGTTAAGAAATAAAACATGCGCCGGAAATTCACCATATTAACATGGTTTTTTTTTTCTTTTTGTCATTCCTTCAAAGGTCGTTAGTTCTCCAAAACTTTTCTTTTTTCCCTGAGTGCCACACTTCTTTGCAATCTTTACGTAAACTAGTTGGCCCACAGACTCGGGGAATACACAGGTGGATTTTTAAAGTTGAGTTTCGATCAGCATTTGTAAATTGAGGCACGGAATGAAATTTCCTCTGATACTTTTTTAATTCTACTCAAAGAAAATGTGCCTTTTTTCCGGCTCAAAATGTTGGAACACTTTCTTCTGTTTAGCTCAGCTGTGGCTCAAAATCAACGAAAGTATAAAAAATACATCGAACTTCAAAAAATTTTAAAATATGCCCACGTACACTTTACGTCTTACTATGCTTAAAATGATATTTTGTAGAATTAAGACCCTACGGTTAAAAATCCTTTTATGATTACATTGGAGGCCTTACTTCCTTTATAATATGATGTACAAGATTACACCCAACGCCAAGCAGCCTCCATAGTTAGCGTGTACTGTGGGCAGAGCTGTCTTAACGCACGGGCACACTGGTCAGTTGCATGTATGCAAATTGCCATTGGTTTATGAAACGGAAAACCCCAGCCTATCGCTGACGTTAAGACGGCCCTGACTGAGGGCGATTGCAAGATACGGTGTACAGTTAGTTTCTCTACCCTCTACTTGCCTTTGCCGAGACCAGACATTCCGCAGCCCATCGATGAAAAGTCCCGTGCAGACTCATCTATTTGACGTACGTGACTCAACAGGTACTCCTGATACAAGCGGTTTGGCCTGTGTCGCAACAAAGTGAAAGGTTCTGGAATACGGTTTGTGATGATCTGAGGTGTGGGGAAGACGGGAGTGCGAGGGTGGTGGCTATGCTTTCAACAGAAATCTTTTTTATGGTGTTATTGGTGATGTCAAGTGTCGGGAAAAACGACAACAACAACAACAGCAACAAAGGCAATAAGGAATGTAAGTGTATTTCGGACAAGACAAACTTAACAAAGTTTATTAAACTCAAGATCATTTGTCCAAAGGCATGGACAAAACAGTTGATTGTGTGTTTAATCATGCTGTTCCTGTTACATAAATGCTGGCGCTTCTTCAGTTGACCAAATGGTTTATTTCGTGCTCATGAATGGCACTTTTGTCAAGTTCAAGTTAATACTGGCTTGATGTTGAAGATAAATGACCAGTAATAATCGTGTGTTTTGTTAGGGTTTTTTTTTTTTAAGGGATGGCGGGGGGGAGATAAATGTTATTATTTGTATCAAAATGGAGTTGTTGTTGTTTTTTTCTTCCTCGTGTTTTAAAATTTTTTTGCCTATGTATTCAAGTCATAATTTTCTATTATGAGCACTAAAATTTCGAAAATGTTTTTTAGTGATCATGTAATAGGAAGATTCGGAAGCCAACTCTACCTTCAGCATTACGTCTAAGAGATTTCGTAACGATTTTGGCACCCTTAACATACCTAATTTCGACATGCTTTCTTCTTTGTACGTTCTGAAAACATTTCCTAAGTCAGTGTTGCATAAAAGTGACTAATCATTCTTCACGCATGGATGTGCTTTTAAAGTTCGAGCCGTAATTGCCTTTAAACTTGACGTTTTTTGTTTATCAACAAACCGGCAACGTTTATTTAGCCAAGCTTTAAAACGAAGATTACACGGTAATCCAATCTTAGTTGGGGGGGGGGGGGGGGGTTCTTTTCCTGCTCTTTTTCTCCCGGGGGAACGTTAAACCCTAATTACGTCTCTTGTTTGTGTTGTGTTTGGTGCGGTGGAGTTGTGGCGTCCACGTTACTGGTGCTGCAGTTAATGATACAACTGGCTGACATAGTGATGTAAAGACAACGGTAATGATGATGATGATGGTGATAGTGATGATGGTAATTGACAAGATTACAGCTTGCGTAAAATTAACTCCATTATAAAAAAAAAAAAATTACTCATACCTGGTGTGGTTACAGATTGTCAAACAAAGCGCAGCAGAAAAGTAAACTTAGTTTTAAAAGGATCTCAGGCTCTCACGTAAAAATTAATACAAAAATTATTACATACACGGGTTCTTTTTAATTATCTCCCATGGAGCCTCCACGGGCTCGTGCTCTTCTGAGGCCACGTTCTAATCCTCTGTATTACTCCAAACAGCATAAATGGCTCAACAAATATATTATCTGATTCAGTCAGCGCATGAACAAATCTGTCAAAACAATCACGCAGAACAGATTCAATTAGACAGCCAGCAAACAAATCAATTTATATGTGGATCGATAAATAACAATGCACGATAATTTTCCAAGAAGATATACACCCATGTGCCTGTCTGTGTGTCACTGTTCCTGTCTCCTCTCCCCCCCCCCTCCCCCCCCCCCCCCCCAATTTTATCAGGTGTCCTGATTGATTTTCCAGCACTTTCTAGGATCCGCTGTGGAGATTCTCTGGGAACCAGCGGCTTGTGGTCACAGCAAGTTTGCTCAATGCTCCTCCTAGTACATGCTTTTAATCTTTTTTGGGAGGGAGACTCGTGGTATACGATTGAGTTCACATTTCTTGAGATGTGAAGAAACTTTTCCGAGAGTTTTTTTTTTTTTTTTAATAGTCAGTTAACGAAGTCATCATTGATCATCCCATAGCTTAAAGGGAAAAAAAAGGCACTGGGAGGGAGTTTCTTTTATCAATATTGGAGAAAAAAAAGGGGGGGGGTGGATAGAGAATTACTAGTGACAGTTAATAGAGATACCAGCACTAAGTATATCAGTCCAGTTTCATGGTTTATACTGTTGTCGTGTTTTGAAAAAATATTTAACTAAGGACTTTATATTGAGCTGACTCGGCAATAAAACAGATCCCATCGTGAGTCTCAATAGATGTAAGCATTTATTATAATTCAAAACTTATTGTTGGCTGAATTAAATACTGGACGACAAATACGAGTTCCTAAAACAATGTAATATACACAATTTATTTTCTTGAACTGAAAGGAGTCGTAATAAAAATATCTCTTTGATCAAGAGAGATCGAATCAAAAGCTGGCATTGCCTCACAAGATTATTGACTCAAAATAATAGATGCCAGTTACTAACAAGGTAAAAAAAAAAAATTCGTCTCTTCACGAATTTCACTTGCCTGATCTTCATGAAAGACGAGATCCCCTCGGGAAGGGATAGATGGAAGATGCTATCACCGGAAGGGAAAAGAAACCGGAAATGGTATTGGGATTTTCAGCGGATGACTATCAAGTATCTATTTCATTCACACCAAATTGTATAAGTAAATCTATAGCAAATCTTGATGTAGTTTATGTGGTACGTTCTGAGGTTTTAGATGAAACTGTGGCTGTGGTTGAGTGTCAGAACAGTAATGAAAGAAGACATCTAAAGATATATGCATTGTGACTGGGAGCGTCGCTTAAGAGCGTTGTATTTTTTCAAACTGTGAATTAAGATGGAGTCTGAGTTTGAAGAAAGCATATCGACATAATAACAATCATATCGTGGTAGGAGAAAGCAAGACGATAGACATAATATAACAAAGCGATAGGACAGAAGAAGGAGACACCTGAAGCTCCCACCAATCACCCGCTCAGTCTCTGAAAGCATATTTTAGTTTGCGCTTTTGTGTGCCATTTGTTAATCTGAGCATACAAAAGAAAAAAAAATGTTTGATATCGTGTAGCCAACGTATCGAGGAGTATTTGCCATAGTGCTGTGTACGACATTTTGCCGATTTTGAGGTTTTGTCATGAAGGTGGCTCTCTCACTCCTAATTTTATTATTTATAAGTGTCATTTCAATCGGTTAAAAACTTTGGGGATATGTGTTTGTGACATAATGTTTTATGCGTTTTAGCCCTTTTACAGACCAAACGTCAATCCTCATTTTCTGCCAAGGCAAAAATGCACATACAATATGGCAAAAACCGGATGGTATGACGGTGTGGAAAAATATGGACATTTTGTTATGATGTAAAAAAGACAGCAAATTGCAGCAACCAAAGAGGGCAATAACGTACTTTCCCACGGCAGTAGTAGCAGTATGTTCATAGCGCATCGCCACGTTAAACTCATATTCATGCTACTCCTTAGAGTATATTTGTATTCTTTGCCCTCGGGGGGAAAACCACAGGAACTGACTGTTTTCTCAACTTCTATCCGGTACCAGTACAGTTACTTTTAAAGCTACCCTGCAAGAAGGGACCTCAAGAGAAAGTGCTGGTTTGCCTTGAACACACAACACTTTGAAGGGACATAAAAAGTTGTCATTTGATACAATACGCCGAACACTTCCCTTAAAAGGCGAGATTCGCCAGGCAAAGCCATCATTATGTTTTGACGCTCACAACATCAATTCTTCAATTTATTACTGTCTCATGGGAATAGTTTAAGTGACTTAAGTGGTCACTCTAATATTTCAACAGAAAGCTCTTCTCACTCGTTATCAGTTCCAAGTTTTTAGTCTGGTGGTTGTTTATAGAACGCGCTAGCTCACAGAGACTCGTGACGGCACTGAGCGCTGCTCCGGCCATGTGTGTCCACAGTAATAGCAGACGAGGCCACTTAATGTGTCCGGCAGGTTTCGAAAGACAGTTTGCGCCATGAAACTGATGGAATTGTCGTGTCTTTTAATGAGCACAAGATTGAGTCGGACCGCTCCCAATTTAAATCAGAGGTTGTCCTGGCAGTACTAAACGAAGTGTAAAGACTGCCATTTTTTTTTTTTAGAAGAATGTGACCTTTTTAATCTGACTGAACACTGCAGTTCAACACTTAGCTCTAACCCTGAGCCAAACCTATCATTAAACGCTGACCCGAAATAAAACTCCAGATTACGCACGTAGGTGTCATGTCGTGTTGAGCCGCAGGCCCATATGCGTTGTATAATTTAAGTCCATCGGTTAGTGGTCATGAATAAAAGAATATCGTTTTATGTAATTGATCTGACAATAAAATGTGCTCAATCACTGTGGTCGGCAAAATGAAAAAGTAATATTGGATTGTAGCGAAATAAGTTTGCAGTGTTGACCGCAAGTCAGACGGCGTTTGGGAAACACACTTCTCGTGGAAACTGAATGATGAGACTGTTTCGTCGATTTTTTTTTAACAGTCGCATGTGTGCATTGTTTGAGAGGGAAAATATGGATTGATTAAGATGAAAGGCAGAAAGTGGCGTCCATACACGAATTTTCTGTCTCTGTTTTAGAGCGTAGCCATAATAACAGCCTGTTCCAAGAGAAAACCGTGATGAGGTTATTCCATGAAATAATCATATCTGCAAATCAAATACTCCCTTGAAAAAAGTGATTAGCTCACTTAAGATTCCAGTTGAAGTATGTATTTCACGAGTTAGTCGATCGCTTTGCAAAGCGGGGCAATATAAATAATAGTGAAAGCATGACGTTAATCTTGTTATTCAATATGCAGTTGCTGAGGGCAGCGATCCATGTAAAACAAAAACCTCAAACGTCAGTCTCATTTTACTTGTTCTGTTCTTTTTCATATTCGGCCACGATACGAATTATATTTCTGCTACAGTCACATTCTGATACCTGATGACAAAAGTAGCTGTAGTTTTACTACTTTTTAAGTATGGTGTATTATTTCTGCTCTCTTTTTAAAACACCACTTGTATCAATAATAACCCATAGTTAACTTTTGTCTCATTTTTCAACATCTTTCTACCGAGAGCAACAGCGTCACCGAGCCAAGAGCTCAGGATCATACCCAGTCATCATCTGACAGATATTTTTCTGTACCGGAATTAGATTAAATGTCAGAATGAAAGTAGCGATAAATATGTTCGGCCATCAAATTAGATTTTGTTGTTATTGTTGTTGATAGATGTGTGATCACAGATGTCGGTCTTTGTATGACTTTTACTAAACAAAATAAGGACAAAATAATGTAGGAAAAAATACTGTCACTTCTGTTTAGAATAAAACTGAGTTTCCTGGGTATCTTTAACTGAAAGCCGCAAGGTTACAGCAAGATTGTGCATCTATTTGTCGGTTGTTCATTTGTTTTGGCGATTAACTGAAATTTAAAAAAAAATCACAACAGAAATGTTCACCTAAATATTAGTTTACAGAAACCCCCGAAGAGGGAAAATACACTTGCTAACTCTGAACCACGTTGAACGAAAACTGACTCACCTATTACAGGATCATAGACAATTGAATTGTCAATACAAGTGAGTTGACAACAAGTGATCTCCCATGTGTTGTTGCATCGTCAGCGTCATATCACACACAACAATATACCTGAATATTAATAATTACCCCGAACACTGCACTAATAAAGGCACATAACCTAACCATCTAAATTAATATGCTAACATAGAATCTCTCCACAACTATAGAATAGAACTTAATGTAGTATCCAAATGATAGCCACGCTGTACAAAAGCGGGCCGTTCACACAAATTTAATTTAGTGTTATCACATCTATCGCTTTATAATAATCGTGTGAGGCGCATGCAGATAACACAACTACACTTACTGCCTGGTCTCATCAATGGTGTGCGGGTGTAGGTGAATCCCAATCTAAACACCCTTACTTAACGGCCCATTTACTCAAAAGCTCTGCCTCCGCCCCTCACACACGCTCACACGCACCGCACGCGCATAATGGGGACGGGAAGAACCTGCCTAGTGAAGCGTTAGGCGGACAGAGAGCTCTTGACTGACGCATGGTACAATCAGAGGTCGCACTAACTAGCACTATTATAGCAAAACATCGGCGTTATGATACGTTGTGAATGGTGCCCTATAAACTAATCTTTCTGTCTAATTGTTTATTGTCATCTCATAAATCGTCTGTTTTCATTTCTTTCGTATTTGTGCTTTGTTTTGTATTCTTCTTCCTCTTCGAGTAGATCCTCTTATTTCGCCGGTTAAATCTGCGAAGATAAGTATGCTGTTCTATTTGTCTTCAGAAGAAAACGAAAGTGGGGACAGGCCAATACTATAGTATCCTGATGCATGCGACAGCAGCTGTCTCTTTCAAAAATGAGGTAAATTTTCTGTCTCTACTGCCCTAAAATTCCGATGTTATCATGCTATCATTTAGCCCAAAGATAAAAGACTTGGATATCAAACCTCCCTTAGACCAAGTTCGCCCTTTAATGCTCCTCTGTAAAAGACATCTTGGAAACGTTTTTTATAAATAAGTTGCCCTCTTTCAATCAAACACAAAAATTAGGGAAAAGCATTAGTCAAAACAAGAGTTTGCTCTTAAAATTGTTCTTTCTCCTCTTTATGGTTCTCTCCCGTGCAATCTCAGTGTGTGTCCAGCGAGTTACGCTTTCATGATAAGAAGAATAAAATGGATCTCGCAGAATAAGAGGCAGTACAAACACCAAGGTAACGGCGTTCAATGGTTTTTCTACCATCCATTCGTCTCAGCTAACGGCACTGATCTGTATAATTATACTGGTCCATTTCTAAGTTCACGTTCTTGAAGTTTGTTCTGAGACATTAACGTAGGCTGCAGAGGGTGCCGAAACAGCAGACTTTTTTAAAATGCTGTTGTTGTTTTTAAGGTCTGATGTTACTTGAGACACAACTTGTGTGAAAATATCTTATCAAAGTTTATAGTTTCTAGTGGTCCTACATTCACGAAGACAATAGTGCTATCGCGGTGTTTAGCCCTTAATTTTTTTGTTTACAAATCGACCACTCACTGATCACACTCTACATGTTGGTCCACCTTTTATCCATCGCCACTGCCAAAACAAGGGGAAATATTAAATATATAAAAAAAAGTTTTGGTATTTGAAAACTGATTCACCACTTTGGAATGTCACAGTGCAGTAACATCACCACGGACAAATTTGCCTGTATTAGAGGAACTTCAGGGCTTCTGTTTGTTCCTCGGAACTTGTCCCGATGCTTGTCCTTTCTCTCAGAATGATTGACGAAAGATGAACGAGTAGGTGGATGGATCGATATGACTGTGTGTTTGTCAGTCTAATAACTATTTTATATTTACTTTTTAGTACCGGACCAATAATTACAAAGCTAATCCGAGTAACACATTTAAACTTACACATATGAAACAGATTTGTCCCTGGAGAGGGTCAGATAGTTGATAATAGTCATAAAGCACTGTGCAACGGTGACGCTAATTATTTTCAAGCTGAGTATTTAAGGGGGGGGGGGGGGAGAGGAGGGGCTGATAATGCAGAGCATACATTTGTTGTCACTTCATAATTTTTCATCCTATTAATAATTCATTACAGTCAGGATGTCGTTTAAAAAAAAAAAAACACTGTTGGTCACAGATGTCAAACATCTACCACCTGCTTTCTACTATTTGACTTCGGCCACTGTTAGAATGTTAAATGTGAACTGCTCTGTGGTTCAAAACCTTTGTTTGTGATCTAAACAAGGAAATCAGTCACAGCTCTGATTTGACTGGAGTCTCATCCAGCACGGTGATCAAAATGGCATTGCGTCATAGTTCAAACTACCAGATTACCTTTGACAAACACTATATCAATCTTGCTCGACGGGAGAGAAATAAATTGATGGCCATCGCCTCTTGTGACTGATGCTATTTGCCCGAGTCGCTCACGTACGGTCGACTTCAGAAATTTAATTTGGCAGAAGCCACTACCAGGAAACACACTTAAGAGCAAAATAAATCTTCATGACTTCGACGACCATGAAGTTTTAAGTCACATGAGACAGACCTGAGTGAACATAACGATGAATTTAACGCAGGCCTTTTGCAATGATGCCAAGGCTGTCAATGATCCAAAGTAAACCTGAATCTTTCAATAATGCATTGCTGTTGCTGTTGTTGTTGTTAGCATGATTATGTTTATTCGTTTGTAAACAAATTTTATGGACAGTATTCATATTCTCATCTCATCCAGCCTGATTTTACACACGCCATCCCCTTTTATTATGCTTTCCTGAAAGTATCGTGTAGTAGATGAATGCCTAAAATGTGTAGGCAGCAAAGTTTGTGTGTTTTACGCATGTTTCTTTTCCTGGTGGAAAAGGCGTGGGAATGGGGAAAGAATTGATAATGAGAGTAGTATTTGTGTAGTCCCACAAGCATTTCAGAGGTTATTTTAAAGAGACATCACTGACTACATTTATTCATATTGTCATATTCTTATGGCAGTAAAGAAAAATTAAACAGCCGAATTTGAATGGCCCATATTCACTAGCTGGCCCGGGGGGGGGGGGGGGGGACACAGCGGTTGCCCCGGGTGCAAAATTACAAGAGAAAAAGAAATTAAATCAGCAATAGTAAATAAAAATTAACGAACACCCCCTCCCCCCAAATACCACCACAGAAAATCTCCTAATGTTCGAACATTTACACAGTTTTTCAACATGACAGGGTAAATAACTGTTACCACATACTAAAAAGCCTACGTGTCATGGGGCGCAGTACTTGCCTTGCCCCGGGCGCTGGCAACCCACGCTACACCACTAGTGTACTTCTCCCCCTTTTGCAAGAAGTGTAAAAATCAAAGGTATTAAATACAATTTTTAAGAATATTTCTGAGGGGCTCCGTGGAGTCTTGACACTACAGGATATGACAAATTTAAAGCAATATGCGCCAGAACGAGAAGCTGAGGGGAAAGGGGGCCGAGTGAATAAATAACACGAGAAGCTAACGACGTTTCGTTCGCAAAAAAATCGGTACGTAGTTTCCGTTTGAGCACTGATGAAAGAAATGATATCCTGCCACTATTTATGGAGGCTAGCATAGCAATGTGCAAACGAATGAAAGACAAGCATGAGAGAGGGGGGAGGCAAATTGAAAACAATGCATCCGATGGACTGAGAAGAGGAAAAGAACGTATCAGAAATCTTTGTCCATCGTTTTTCTTTCCTCTCGCCCCTTGCCTCTGAAAACATTGATGTTTTCTCTAGGACGAGATGCAAGCTGCTGTTTTGACAGTTTGAATCTAAACAAATTTACCTGTGGATAAATTTGGTTGACAGGCCGCTATGAGTCTCTCTCACGGGACATGGTGGTCTAGAGGCAAGGTGTTCGCCTCTCATGTCGAAGGAACCTGGTTCAAATCCCTGTCGGTGCAGGCATGTTGGAATTTTGGGATTTTTCTCATATTTTCCTGTTCCTGATCCTATGGTAGGTAGGTAGGATCGAGCACCTAGTCTTCTCCGATAAGGACAAAAATTCGGAGGGCTTGTGTTGCCCCTGTTAAAGATACCTTGGCAGTTGGAAATTGTGAAAAGCAGGCACTGCTCGGGCAAAATTCTAAAAAAAACAAAAAAACAGCAAAGAAAAATAAAACAAGAAAAGTGAGGCGTTATTGTTAATGTCCAGGACAGCGAACCACCTAAAATATAACCTAAACACTGTGAATCTTTCTGCTTTATATTTGACTCTTGGTACGATTTTTTTACATTTTCTTTTTTTTTTTTGTGTAGGGGGGGGGGGGGTGTCTTCGTTGGGGACATTCAATGAAAGGTTGGGGAACTCTTTAGTACAAGAAATCTGGTTTTTGTAGATTGTGATCAAGTAAACCTCGACAGTTTTGTTATTCCTGTTCATGAAACATGAAATTAGGGCCATGACTGCATGAACAGAAAAAGACAACTTCAAATTCCAACACTCTTCCGCACTAACACATCATATTATTCCCTCTGATATTCATTTTGCATTTTAAGAATTTATGTCTTGAGGGAGAATGATGTCCAGTCAATATGAACGTTTGTTTGCTGACTGTATTAACGCTTCGGTGTCGTAGTCTCGCACCGAAACCAACTTTCTAACCTTGTCCTTTTCACTAACCCTTAACCGCATCTCATCCCTAACCTTGCCCCTTTCAACCAGAAAACAAAAACAAAATATTGAGAAAGTCTGAAGAATACTATTGTAAGAGTTCAAAGTGGTCGGCACGCACGGAACTCTTTCTGTTCATTTTAGGTTGTCACGATTTAGAGTTCATGACTCGACTGTCGAGCTTGCCTTTTTGAACTGCTAACAGAACACCCACCTCACTCTACTTCCCCCCTCCCTCCTAAACCTTTCCACAACAGTAGCAAAGCATGCCTAGCACAGGATTTCATACCATAGACTGCCCAAAATACTGATAGTAACTTGGTAGCTCGGCCAATGGTCGTGGGTCCTCAAGGCTCAAAACCCGTTTTCAGAAAGCATTCCTGATACGTAATATCTCGGTCCATTCATTGGGCTTTAGATGGCTGTTCTGTCTAGACTTCACTGTGAAAATGGGAACTTCTCAATTCTGTCTTGTGTATCTCCCCCCCCCCCGCCCCCTCGCCTCCCCCTCCCCAATCCTGGCGAGTCTGATAAGTTCGGAATCATGTTTACACATTCCCAGGCAACGATACAATCTTGACACCCTTTCCAATTCCAGCTCCAGTATAACCAAAAGGCGATAGTGATATCGGTGGAATGTCTCAAAATGTGACATGTTACTGCTCACTCCTTCCTTTCCTCCACATCTCCATATAGCTGGAGGTACAGACTATGCTACTGCCTTTTTCTTCAAAAGTTCAACCCCCACCCCCCCCCCCCCCCGGCGACATCCCATTGTTATGGACATTTTGGATATTAGTTAAAAATTTATGGCATAAAACCACGAAATGAACATACTGAATTAAATTTCCCTTATTCTCAACACGTCGAGGTCATTGCAGCCTAATTTTGATTTTGCTCTGTAACTGGCACCCGCATTTACTTTTGGGGTAGATTTGCTGAATCTTGTACATCATTAGGTATCAAAAGTACGACTCCCTTTATTTTCATGGCAGTGACGAAAAGTAATGTATAAATAATATATCTTTATGTTGCTATGATCGAGTGTTTATGTATTTAATTCCGAGCCTTTTATCATTGCCGAAGGCACGGCCACTGGTCCCAAAAACCACAAGCCCCTTTTTCCAGAAAGTATTGTTTTTGATAATTCATCTTGCTCTGCATTCATTGGAACTCTCTTTTAAAGATTTAGCTGTAGAAAAGGGCTGTTCTGACTTCTGTTGCATTATCCCTCGCCTCATTCCTTTTGAGTGATTGCTCAGTTGAGAGCCATGGTTATACATCCTCAGGTGTTCACATAATCTAAATCTGTTTCTGTTCATTCTAGCCTCAGTCTGGCAAAAAAAAAAAAAATGGTAGTGATACGGATGAAAACTTCAAAGATCTGATACGTATGTGGTCATTCAGTTCTTTCGTCAGCAAATGGCCAAGGGGACACAGAAATTGTGCTGTGTCTTGGTTCCCGAAAAAGTGAGCCAGGTTTTGAAAATAGCATCGAATTGGCTTGGAGGCGCCGTAGGTTTAGCTTAAAATCCAAGGAACAATCTTGGCTATTATGAATTATAAAGTCTCCCATACATATATCTACAGCTGTCTTTTGGCTTGAAATGTTCTAAAAACAAACAGAAAATGTATTAGCAATCTTGTGCATGTAGCTTTTCTCTATCATTTAATAGATTTGGAACAGTTATGACAAAACATGAGCAGGTGAATTGAACTTGTTTGCAGTTCGTGCCTGGCTGAAAATAAAAATTTCTTGGAGACAAATGCCACAGGCATGTAAGATGAAAATTTATGCATTCACCTAATGGTACATTGTACTTAGATTGGACAATGCGTGTGCAAAAGGTGACATTGTTGGGGAGATCTTGGCTTAATTCACTGTTCCACTGCTTTATTTAGAAGCGGTGACTTAAGGTAAACTATGCGAGAAGGTTCAAGTCTGGATTCAGAGTATGCAGGTCTGCATATCACAGTATACAATTTATGTATGAAATTTAGAATATAACGCCTGTCAAGAAATGCGGGAGGGAGAAAATACCAACAGAATGTCTTTTTAAAAATTTAATCTCGGTTGGATGCCTGCAGTGTAGAAGAACCAAATAAGCGAAATGACCTGCATGCTGCATTTTTTGTTTATGGTATCGTTTATAGCCTACTTGTGAATTGTTAGATTGTGGAAATCACTTTCTGTGCGAGCTTTGGTTTCCAAAATCTGCAGAGAGGTGAAGCCGCCAATTTTTTCCCCGTTTTTTTTTTTTTTACATTGACTGTGTTCACTTCAGTGGAATTTCATGCTCTGTACATTCTCCGGAAGAAGGCCTCACTGACGTAGTTCTGGTCAAATAGGTGTGTCCACAAGCTTCTCTGGTGACGCCCCCAAATATCATTGTGTTGTTAGTTTGTTGGTTTTTGTTTTTGTTGTTGTTGTTGTTGTTGTTGTTGTTGTTGTTGTTGTTGTTTTCAAACTGATTACCAGCACAACCCACAGTTTTCTTAATAACGAGTTTTCAACTGTAAATCCATTATTGGTTAGCCTCATTTTTTTTGGGTTTACATCTGTACGCCTTTCCCCCCTTTGAACTGACTGACCCCAGGGTCTAATCTCAAACTTTCTTCGCCACAAGATTGAAAAAAAAGGAGATCCTGATTGTGTCTGCCGCTGATTACTTTGTTTTGATCGATTCAAGAATCATGAAACCAAGAATGGCCCTGTTTCTTGGGCAAAATGAAATCTAGGCACGTCTGTATTGATACTGACTGCATCTAGGAAATGTACTGGAGTATCATTTTCAAAGCTTGTTTGGGAACTGAACATTTGCTCTGCTCATGTAGATTTTCAATTCAGAAAAACATTTTGCAGTGGCTGGCCTATGGCGGACTTATACTTGGCTGGACTCCGTTAATGTTAGCTTTTTTTTTTCTTATGGGAACTTGAGTGCTGGAGTACAATAATGAAAATGAACTGATTTCGTGCGTGGTCAGCACATGGTAATGAAAAAGACACTGCAGAGCAGGAACAAATGAGAGCCGAATCGCAAACGGCGACTTTGGTAATGTAAAGCTAAGAACTATCTATTGAAGGCCCTTGTCAGTATATAACAGAACTAAATTCAGTAGTTCATGCAAGAGTTTCAGATCTTATCTCGTCAAATTAAATCTAGAGTTCGTTGCCTTAGAAAACATTTACGTCTATCTTGAATACAAAATTTGGCCAAACAATCATTGCTGAGTTTCAGATACACAAAGGGAGATGCAAAGTAAGTTTCAGCACATTTTGTGTAACATTTTGTCATGTCAGATTTGTTCTAGACACAACATGACAGAGAACTTGGCGTTGCGTCTAAAAGAGATGCGACCCAGGTTTCAGGTGTTCGTGGTCCTTGTAAAGATTTTCCCAATATGGTCTGTCGGCTATAGAAAATAACACGTAGGAGGCACAACAAACTCGGGAGCATTGGCGTTGTGTCGGAGGAAGCTGCGACCCAGGTTTCAGCAAAATACTGTCTTTTAAAAGTTACTCGTATAGTCTGGCCTTACATAACCATATATAGGACGCACGACACAGTTCTGCGAGCTTGGCATTGTGTCCGAAGGAGATGTAACCCGGGTTTCAGCAGGTGCTGTTAAACTGTACACTATTTTGTCCAGGATCATGCAAAAGCTGGCCAAGCAAAGTACTGGATCCTTCAAGGGTGCAAATAAATTAGCTGTCTGTGAAACATGGCATCTAGATTTACGAAGTCACTATATAAAAAAAAAATGTAAAAAAAAAAAAAAATGAAGTTTGGAAGGCATAAATATTTTCTTTGCTCAGTATGTTAAAAGAATCTGCAAGATTTTTCAGGATTTGCTAGTTTTGTCCGTGGTCTGGAACATGCAAATTTGAAAATAAGGCTAACTTGAAATTTCTCATAACACCCCCCCCCCCCCCCGATGTCTGATGTCTGCTGCAGTCCCGTTAGATTTTTAACTTCACTTTTATTTGATCTTATTTATAGGAATCTGAGAGCTGAAAGCTAGTGCATAGTATGAAAAAAAAAAAAAAACATGATAGGCGCAGAGTGGAGGTTTTCGTGCCGGCGCGCCATTAATCCCAAACTCAAATCAATCAGATGTCTGCTGCAGATCAAATGTTTGCTGCAAAAACTGAAATTGTGGCATTCTTTTAGCCCATATGCATGGAGGGGAAAACATGACATCACTATGGCTGGCATAATTATGTACAAAATGTTAGTTACCAAAAATAATTATAGCATATAGGCTTCTTAGTGAAAATGTTGCCTAAGCTGTTCATGTAATCATATTGTAATATTGTATATTAAAACATGCCAATAGTGATAAGCCATGAGAACGGCTGTGCTGTAATTATCTTGAATTTCAGGTTTGTATTAGTACAAGCATTTAGCACACAAATTTGTAACAGGAAACCAAAATATTCACACAACTTTTGTCGTTGTTTTTTCTTCATATAACGTCTACCAAAACTTCGAGGGAATATTGATCGTTTATGTGTACATTATGAGGCCGCAAAGAATGGATGCACCAGTATGTCTTAAAGGCATGCAGCAGTTGCGTTCCCAGGTAGCGAGAGGACAACTGTCACCACAAAAATAATACCCTTATCAGCTCTGGAAATTCAGACAACATTGCCGACAACATTGCCATTGATTTCCGATTCAGGAATTGGGAGCGACTGCAACGACATGCTATGCCAGTGTCACATTACTTCAAGGCGGTGTCTGCGTGTTGAAATGGCAAAACCGAAGAAATTCCATATTACCGTATCTCCACTGCTTTCACAACCGGTATACCTTTCCTTTTGGGGAAAAATGTTTATATGCAATTTCATTTTCTTTGGGTCAGCCTGAAGGACCTCTGCCTGGACCTCTGCTTGACGTAAGTGTAAAGCCGGCTATATTTAGAAGCTTGGATCACCGGTCCGGTCAAACTCTTGATTGGCTGTATTTCTCAGGGGTGATTTCAATCTCCTAAAACTGACGGGACTTGCAGACATGTTTTTTTTTTTTTTTACCTCTTAGAACCTAGCCCTTTAGTGCGTGCGTGAATGTATGTGGGAGAAGTCAGATATCCTGAACATGCTCACCCACCTCCTCCCATCTGGAATTCAAGACAAGAATAAAAACTGGTATAATGGCTTCTAGGGACGGCTCAAAGTAACTGGTTTCACAGCAAATACTTTTAATAGATGCAGAACACTGATTCAGATAAAAAAAATTGTAACTCGATATTTGACGGTTCGGTCTGCTAGGTTTTACGGAAATTTCTTGGAAATGGAAAGAATCGCCGATTCATACAGTGACTTGGTATTATAAAAATAGCAAAGACAAGCTTTTTTCTCTCCATTACTTACAAGCATAGCACTTTCATTCTTCTTTGCATTAAAGTCCCTTTTTATGCCTGTTATAAACGTGACGTGCGTCAGCGCACTGAAAAAGCGAGTCAGTTCCGGTGCGAAATATCGTCAGTATTGGGCCGAAATCAATTTTTTATTTTTTGTTATTCTTCACCTCTCGATAACAGAATAAACATATAATACATAAACCAAACCAACACTTAAAGAAGATCAAATGTCTTTAAATGTCATAGTGGTTGGCACATCAGTTATTTCACACATTGCGACTTTATGATGTATTGATAGAGGTGCGGGTTTAGTCAAAATCGAGTTCTTTCGAGGACTTCAATCTATCGTTTTATCAGTTTTTCTAACTTTACAGGCACAATTCTCTCCAGGTCTGAAATTAATTCCCATTAACTCAAACTGCATTGAGTTGTCAGTTGAAGTCGATACGAAATTAAACTGAAGGAAACTTAACGAAACTTAAACTGAAGCTGTTGAACAAAATTGACTGAGTTTACTAAATGTATCCTTACTAAATCTAATTGTTACTTACCTATACTGTTGGCATTACTACTGCAATGCAAATATTTTCCATTCTCTCTGCAAAGTGTTTTCTGTTTTGGACCTGGCCATTATCACAAAAAAGAAACGCAAGAAAAATTAATACATATACTAATCAAGACAGTATGAGAGAGCTGTAATGGTCATTTCCATCGGTATGTTCACATTCCTGTTTGTACCTGGACAGAAGTTGTAGTGTGTGAGGCGGCTTTGCTTAGGTCAAGAACAGGGACGAATAAATTAACTGGGAATAATCTATAATTTGAGCATTAATTGTAAATTTTCTCACTGACATTCAGCTTTTCTCATTGACGGGCCCTGGAAAGGCAGCACCACCCCATGCTTCCTTCCAATCAGGAAGAACAGGAACTAGAACAGGGATTTCAATTGGCTACTCTTCATTACAGCCCAGGGCATATTTGCAATACCCAGACCCATTAGTAGACAGGGCGCAAAATACACCGAGATATCCGTAACTCGTCTTGTATGTTCCTCGTCAACTTAACTGCTTGAAAAGCAGCAACCTGTAACTGACCTGCTACCAGGTGTAAATCGCCAGACGCCAGGTATATGTCTTTCACGCACTTGCTGAACAGTTACTTACACCTTGGGGCGTATGCTCAGAAGGAGATTGGTGAGATGGGCGGCCATGTAGGTTGAAGAAATATTCTATCACTACGATATAAAAAAAAAAAAGTGAACGTATACCAATGCTTTATTATGGTATTCAACTTCTGTCTCCTCCTCCCCTCTCCCCCCTCCCGTACACACACACACAGCCCCAAACCCCAAATCCCCCACCGCCCCCCCCCCCCCCATATTCTTTATTTGTCAAAACTGTGCGGAAAATATATTTACGCTACCATTTTTCTTATTGCAATTTATAAAAAATTGCTATCGTTCTTCTTACTGCGATTTTAAGTTACAAGACAGTGAAGACCAGTGTGTAGCAGCAGAGTCAACGGAACAAATAAAACTAAATATGAGTATGAAAATTTTGTGTACCAAAAAAAAGTGAGCAGTCTACTTTGCGGGTAAGTGGTCCGTTTAGACAAAACATGTTTTTGGGGCTTCGGGTCACATTGACAGTGGAGGAGAATAATCTGCACATCATTCATTAATCTAGTCTTTTTTCTCTTTAGTTCCAGTTTCGATTACGCTTCTATAGGATTGTCCATCACCTTATACAAAATCGAGAAGCGCCATAGTTATTTCAAAATTCAAAACTTTTAATTGGAAATTGCACCTTTTTGTCACGGTAACTTGTATACGGCAGAGACCAGTAAGCCGGTTCTTAGACCATGATATCAACGGCCAGTTTTGTGACATTACTTCGAAGATTTACAATAGCCATGAAAGTGCCAGATGATATTGTAGACAAGTCTGGCAACCATCCAGCTAAACGTTCTCCCGCCTATTAACTGTATGAGCTGTATGCTCATCTTCCGCTCATTTTCATGCTCAATGAGATAGCCGAACACATGACGTACGCATGACTCGGCCGCAGGGCAGAAGGTCGTGAGAAGGAAATTGATCCTATCGATATTCCAGAAATGGTCCGAGTTTGCCAGATTTCTCGATTCCTTGCTGTTCATTCCGAGATTCCACTCCAGGTGAGCTTCTTTCTCTCACGTGTCTTTCAAACGAAGAAATTTAAAAACGCTCAGGACCATGTCATGCAGTGTGGTGTAGTACGATTTCCGCAACATTACCATAGCAATAGCAGAAAAAGTGAATTTTTAGGTAAATAAAACTTTTAAATCGGGAACTGCACACCATACTGGAATAACGGTTACGGTGTTAAAACTTGGCAGTATTTTTTTTTTTCATTTTTCTAATGAAGTCCTAATGAACATTTTGTCATAAATTTTCTATTCAGTCTGTCGTGTCATCAAGGAGTCGCGATAGTGTTTGTTGCTGATTTCTTCGCATAGCCAACCACCTACTTTGCGGTTCATGCCACATCTTGCATCTCATCAGGACTTTGGGGAGAGGGGGGTGGCGTATAAAATTGAGGGACAAAATGAAAATTTACATTGGGCGTGGGGGATCGATGTTTTTCTTTTTTGAACTGAGGCGAAATATGGGGAAGTCAGTACGAAATTGGGCGAGACAGGCTATTGCAGTCGTGTTCAAATTGTGGCGGGGAAAAATATGAACAATCCACAAAACTGCTCGCATACCTGAGGACTTATTTTCAGGAACCGGTTAAATGGGGGTTTCTCTGACACCGTGCACGGTTATCATGTCTGAATACATGAATGAATACATAAAATAAGTACCGTGCATCCAAAAAACTGAGCTTTTGAACGTTCAGATGGGACTGAAATGGCCTTTTTTTAAATGGCCAGCTTTGAGCTCCAGCGATCAATGTGAACAGCCAGTAGAATAATGTTGAGCACATATCCACAAAACTGCTCGCATGATGAAAAACAAAATTCATATTAATCCACTTTTTCATTTGGAACACCAAGCCACGCGACATCTCTTTTACTTGAAATAAAATAATCGCAAATTTGTAATTATTATATGCAACAGACACAGCGACAGTTCCACATTGAACACCCCACCCCCTCAGAAATTAACTCATAGTGTTTTTTTTTTTTTTTTTAAAGACATGCCATTCTGGCAAAACTGCAAGTGTCCGAATTTATTATGGAAGATATGTATTGGTCATTCCCTGCCGCCCCGACTCCCCAGACAGACTTTAGTCAGCCGCGTTCGGATGAAACTTCATTTTTCTGTTTGATGTCAGTGCTCACGACCATTGCCTAAACGTATATGATAAACGCATTCATTCATCTACACTCATAAACAGGCTGCACCGCCATGACCTCTATTCGTTATCCAGAGTGCAGCCCCATACCTCTAATAAGCGCAGTGTTATCCACGACCCACTATACCAAGACGGTGCAATTCAAGCACTTCCGTCCGCCGAGCCAGGAGTTTCTAAAAATAGTCCGGCGCGTACAATCGTAAACACAGGCATGCGGTTCGTCGTACGTGTCGAGGAAACCAGTGCTCCTTTGTGAAGAATCAATATTAACACTTTGCAAGGCTGTTTGCCGACTTGAAGTTTATGTCTATTATAGTAAATTGGACTTCAGACATACAATAGACCTTTGTACTCCTCATACAGTCCCAATATTATTGTGTTTGGACTAGTGCATGTGTGCTATGGACATCATCAGCTGTGTGTTTGTGTTTTTGAAGAGGGAGGGGTGTAAAAATCTAATTGTTAATTCAACTTTCGGTATAAAGGCATTGTCTTTTTATTTGTTAGAGGAGGCCGTTAAACGTCATCGATCAAATACTGTTAAACTTTCTCAAAGCTAAGGAATCCCCTACGTACAATCAATAATTATGTGAATGAACTTTTCCACTTGATCATCCCGAATTTCTTTTAAAGGAAGTGTTTTGTTGTTGTTGTTTCTTTCTTTCTTCCTTTCCTTTTTCCTTATTAATCTTCAAGCAATAGAAATTCAATCAGAAATAGTGCCCCAAAACAGAAATGTTCAGGAAAGAAAGTTGGAAAACTGAAGAAGCTGCAACATGAATAACCCTTTTTCAGCGATGATTTTCATCAGAATACTGCGACTGGATTTTGTTGATTTTTTAATCGCCCATCTGGTCACTTTTCCTACTTCACTCCTCTTGTTCTGCTACCCTGGTTATCCCTACACTTTTTCATAATTTTGAGAAGATGTACCGGTACAGTTCCCCTTTGGTTTTATGTATGTAGGAACGCCATTCAAAGTTTGCAGTTTATACTCATTTATTTGCTTTAAACATTAAATTAATTCTTTGAATAGATGCTCCATTGTACAGTTCTTGGTAGTCTTGGTAGTCTGTTAACCTCATCTCATCCAATGGGACATAAAGAAAATATGACTATTTACTTCATGCCACCGTTAAATCTTTGCTAACCAAGCCATGACTGGGCACACCATACGCGCTGGGTCAGTCTATCTGACAACGCACGCGGCGGAACTCTTCGCCTTTGTATTTTAATGATAGATTGCACCGTCTTGGTATAGTGGGTCTTGAGTGTCATGACACTTTTGCTAGATCAGCGATAGATCCTGACATTCTGCTAAGATCGCACTAGCACCACAGTGATTGCACTAAGAGGAATAACTGTAACAAGATGCATAGAAGCAAGATACATGATATTGGCAAACTTCATGGTCGGATAAGTGATTTGGTCAAAATCTTGACCAGTGGAAGATGTCCGCAGACGAATTACAAATGCAAGGACACTGGTGAAATGTGTGACACAGCTGGTAGGTGCATGGGACTCTGCATCGTCATTCACTATAATAACTCCATTTTGAGACCAGTTCGCCATAACAAATGTCTGAAAATTAATGATGCACCACCATGTTGTGAAATACGGGACATAATTAAGTGATTAAAAGTTTCAGAACTTATGTTTTAAAAAAAAGGTGAACATTACTTTAAACAAAATAAAATAAAAATTATGTAAAATGTTGCTTGGAACTTCTGTCATTCCTACATGCCGATTTCAATTTCTCCTACATTGTGTTCGAAGCTCCTTAGCTTATCACACAAATGACACGTGATGTGAATCGATAAAAAACTCGACGTCACTAATTCGGACACACACCAGACCATACTCGTGGCATAATGTAACCTAAGACCATTTCGCGTCGGGACAGGTTCGTATCTGTATACATACACAGACGTAACATTCAAATCAAGCTGAGCAAACTCACTCGGCGTCAAGCAAACATTGTCGGTCTCGGCAATCCTAGTGGGATTCGCTCGTTAAGGAGCACAGAGAAGCTATCATTACGTTGGTATCACGGTAAACATGACCAGAAATGGTAGTCCACAACCACACGGTTTGGACTGACCGTTGTCTTTAGTACATGTATTATATTTCCCTCGTCACATTATTCCTGTCAACTTTAACTGAATTGGCTATGCGTGTCTCACTGCTGAAGTTGTTTCTTACTTGCTGCATCTTTGAGCTCACATGGTATTTCTGTTTTTTCTTCAAATCATTGTCTATAACAGTCTTGACTGACCAGTCTGGGGACACTCCACATGACTCATATAAGTAGTATTATGATCAGATTTAAAGGTCTTGCCATCTTTGCTGTTGATAGATTTTTTTTTTCAGTGTCAACGAACTTTGATTTATTGGGGTTTGTGCTTTTTGAAGAGTTCTAACTTTTTTCATTTTAATCCCGTGCACTTTTGAGAATTCATTTTGCTATTTTAAGTGAGGAGAAGTTCCTAGTGTTGATCAGTACACGCAGTGTACACGCAGTGTTATGTTTCGAGAATATAAATGACTTTTGTGGCACCACCTTTCTGTAAAACTTTCAAATACGTGCACAGGATGTAATGTACATTATTATGATAAAGAGGTAAAAAGGTCCAAACTTCAACTGATCACATTGGGGGAAAAAATGTGTAATAAAGACGAATCGTGTCAATACCACATTCAAATTTTCGAAATAATCTGTCCAGTTATTCCAAAAAGCGCTTTTTTTTTTTTTTTTAAACGAACTAGGGTTTTCATTGCACGTGCCATAGTTGTGATTGATTTTTAACAGCTTGTTACTGTACTTATCCTCGAAAAACAAAGGACATTTTCCATTCTTTTTATTTTTATTTTGGTGTTGTTGTTTTTTTTAATCCAAGGCCATCCTTGTTTGCAATTTGCTGATACACAATTTATTTTTCGTTTCCCATCCAGCTGCTGCCCTTTCTCACCATAGAATATGAACGAAATCTGGAAGGTTACTTCATGTTGCAAATCTCGAGCCGTTACAATATAGTGATTAAAAAAAAAAAACCGTGGCTGAACTTAATAGACAGTGGTTTCGATACCCCCAAACCTAACACGATCAGCAGAACTAGTGGAATTTCACAGGCAAGAATTGCTCTTGAGAAGCCAGTGCGGCCAAATGCTGACAAACTCCTGGCACAGTCACCGCAATTTGCACGCCTGTTCCCACCATGGGAACATCGTACCCGTTTCAAGCACATGCGGGGATGGACAGGTGGAGATGGAATGTTGACACCTAACAGTAACATTCGTGTCCGTTCGTGTTCTGATTAAAAAAAAAGAAAAAAACTTTGATCGTGGAGACGTCGACACAAAAGTTCTGGGCTGTCTGCAACAGCGAAAAAAACAATACCAGGAATTTACTTGGTGCATAATCCCATATTCTCAAATAAAATTGTTTGCCGAGCTTCTGATTTGGTGCCCAAGTTCAGGCGGTTAAGAAAAATAGCGTGTAGGACACATATAATATTCAACTGATTTTTGTTGAATTGACGTCAGTTCTCACAGCATAGATCGGATAAACTTATTTTAATATAGAAAACGCACGGATGCTGACAGAAGTTGGTATTCTTAAATACACTTGGCATCGTTTTGTTTCGCTTTCACTTCGCTTCCCCTCGCTTTCGGTAATTTTACCGAATGAAAGAAGTCTTCACGGCGCCTTCATTCTATCATAGTGCCCGCTTTATTGTCGTCTCCCTTTGGGTCCAATTTCGCCACAAATACAATGAGCTCGATTTCAGTGTAACTTGCACTAACATTTCGAACGGTTTGTATTGGGCAAGGCTACATTGATAGCGACAGATCAGTCATGACATCTATACATAGGGAAGATGATGCGGGCTCTAGATGGACAGTTTGGTAATAAAATATTTCTTAATTCATTGATGTTGTTGTTGTTTTTACCCGTTCACGTAATTTTTTTTAAATGATATATATAAATGCGGGTGGGGTAGGTGGGTGGGTGTTGTTGTATTGGTGGGGATGTGGGAGAGGGGGGAGGGAGTGTACTGGTGGTGGGGGAGGGTAGTTGGTAGTTGTGTTGGGTGGGGAATGTGTATGTGTGTGGGGGAGGGGTCGTGTTGGGAAAGTGGGGTGAGGTGGTTTTGGGTGGGAGGATTGTGTATGTGTGGGAGAGTGTGTTCTTGGGCGCGGGGGGGGGGGGGATTTGTGTGGGTGGGGGATGTGTTTGATGTGGGGAGACTGGGAAATTATGTCTTGTCGCCCGACAACAAATTGATAATACAGACCCTGTCCGAATTTTTTGGTTCTTGTTGTTGCAATTTTGGTAAGTGAAAAAGGATATTGACGGATCCGTTGTTTTAAGGAAAGGAATGGATTGCCATGTGTGGTACTCAGCAGCTCATTCCATATGCTTGGAATGTTAGTTAGAAACATTTTACTTACTATGATGATCCGACAGATCACCTGTTTCAACATTCTGCAAGCATTATGAACACTGCACCTGCTCGTGTTCAGAAAAGAAAAAAAAAGGTCCGTTTGAAAGAAAAAAAGTACAATCATGTTACCGTGTTTCAGTACAATCTTAGTCTTTTTGTATTTCATGTTATTCAATTTTCCCCCATGGTACAGCAGTGTGAGGGCAGATATGAACTGAGAAAAGGTTCAAGAGAATCTTATTATCAGGAGATAATACCATGAGTACTGTCACAAAAATAGACGCTTCTCTGCTGTATTGGGTTTCGTAACAAAAGAATAATAATAACAACAACAACAAAAAAGTCTTCACTGTAAAAGTGGAAGAAAGATGGTAATGCTTATTATCCAATTGACACCTATGCAAATGAGGATCTGGCTGTAAAACATGGTGTTATTTTGTACTTGGTTAGCTTGAAGTGGATCAATACCAGCCTTGAGAAGTGACGGTCAGGGCATGAAAGGGTTACCTTAGTGTAGAGTTTATGCCTTAAGCATACTTAATGAGCGACAAGGACAGGGAAGTGCGGGGTATAAACGGAACTGGTGGTGGAACTAACGATTTGAGGTCTTTATTTTAGGAGGTTCGCTGCCCTTGGCATTTACACCTCACTTTACTTGTTTTATTATTTCTTGTTCTGGCGCGGGGGGGGGGGGGGGGGGAGATGAGGGGGGAAGATGATATGGATAAATTTTAATCTATTAATTTCAATTTTGCCCGGGCAGCGGCCTTTCGGCCTGCTCTTTACGATTTCCAACTGCCAAGGTATCTTTAACGTGCGCAACGTGCACACGGGCCCTCCGAATTTTTTCGTCCTTATCCGAGAAGACTAGGTACTCGATCCTACCCCCCAATAGGACCAGGGACTTGAAAATATGAGAAAAATCCAATTTCCAAGAACTACTCGATCCTACCCCCCAATAGGACCAGGCACTTGAAAATATGAGAAAAATCCACTTTCCAGCATGCCTGCACTGGTGGTGGAACTAACCGTGATTGATTGGCCTTATATACAGCGTGTAGGGTCAAAGCTAGGTGCAAAGCTTGAGCTGTTTAGGTGGAATATTGTCACGGAGAATGACTGTGATATTCGAATGTTGTGATTAACACAAACCCAAACTCTGTAAATTCTAACCAAATGTGGCAAAGAGTACGTCGTCCTTTATCAGGATGTCATGACGGAACGAATACGCTGACACTTACTTTTCCCACTAGCAGGTCAGTCCTTTTTGGATCCAAACAACCACCCCATTTCCTTATTGGGTCATTCTGAATAGCAAAGAAATATTAAAGCTATCCACGTTCATTTGTTTGAAGGGTAGGCCACTTTTTTGTACTTTTTCTTCAGCGCTCAATTCAGTGGTGGCTAAATTCAGAATAGCGCGTTAGCCACAGTGGTGTTGCACAGACATTTTTGTCTCAGATCCACATACCTTGTGAATTATTTCCTGACGTGGAAACGACATGTGGACGAGTGATCTCCTGTTTGTCCTGATTTGAAACTTTGTCCCAGAGGATGATACTGAAATTTTGATTCTCGAAATTCCGCTGTTACAGTTCAGGCAAAGTACATTAAGTCTTCGTAATTCCCTTCCATATCGCATGAGGATAACATTCCTACCAATGTCTACGATACTCATCCTAACATGGCAAGGGTTTGTGGCGGAGGTGGGTATCACAATGGCACATTCTCTAAATGAAGTCTTGAGACAAATTTAGTCATTGGCATCCTTGTTATTGGAAGTGTACTGTTCAAAATGCTTATATTTGTTGCCAATTATTATTTTGTCCGTCTCTGCATTATTATATGAAAGTATTAACGAGTGCTCCTTGCCTACCGACGACAATCGGAAGCACAAGGGTTCTGCCTCTGTCAATTTCTCTCTCATGAGTTTGAGTTTGAGTTTGGAGAAAGCACGGGGACACAATAACGGACACACAGTTCAAGGAAACAGCAAGACGGTAGAGAGAATAGTTATAAGAGATCAATAGGACATCAGGAGACCCTATGAGAAGCGTACACCAACCATCCGCCTCTCTCGAGAGGAGTAATTCTCGCCTTTCCAGATGGGTGATTTTTTTTTTCGACGACATGTTTGTCGAAGCTAAATCATGAATTGGCACTATCTGTTACCATAACACACCTTAATGTGCAAAATATGAATTATCAATAGAGGCTGCAGTTTTTGTACATGTACAACAGTGCAGCTACTGCCCGCATGCAGACTTCTTGTTACGATTTTTGGCTCTAACAATGATCATTATGTCTTGGAACCCAGAGAACAAGGCATCATGAACCCACCAAAATAGCACTGAACAACCCGATTTTCCAAGCCTGAAGCCTAAACATCGTCATTAACCACCTAACTAGACTTGAAACTCATTTGAATGATGTTAATGGATCACGGAAATGGCAGCCTTCAGGTTCTCGGGGCACACAGGAAAGGAATAATAAGCTGCAGTTTTCAGCGCAGGAAACAGAATTTGCCGAAGCATTTATTCCCAATGCTTCATGAAATTAAAATTACCTGACAAATCCCCAGCTTTTCCTGTGATCCCTGACAAAATGATATTTTCTTGCATACACTAATTATACTCTCGACCTCCAGTCTCTCAAACATCATTTACTTCTGAGAGTAAGATGCAAATGAAAGAACCAGATGAAAACATCTTTACAGCAAGCACGCATTGTCGTTAAATTAGACTGACATTGTTTTCGTCGTTACGATCCAAGGTCCTGACTTAGTTTGTACATACCTTTACTTGATTAGAGTACGGCGTGGTTTCTTAAACTTATCCTTTCATCAGGTTCAGGTTCTGTATTTTCCAGACCTTTGATTAGATCAGCCACTGATTGTGAAAACACAACGTCACCCCCCACTATGACACAAACGGTGTAAAAAAACAACAAAAAACAAATGCATGGAGCCAATCTTACATTTTGTTTATTTTGAGGCATGGCAAACCTCTTATAATGGTCTCGTCCCATGAACACCAGAAAAACAAATAACAGATGGAAGGATGATGTTCCTGTAATCTTATGGAAACCATGAGTTGTTTTTTACCTGCTTCCACCTCACCATGTGTGCATTGTGTGCAAATAAATGACTCATCCTTCTTCTATCCCTGAAGGGTGCAGTCAACATTGTAAAACTGATCTCGAGGCAAATCACTCACCGTGCCATTCATTATTCACTCACACTTGATTTGGACTATGTGGAGTGATCCTTGAGGAAAATTTGTAAGATTGCGGCAAATTTGTCTGACTTCATCAGACCAACGACTTTTTTTTTCTTGTTCTGTGTTTTTCTAAATTTCTTGAAACACATTTTGGATGCTCGCATTTGCAGAGGCACGAGGTATTGAAGACTACGTTCATTGTTGCCAGAACGCTGACAAGGAAAAATGAATCTTTTCGGCCTCGGTTTTGGAAGTCAATTGACGGAATAGTCAGCTGTGGCAGTCAGTCACTGAGATGCATATTGGTAAAAGGCCGTGTGATTGAAAGAAGAATAAACTCCATGCATTGTGGCAATACAAGCAATTTTTCATTCACGCTACCCATCTTGAAAACCCGAAAATGCATGACTTTTTGTCGTATTTCTCCGTTCGCCCTCTATTATTGCAGTAGACAAAACACAGTTTTATATGAGATTAGAGTCCAATGTGACAAAACCAAGAGTTGCAAATATGTTGGTGGTGCTGACTGTTAACCCACCTGCACAAGTTCAGTCAGGCTTAACGAATGAGCTGTTGAAGGAAAACATACTCGGATTCTGAAGATTGATTTATGGGGGAATGTGACTGGTTATTGTCGCCGCTGGGGGAGTGGAAAGATGTGCTGAAAAAGTCTTTCACGAGGCATTAAATCTTGGTTTATCCTCACCTGTGGCCGTATGCATAATCAATGCGTAAACTAAAGTAAATACGTTGACTGGTGTTAACGCAAGAAATGAATACAATTTCTCGTGTTAACACCAGTTAACGTATTTACTTTAGTTTACGCATTGATTATGCATACGGCCACTGGTGCATGCATGATGTGAAAACAGTTTTCAACTGCTGAGGCTGATCATCGATGAAGTGTCTACGTGGAGGATCTGACGGTGACACCCAGGCAGAAAGTATATGTACTGACTTTCTTTAAACTTTTCAGGTGAGGGTTTAGGGTTAGGAACAGTTTGTAGAGTTAATGTTCATTATTACATTGAGAGAACATTTCCCGGGGATGATCCGAACCTCCTAAAAATGGCATGCTTTACACTTCGTGCTGGTGGAACTCTGTCCTGTACTCAGCCTATTGCCTTTAATAATTTATAATACTGAACACAATATTTGAGTAAACAGCTTGAGATAAAGAATCTGGTGTTTGGCGTTGAGCGAGTAACTTCAGGAGAACGTTTTGTGTGTATGTGTGTGTGTGTTTTTTTATCAAAGTTCTTGCGCGTACCTAAGCATCCTCTAGTAGTGGAAGCTTTAGTCCAAGACAAATGAGAGAGATTAATGCGACCAAAGGAAAATTGTCTGTGGCCATCCCTACGTCAGTGGCATAAAATTGAGCATCAAATCTCTAGAGATGTGAGCAACAAGAAAAGAAACCCTGAGATCTTTTGAGACTGGCAGTGAACGGTACCGCATATTCTCAGATACATTACACTTTAGAGGCAGCGACTCGCACACAAAAACGCGGATCAGATGGTATCTGGCGTCGCTTGTGGCTTCGTTTCAATACGCGTACAGATGTACAGGTCCGGTTTCACACACACGCAATAACCTGCCTATCAAACCTACTTAATTACTGGTCTTTAGACAGGATGGGTCGGGCCGGCCCATCTGTCCTTGTGTTAAAGCAACACGATCCTTACTAATGCCATTAACACAAAAAATCAGAAGCGAAATTCTTATATCTGTCAGGTAAGCTTTCTGCATTTTCAGGGTACACCATGTGGTCGACTGTAAAACTTATAAAAGCCGCAAGGTTCAGGCCAGGCGGTGATTTCATGTAATAGTACAGATATTCATTACCGCCAAACATCTCAAGCATTGATTGGTCTATAAATGCTATATCATATAAAATCACAACATTGTTTTGGGTGCCTGTGTTTGTGTGTGCAAGGGGGGCGGTAAATTCCGTATGCAGGGTAATTTAGCATACTTACGGGGCAGTTCCGCAGACTGAATGATCGAAGTGTCAGCGTACAGCTCGATATGACACCTAGGCAGAGGACTGCGTTTGTACAGTAATTACCTGTGTCCGCCCAGACAGGCGGAAATAGTGTTATTGTGTTACATTAACGGCTATCAAAAACGTCCATTTGGCTGAAATTTACAGCAATTGTCCTTACCCCCTCCCTCTTCATACAATGCGTCAAAGGGGGAAAGGACTATCGCTTTGGGGTCAAACGCTGTTTCTTTTCGCTTCCGATCTCTCATTTTCGGCAACCGAATACGCTAACGAAAATTAAACGTAAGATCAAACACACTGGAATCAGTTTCGGCTCCTGATAACACATGCTGCAAACATGGACCTTTATTTACCCCTTTGCGCTGTGTTTATTATTAAGTCGACAAACTTAAAGAAAAGAACCCCCCCCCCCACTAGAAAAATGCGATTTTATGTTTTGATCATTCCATTATTTTCCAAGTACCACCACTCCGTTCAACATGTCAATGTGTGGTAAAGAAAGAAATTCAATAGATATTGCTTATTACCCATCTCCAACTCCTCTACATCCTCCTTTCATTTGTTGTAGATGTAGTGTAGGTTTGAATAACGTTCATGGGTCTTAACTCATACAGTAAGACACCATTCTCTGAACTGTCCCTGTCAATGTAGCCTCTGTCTTAAGTAACTGTTTGTTGCCGAATTGAAACTGCGAAATTTTAGTGCAAAACAAAATGAAATCGCCAAGTTTTTGTGAAAAAAGTGGGCCAAACACGTACCGACAGCGAAACGAAGCCAAAGCAGGAACACCATGAGGGTACTTTTGAAATATTCTTAGGTTTTCAATGACTTGAGACCAGTGACCCATCATAGTTAATAGTAGCACGTCACTAGACGTTACTGACGTCGCTCGGCAGAATTATTAACGAAAACGGGGCCATAGCGTAACGAACCCGAAGCCATTTATGTCTGAGCTCTTTCTCTGTTTCATAGCAGTTTTACTTTTTAAAGGCCAACGCTTATATGCTCACTTGCCCTGACTGAACAAAGAACCGTTTCACGCCCGTGGGCAATAATAAGACATCTATCAATGATGTCTCCTTTCACTGAAAAGCTATCTTGTCAACTGCATCTTTGTGTGGCAGTCACAGTGGCGTAGCAGTGGTTTTAAAAGACTTTTCCTTCGAGATTGCTTTCCAAGTTCTGGTCGTCACATGATTCCCCCCCCCCTTGAAAAAATACCCTCATCCGCCCACCCCACCCCACCCCGTCATTAATTATTTGATCTATCTATCTATCTATCTATCTTTCTATCTATCTATCTATCTATCTGTCTGTCTGTCTGTCTGTCTGTCTGTCTGTCTGTCTATCTGTTTATCTATCCATCTACCAGATACGCAGATAGGGGTAGATCCGCCTAAGTCTTTCATTATTTCCTTTATTGTTTGTTTACAGTTCGACTACCCCCCCCCCCTTTCCATCAGGATGTCGTAGCGACTCTCCGGTTGAAAACCCTTGAGCTATATTGTAAGTCTATGGTGATAAACACTGACATAAGACACCATAACGGGAAAGCTAGCTATATTTTTGTTTACATTATCATTGCTCAGCCAGCACATTCACAGTTGATTACTGGCAGGCTAGCAGCTGTTTGGTTAGTTTTGTGCTGGTACGTGATCTTAGTCACAGGCCTTGTGTGTGTGTCTCTCTCTTTCCTAATCATTGCGGATTCAGTTCAGGTTGGACAGACATAAACTGTTATTGTACGTATGTTGTTGTTTTATCGTGGTTATACATGTACTAACATTTAAAAGTATCCATAGAGATAGTGAATGGCACTGTGATTCGAACTACTAAACGAATGTATAACGAAATATAGGACAAAGAATGCGATAGAAAACTACCTTTTTACAGTTGAAAATGTGGAGGCTCGGTAGTAATTGTTCGTCATGCTACAGCTACTTCAGGTAACGCATTATCAAAATGAACAAATGCATAGTTTATCTGTAGGCCTACGTCTATCTAACTGTCTGCCTGCCTACCCCCAATCTATCTGTCCAACCCGTTCACTAGTGTATATCTATGGTCCAACCAGAGTGATCTACTGATCCACGTAGAGTGATCTACTGATCCACCCATGTAGTATGTCCATAAATCCATCCGCTCGTTAGTCCTTCCGTCTGTCTGTACATCCATCCATCAGTCTAGTCCATCCATCCATCCACAGCTCGAATTCATTTGATAAGTTTGACCATTGAATTAGAGCCCTATTGTCATGCACCCACACAGTGTTTCAAGTGTGGAAAATGTGGACGACAGGAGCTTGGAAAACGTTCTTTAAAAACTGTAGCAGTGGTAAATGGTAGGTCTATTGCTGAATTCTTGTATTGCGTGTTTTATTGAATTGAACATGATCTGTGGAACATTCGTTGCATTCAGAAACAGTTTGGGCCTGGGTCTTTCATGTAGAAAATCGAACACAAGTTATGTGTATAGAGAAAGAAGTTAAATAGACCATGTAAATTATCACGTAAAGTTTTGAAACATCAGGGTCTTATCAGAAGCAGTCATCATTCTAATATTGCTATGCTGGTACTTATTTAGGTTTGGAGACGGGGGGGGGGGTGTGATGCGAAGCACGCTGGGAGTGGAGGGGGGGGTCAAATATGGCCAAATTCGAGCGCCCGCATTTTATGGATAGCCCCAAATAACGATCACGACTGCCAAACGCCATGAGTGCATATAAACGGCTTTTAATTTTCAGAACACTTTTTTAGAGTAGGGTCAGGCGCACACAATTGATTTTTTTAGTTGCACAGTCCGAGAAACTGCTTAGTTAGCGGAAGTGAACAAAAATGGTCCTCCTGTTGGGAGCGCATACTGGTGATTTTTTTTGGCAAAGGGGAAAATGTGCAGATTAAAGATGAAGGTGGGAGAATTAACTTAGAAATAGTCTCCGTTGTCTTGCTATACTATATGATTAAATGTAGTTGCGTGAATGGGGAAGGGTGATATAATGACTATATTGCATAATCAACGGTATGGGCTTTGTCTCTTGATCTCGCAGTAAAAGTTTGGGGTAAATTAACCATCAGCTCTGTACGGGTTTCTCCAGCATCCCAGCGCCCTGTGCACCAATTGTGGCCACTAGGGGTGGTCTATGATAGCTCACAGTTCCACTCACGGGCGACCTTATGCACGGAATGCACGGGCAAAATTTACCGTGCCCAACTGGTTCTGACACGCTAGACTCATGTTGTGGGCGTGTGTTCATGTTGTTAAAGTAGGCCAAAATGCTTTCGGCGTAAGACGGTAATCTCATCTACACACTGTCTTGCCCAAGTCTTGTCAATGTCGGTAAGTGTAACATGACCAGCCCAAGTCATAATTATGTCAACACTGTCTATTATGTCTTGCCCCTGCATACTTTGGTCTAGTCTGTTGGAATTTCTGTTCATAAGAATTGTAGTTAATTCTTAAAGCGACATCGCAATGTCTGATTGTCTGCTACACCGATTACAAAATCTGTGCACGTTGCTCGCAGATTCGTACATAGACATAATGTGCACTACTTACAGCCGTTTACCCTCAGTGGTGGCTGGTCACATACATAACATTCATAGTTAAAAGCAATTACCGTGAATGTCAGGGTTAGGACTAGAATTGCCGTGCTGGGTCACGCTTTGTTTATTTCATGGCATCATTGATTTTAGCCAGTGCAAACGTCCTTGAACTATTCCCGTGGACAGTTTGTTTTTGAAACGCTTTTTCTTAGAGATGGAAAGAAAGTGGGGCAAGATAGAACGAATGGATAAATTAACAGTGACGGTGCAGTTTTCGACCCCGTGGTTTGGGTGTACTTTAGCAAGGAAAGACGGGGCGAATAAGGAGTGAATAAATTCGTACATAAAACGTAGAGGGTGTAGTGACTTTACGAAAGCTTTTGACATCCTAATTTAACTTTGTCTGTTACTATTAATAGACTGCGAGCTGAGCTCGAAATGGATGCACCAATCAAATTTGAGCAGTTCGCTGGGGTTGCAGAAGATATAAGCGGAGCCATCTTTAGGTTTCTTCACTCCATGCAGACGTTTCCATCTGCGAGGGCGTCGGCTTAAGATTCGGCCTGAGAGAATCATGAGACTGTTAAAGACATGTCTATGTCCTTGATAGACAATGGAATTTACCCACAGCTATTTTCTCCAGTTCCCTGATATCGTTTCAGGGAACCAATCGTAAGTTTCGAGACAGTGCGTCGACGATGACGTGAATCTGACCCTAATTTTCCAGTAGAAGTGCTACCAAAGGATGCAAGACTATAATGTTTTTACTTGCAATTAAGATCTAGAATGAGTGACTGGTATACACATTTGTAAATTGTAATTGATGTGTCTGGATGAGGCTGGGGATTGCCAGCCCATCCTAGAGCAGATCTAGATCTATCTTAACTACGTCAGTGTGTCTTGACGGTTTGATCCTTTATAAGTAATTTACTGAGTGAATATTGTCGTCTGAGACATAAGAATATTATTTGTGAGATAGTAGGCAGATTATATTCCTGAGGATAAATAATTACTAAGTAAACTGTGAATGAGTCAGAATGATATGGATTTTCTAATCTTTTAAGAATCTAGAGGAGACTTCTAGTTATGTATTATAGTATTTTCATTTGATGCTGCTGATGTGGTCTTTTTAATATGTAAGATAGACGAAATTGTTAGGAATTTTAAGTAATAAATTTGTGGCCCTACAAGGTCCTTGATATAACTTACACGAAATTGTTATTAGTGTATGTGGCATGGGATGGCAGAGTAATTTGTAAAACCTCTCGATATTTATTAAATGCAGTCGAACACCTAAATTCCATAATATACCACCCCGTAACACGCGAGGGCAGGACCCAAATCGTAACACTGGAGAGGGACCCTTAAAAGAACTTTAATAACACCATGCCATTTAAGTAAATTATTTAAAACCTATTGTATTTTTATTCCATTATTTGATATTGTACTCCTGTAATATTATGTTTGCAGGTCCTTTTGTTATACATTTTAGGCAATTTCTATTAATCTAACATTGTGTTTCAATTTCATATGGTGAATTCAACATCCCATTGACCCGTGGACACCGGCGAGGGAACCCTTTCACCGTACAGATCTACCTCAGACAGAAATACAGTTTTGGGCTTGGAGCTATGGATTAAGGATAATTACCTTCTGAATTCCTCAAAAAGAAAGATAAGTGATCCATCTAACTAACAGTCTTGAGGAGGGCGACGTACTTTCCGCTCTGTGTCTGTTTCCAGGCCATTTTACTATTTACTATATGTTTAGTTTAAGTGCGGGAGGTTGGTTGGGATCATAGTTTAGCATATCTTCTTTGCCATTACGAAGGATATTGGAGTGCCTTGGTGGCTATTTATAATAACTCGGGGGGATTTGCTTCACTGTGAATAGTTCTATTAGGGATCCATTATTCGTATAGATTGTGGCGTTTCTTTTCCTTCCTTACATTTTTTAGGAAGATGTCTCTCCTGTCTTTCTTCTTAAGCTGTCTGTAATATAAGTTAGGACTTGTAGGGTCTGTTATCGTTCGTTTTACTTGTCAGTATAGCGTCCTGTTTATTGTATTTCTTTTTGCTTATTATAAACTGTGAACTACTATACTAACATTGATATGTTTGCAATATATGCCTGAGGTGTTTCACGTGCTAAAACCACGTTGAATTGTAATCTGGTATTGACATATGAGAGAGAGATATAATAAATTTTTGTTCACGTGACAATTTCACGTTGAAGATAGATCTAGAGAGAATAATTTTGCAGTGGTAACAGAAGACACTGCGTGTCCGCGTTTTGAGAAGAGAGAGATATTTCAAATTTGTCGTGTTGAGAGAGAGATATATTTTTGATTCATCGCATTGAGAGAGCGATTCATTTTTCACAGTGATAACAGAGGACACTGGTTCGTCGCGTTGAGAGAGATATAAATTTTGAGAGTGATCACTCAAGACATTAATTTATCGCAGTAAAGGCGATATATAGTATTTTATTGCAGTGGGAGCAACGGATAGACGGCACTGCCTTACTAGAATTCATATTCAGAGAGAGAGAGAGAGATAAAGTTTTTGCAGTTTAAGTGATACTGCCTGTAATTTTCAGAGAGAGAGATAGAACGTTCTTTTCGCGAAGCAGTGCTAACATAAGACACTGAATTAATATTAACAGTCAATAACTGTTCATATAATATAATTGATACCGCGATATCCCTTAATTAGTAGGTAAATACTTACTATTTACAGACTTTAACATATCATGGCTGAGTTTCTTAAATACTTTGAATCTGCCAAAGTTCTGGGCATACCAGAAGAAGAACGCGCCTCGTGGTGCGAACGACAAGTACAGCAAGACCGAGATCGTGAGGATCGGGTAGCAGCAAGAGAGAGAGAAAAAGAAGAAAGAGAAAGAGAAAGAGAAAAAGAAGTAGAGAGAGAAAAAGAAAGAGAAAGAGAACGAGAAAAAGAAGTAGAGAGAGAAAAGGAAAGAGAAAGAGAACGAGAAAAAGAAAGAGAGAGAGAAAAGGAAAGACAGCATGAACTCGCAATGAAAAAGTTAGAGCAACAATCGCTTGTAACACCCACCACTGCCACCAATACTTATGCTACCAAACCAAAACTGCCGACATTTAATGAAAAACTCGACCGGATCGACGCATATTTACATAGGTTCGAGCTACACGCTAAATGCGTCGGATGGCAGCAGGCGATGTACAGTTCATGCCTGTCTAATTTATTAACAGGTAAGGCTTTAGAAGTATTTCATAGCCTCAAAGTAGAGGATGCCAATGATTATGACAAGCTTAAAACAGCACTGCTTAAGCGATTCCAGCATACCGAGGATGGCTTTCATCAAAGATTTCGCTCATGTAAACCTGAGCCATCTGAAAATTTCTCAACTTATGTGAATCGGCTGAAACATTATTTAGATCGCTGGATTGAGCTCGCGAACGTAACTACCGGAAATTATTTTCAACTTTATGATTTGGTCTTGAAGGACCAAATCTATACGGCATGTCATTCCGATTTAGTTGCCCACCTTAAAGAGAGGGCACCGACATCCTCTGAAGAAATCACATCATGCGCGGAACGTTACGCGTCCGCCCACCCAAATCGTCCTTTGGCAAAGCCTTCAACTATAGCACCGTGTTATGCCAACGTAGGCAAAGGAGCGCCAACCGTACACGATCGTTCAAGGCCGACTCGTCGTCAGGCCCCAAATCCGCGCTCTCAATCAGAGCCGCCTTTTATTAGACAGAGAGATTTCCCAAATCGAGGTAATGTATCCCCGCGTCGAGGATACCAGAGTTATTCTTTTTACGGGCCTCGCCCATATTATCGTGGCAACTATCCAGGCCAACAATATAACCGGCCTCAGGGACCGCCGCGACGAGTGCATTTTGATGATAATCATAATTATAATAGACCGCAGAGTCTTCCTTATCGTGGAAACGATCTTAATCGTACTATGTGTTTTAGGTGTAATAGGGTAGGCCACATACAAAAATTTTGTAACGTGAAAATGGAATCGGCAAATGCCTGCTCGGTTAAATCTACACCTTATCAGACTGACGGTCATTCTGAATCTTCATGACAATCAAAATCTATTCCAGTCATGTCCGCCCTACATGAACTGGGTGAATTAACATTTTACCAGGGCCGCGTGAACGCGATTCGCGCTTCTGTTCTACGTGACTCCGGATGCACGACTATCGGCGTTCGACAGTCACTAGTCCGTCCAACACAATTTTTGGACAAGGATGTAACTTGTATTACTTTTGGCGGATCTGTAGAGCGATTCCGTCTTGCAGAAGTTTATATTGATACACCTTTTCTCACAGGTATTGTTACTGCATGTGTACTGCCTAATCCGGTGGCTGATATAATCATAGGGAATGTACCTCAAGTAAATAAGTTTCCTATCGGTAACTTGGAAATTTGGACTGAGGAGGAGAGTGTTGCTTGTGCGACAACACGCCTACAATCGAGTCGACGAGCAGACAGTCCATTGAGTAATCCTACTATTGAAGTGAACATAACGTCTAGTGCATTTCATGATGAGCAACATTCAGATCCCACATTGAAACATTTGTTTGCTAAGGTTGATCCTACCGCGCCGGATACCTCTAAGTTTCTTATTAAAGATGACTTATTATATCGTAATTTTCGGAATAAGCGAGAGGCCATTATGCAACTTGTAGTACCGAGATCTTTTCGTCGCGACATTATTCGTCTCGCGCATGACACTTCCTTGGCAGGTCACCAGGGAAAGGCCAGAACTAAGTCTCGAATACTATCGCAATTTTTTTGGCCCAGTATTTACTCAGATGTAAACCGGTTCGTATCAACATGTGACGTATGTCAGAGACGTACTCCTAAAGGAAGAGCATCGCGAGCTCCTCTGCAGGAGATGCCTATGGTCTCCAGACCATTTGAGCGCGTTGCCGTAGATATAGTTGGTCCCCTACACAAGTCAGACAGAGGACATCGTTTTATACTTTCTGTCATTGACTACGCAACCCGTTGGCCGGAGGCCATTCCGCTAAAAGACATTTCAGCTGATCATGTCGCTGAAGCTCTTATTACTGTTTTTTCGCGTCTTGGGTTTCCGGTTGAAATTTTATCGGACAGAGGTCCACAGTTTACCTCTGAGCTTTTTAAGAAAGTCTTGGAATTGGTCGGAATTAAACAAAGGTTGACATCTCCATACCACCCACAGTCTAATGGCTGCTGTGAACGTTGGAATGCTACCATGAAAAGTATGCTTGCACGAGTTTCCGCCGACAAACCGAGTGACTGGGATCGACAACTCCCCGCTATTCTTTTTGCATACCGAGAACTGCCGAACGCATCGACGGGTTTTTCCCCCTTCGAATTATTGTATGGTCGCAAGCCGCGTGGTCCAATGGCCATACTCCATGATTTATTCGCCGGATCAGACACCGACGACAACGATACGCGGTCTGCATATCAATACGTTGTAGACTTGCGCCATCGAATACTTAACGCATGTCAGCTCGCACAAAAATCTTCAGCTGCGCATGCTAGTCTTTATAAACTATATCGTGATCAAGGTAGCCGATTGCGAACCTTGGCCGCCGGAGACCAAACTCTTGTTCTCCTTCCGGAGACCAAAAATAAACTCCTTCTTACATGGAAGGGACCTTTTAAAGTTCTAAAGAGACTTTCTCGAGTAAATTATCTTATCAAGATTCGAGGACAGGACAAAGTCTTCCATATAAATATGTTAAAGCAGTACCTGTCCGACGATGATAATCGACAGAATAATCGCCGAAATGTGGTTGCTCAGGCCAATGCGGCCTTGGTTTCAGTTGACGATGATGATCCTATTAAGATAGAGAATTCAATCCCCGCACTTCGATCTTCTGAAAACACTTCGGATGTAAATATAAATCCAGAGTTATCTGAATCGCAAAGACAAGATATAAGAGATTTGCTTAACGAGTTTACTACAGTCTTTACTGATCTACCAGGTAATACTTCTTTGGTACAACATGTTATAAGATTAAAGACGGATATACCCGTCTTTGTTAAACCATACCCGCGTCCGCTGCACGCACAGGAGACTATAATAACCGAGGTACGTAACATGTTTCACCTAGGAGTGATAGAGCGATCGACGAGCCCATATAACTCACCCATCGTCTTAGTGAAAAAAAAAGATGATACCGTGCGTTTTTGTATTGACTATCGTAAACTTAATGAGGTTACGATATATGACGCTGAACCGATTCCCAACCAGGAGAATCTTTTTGCTCAGTTAGCGAGGGCAACGATTTTTTCTAAAATTGATCTTTCCAAAGGCTATTGGCAAATTCCGCTTGAGGAGAATAGCAAGCAATATACCGCTTTTCAGACTCCGTTGGGTCTTATGCAGTGGCGCTATATGCCTTTCGGGTTAGTTACAGCCCCTGCTACTTTCGCCCATATGATGACAATATTGCTCCAGGGTATGAATTCCGTATTGTCGTATTTTGACGACATTTGTATTTATGAAACCGATTGGTCGGGACACCTCGCAGCCCTACGACAAGTTTTTATTGCTCTTCGTCGAGCTGGCCTTACGGCGAAACCCAGTAAGGTGTTTTTAGGATATAATAAAATTAATTTTCTGGGCCATACAATTGCCCACGGCGTTCAGACTCCTGATGACAAGAAGATAACTACCATCTTAAAGCTCCAACCTCCTCGAACTAAGAAAGAAGTTCGTAGTTTATTGGGCTTTCTTAACTATTATAGGAAATTCATTCCAAATTTTTCTTCGCTTACAGCTCCGTTGTCGGACCTCACAAGAAAGAATTTTCCTAATAAAGTGAAGTGGACAACCGAATGTGCTGATACACTTCGTACCGTTCAACAATTGTTTTCCACTTCCCCCATTCTCATACTTCCAGATATTAACCAAATATTTATTGTCCGCACTGATGCGTCGGACAAGGGATTGGGAGCTGTGTTATTACAGGAACGAGACGATACCTTGCGGCCATGTCTATACGCCAGCCGCAAGTTGCTAGATAGGGAATGCCGCTATGCAATTATCCAGCGAGAGTGCCTCGCTATCATTTTTGCTGTAAACGCATTTTCGCGATATCTTCTCATGTCCGAATTTATAATTGAAACGGACCATCGTCCGTTGTTATTCTTAAAGACTAACAGGGCTAAAAATGCTCGATTAACGAGATGGAGTCTTGCACTCCAGGAATACCGGTTTCTTATCCGGGCTATCCCGGGCGGTGACAATTCCCAAGCTGATATTTTGTCACGTCTCATTTAATTTCCTATTAAAGAGTCTTGTGTCTTGTATTGGGGTTGGATAGTGCTTGTCCCCCTCAATTCTAGACGGTGGATGGATTCACATTTATCTTGTTCATTACTTTATGAACCAGTTTACAATCTTTTTTTTGTGAATATCCTCTTTCCACCAGCGTCATTCCTGACTGTGACCTGAACTTCTGGCAAACCTGACGCCCTTGTCAGCGGGTCAATGAGATGGAGACATGGCAAACCAAGCTACCAGAGCTACTGCTGCCATTGGATACCACAGTATTTTAATTAACAATATATTGTGTGTGAATGTGTATATAAGCAGCAATTGTGTGTGTTGACTAGATAATTATGAGCCTATTCCTTCAGTAAGGCTTCATTATTTGATAATAGTTATACTTTAATCCAGCAGTATACAGTGATATACTCATTATTATTATAGATGTTCTCAGAATTTTGATTGTGTGCAGTAAGAATGTTTAAATAGGATAAATTCTATAGAACGTGGCATCAATAATTGTATGCTTTTTGTCCATCCAATATGCACGTTCTTAGTTAGATTTTTCTTCTCAAGCTTAAGGCTCATTTTTCTACAGTACTACTTAAGCCCCTACCACAATAACTTTGGGATTTCTTGGATCCTATCGTGTAAATTTTATTTAAAATTTTCACTGGGGTGGGGGATATGTCAGGGTTAGGACTAGAATTGCCGTGCTGGGTCACGCTTTGTTTATTTCATGGCATCATTGATTTTAGCCAGTGCAAACGTCCTTGAACTATTCCCGTGGACAGTTTGTTTTTGAAACGCTTTTTCTTAGAGATGGAAAGAAAGTGGGGCAAGATAGAACGAATGGATAAATTAACAGTGACGGTGCAGTTTTCGACCCCGTGGTTTGGGTGTACTTTAGCAAGGAAAGACGGGGCGAATAAGGAGTGAATAAATTCGTACATAAAACGTAGAGGGTGTAGTGACTTTACGAAAGCTTTTGACATCCTAATTTAACTTTGTCTGTTACTATTAATAGACTGCGAGCTGAGCTCGAAATGGATGCACCAATCAAATTTGAGCAGTTCGCTGGGGTTGCAGAAGATATAAGCGGAGCCATCTTTAGGTTTCTTCACTCCATGCAGACGTTTCCATCTGCGAGGGCGTCGGCTTAAGATTCGGCCTGAGAGAATCATGAGACTGTTAAAGACATGTCTATGTCCTTGATAGACAATGGAATTTACCCACAGCTATTTTCTCCAGTTCCCTGATATCGTTTCAGGGAACCAATCGTAAGTTTCGAGACAGTGCGTCGACGATGACGTGAATCTGACCCTAATTTTCCAGTAGAAGTGCTACCAAAGGATGCAAGACTATAATGTTTTTACTTGCAATTAAGATCTAGAATGAGTGACTGGTATACACATTTGTAAATTGTAATTGATGTGTCTGGATGAGGCTGGGGATTGCCAGCCCATCCTAGAGCAGATCTAGATCTATCTTAACTACGTCAGTGTGTCTTGACGGTTTGATCCTTTATAAGTAATTTACTGAGTGAATATTGTCGTCTGAGACATAAGAATATTATTTGTGAGATAGTAGGCAGATTATATTCCTGAGGATAAATAATTACTAAGTAAACTGTGAATGAGTCAGAATGATATGGATTTTCTAATCTTTTAAGAATCTAGAGGAGACTTCTAGTTATGTATTATAGTATTTTCATTTGATGCTGCTGATGTGGTCTTTTTAATATGTAAGATAGACGAAATTGTTAGGAATTTTAAGTAATAAATTTGTGGCCCTACAAGGTCCTTGATATAACTTACACGAAATTGTTATTAGTGTATGTGGCATGGGATGGCAGAGTAATTTGTAAAACCTCTCGATATTTATTAAATGCAGTCGAACACCTAAATTCCATAATATACCACCCCGTAACACGCGAGGGCAGGACCCAAATCGTAACAGTGAAGATCTGTTTCAATAGAGTGGTGTTTGGTTCTCTTTGAAGTTTGCCGTCGACACAATGTCTCTTCATCAGCGCCTAGCTCAGAGCCGTCTTAAGGGCACACTGGACGGCTGCCCAGGGTCCTAAGGCTTCAGGGTGCCCCATGCTTGCGTTTAATTGGTTTTTGAAAGAGGGAAAACAATCCTACTGCTTTGTCAAGGGGCCTTTAATGATGTTAAGACAGGACTGCCTCAGCTTTGCCCGACTCGCCAGCGACTCATCTGATTTGTCATACTGCCATGGGGTGTAAGGAATTCGAAATATTTACCCTAAGTTTCAGGCCACAGTTCCGGCTTCAAACTTAAAGGAACACATGAATTATAACGAGATGAATGAAATACACTCATGTATGTCATGATGACAGCAGCAGCGACATCCGAGAAGTGGCATTTCAGGTCGCATCCTGTATTACCCAACACAAAGTAATCGGACGGTTCTGAAATTTCAAGGTTGTATGTAGTCATTTGATCTCCTGATCACCGTGTAGCACATTTAAATATAATTATGTAATAGCAACTTCAACGTATGTGTCACTGTCAAATACCGTCTTCAGTTTGAAAGAATTCATATGCGGCAGTTTGAAACGATATTTTATTCTTTGCAAATAAAGGTCACAGTAAAACGTCGCATAAGTTTCACCACTTAAGAAACACTTGAACGACTGTTTCCCATAATTATTTCATGTTGTCCTTAATTTCATAGTATTTTTATTACCAAGGAAAACTCCCAAGACGTACTATTGTAAATTTACACCATGCTTTTCTGGGCCTTCAGACTGCATCATTCTTCTACCACTTCTCTTATTTCGTTCAGCTATCTACCACCCCGTCAACGTCTCTCTCTCTCTCTCTCTCTCTCTCTGTCTCTCTCTCTCTCTCTCTCTCTCTCTCTCTGGTGTGCATTTCATATTTCGTTTTGGCCCAAGTACGGATAGTCTTCAGTATTGTGCTCAGTCAATCCTCACGGTGCGTCAGGTTTCACCAAGTGCATTGTACAATGTGAACTAAAACACATCGGTTTGACCTCCAGTCCATAACTTCGTTAACTCCATTGCACTTCAAGGTGTGTGACTCAAATATTGACTGCAGGAGATCCATCAGTGCTGTCTCATTCTCTGCTCATCCATAATTAGTTTGCTGTTTCAAGCATTCATTAACATACATCAGTACTTGAATTGTAGTTTATGACGTGTGCGTCTTCTCTTCTAACTGTAGCCAATTTTGTTACACCAGAGAGCTGTGTCCATCCATCCATTTTACGCACGTACATCGTTGCACAGCGTATGGAGGGGTGTTCACACAGTACACCCCCGTCCATCCGTGTCCCGAAAGTACCTACAAAATATATGGACACCAAAACAAAAGTGAGTGGATGTGTGTGTCTGTGTGTCTGTGTGCGGTGTGTGTGTGAGAGAGAGATGGGGGGGGGGGGGACTCTACAGGGCAGAAAACGCAAAGAAAGAAAGGAGAGACAGGGTACATCTCTTAGGTTCTCAAGAAGAAAGGCAGCAGAGAGGCACCTGGGAGTCAAGACCTAGGTGTGGCCCGGCCCCCTTAGAGTGTAAGAAGTTCAGGGCCGAAACATTTGAACAAGGGGGGTTTCTTCTCTGAAGACTGTTGTCCGGCTCCCCCATGAGTTTCTAGTTACTGTTACTGTTTGGAGAGTTTTTACTATTTAGTACCACAAGTTATGGCAGGTCAAGAAAAGCATTTGGCTTATATCACACTAGTAGAATGAACATTCGACAAAACTAGACGAAAAACTTCAAATGGGCGTGGGTTTGTTGACATGGAAGTCGGTCGTCACAGTAACCAAATAAAATGTAACAAATACATGTATACAGAAACACACGGCTATTGGCGAAAGAGTTTTTAATGCAGCAGTGAAAGTGAAATGACGGATGAACGGTGAATCTGAAGGAAGAACGGACACGGAAGTTTGGCGTGAACACTTGCAAGCGATAAAGACACAGTTTTTGTGGGTAGGTATGCACGCGTTCATTTGGGACAGAATGCCATTCACATAATACAAGAGTACAGGTCCTTCTTCCCGACACGTGATAATTATGTCCGTGTAGACGTGCAATAAGACCTAACAATGACGTCCGTCGTATGTAGGGGTGTAAATGAGTGCAGGAAAGCTAGACTAAAAAAAAAATGGGGGGGGGGGGGATGGGAAGTGATTATAAAGAGGAGAGAAAGACAGAAAGAAATGAATGAATAATTGTGCACATACATGAAACGAAAGGCAAGTGCAAAGTTACACATAGAGACTGCACGAGACATGTGCTCCACTTTTAATCTGATGGGGAGGAAAAACGGCACATTTTGAACTGTTTTCAATCAGTTCAACAGGCAATGAGATCTGGATCTACTGCTGTTCAACACACCGGTGGGCAACAGCTTTGTGAGGTACCATTGTCTCTTCGCTAAAAAATAATTGGTTTTGGCAGCCCTGGTCGGGAATGTGAAATGGACTGATTAAAAATGTGATCGCGGGAATGCTGACCGTACATTATCACTCCGCTCCAGGTAGATGGAAATAACTATAATAATTATCCAGGTATGAACATCTGAACACGTCAAGCTAATTGCAAATTTCACATCAACCGGAATTTACACTGAATACTTACCACAACAATTACCATCTCATGGGTGGCAGGTTTTATTAAACTGAAAAACTGAATGTTTGGTTCATTAGTGTCAGGACATCGTCGAACCAATCGAGTCGGAAGAGAAATGACTGTACCGTAGGAAAAGAAAGTGAGTGGTTGTGTTTACAATGTGAATGTTTTTGGAAAACTTTTAGGGTACTGTTGAGTTAGGAGCGAGAAGTTAGATTAACTAATTGGCCATAACAATCCTTTCGTTGGCGATACTTGGTCACAAGAATATTTTTTGATTTTGCCTCAAATTAGAAACAAAAATCCTACTGTTTGTATTTTAGCTACTTGGCCGAATATTGTTAGAGCCATATATATATATACCTGTATTTTTTTTTCTTTCGCCAGTGGAAAAGCAAGGACTAGATCTAGGTAACAAGGCAAGTAGAACCAGATGTAAAACACCCACCCAGCTCATATTACAACTGACAAAATAGCACTTGGAATAGGATGCTGTAAACACTTTTGCTGAAGAACACACTGACAGCTCGACTACTCTAGAGGGTCATTGGCAACTCGTTTCTTACAGGAACGTCAGAAACACCCAATATTTAACCGTGTGTGAGCAACATTGATGGGTCTTGTCTTTCTTTGGGTCACAGATCTGCATTCCATCTGATAGTCAATCAAATTTACAATGTATCCAGGCACACAAAATGTTAAAAACACTTGCATAGTGAGTTTCTCACCGCGCTTCCTATTAAACTTTGATCTAAGTTGACTTACTAGAATGTTGATTTCTAATTTTTGGACAATCGGTGTAGTCGAACTTGTGCAGGAAACACAGCAACACACATTGTCTTTTTTATTCGTTCGAGAGCAACTTTCCCCAAAGTTGGACGTGGGTCATTGTTGTTGGCGGATTGTAATGAAAAATAACTGATTGGATAATTCGTAACCGACACGTCTACAGACTTGGCAGCTGAGGCCAGGCTGCTTGGACTTCCTGTGTAGAGTGTCGTGGATACCAGAGCAGCAGTGGCTTACTTTTGTTCTCGTAATTATGAGTAATATGAATATCATAGGTGTCAAAGTGTTTGCTGGGTTTCTGTTCTTTTTTCTGGCGCTGTTCTTCGGTTGGATGCCATCATGGTGTTATACACAGTTCACAAGAAAAATGAGAGCCTCGGGAAGGGGAGGAGACGACAAGAAAACGTTTCCGATTGTTCAGTATTTGCACGCCTTCGCATCGGGCGTACTGGTAGCTACATGTTTACTTCACCTTCTCCCGGAAAGTATGGAATCAGTTCAGGATGCCTTGACATCCAGACATACTTTGGATGAGCCCAAGGTAAACAGTACCAAAGGAAATGACAGCAAAATCAAGAAAGTCGTTGAAAGTGACAGTGGGAATGAAAATGAATATTTTCCTATAGCTGAGTGTTTAGTGGCAATAGGGTTTTTGTTCGTGTACATCATCGATAGTATGGTGAAGTCCGTACAGAAAGATTGTTGCACAGTGAAGAAATGTGGAAATAGCTGGGAAAACAGTGATGAAGATGTCCTTCTCTTTGAGCCAGATAGATATTCTGATGATAAAACGATTACACTAGCACTGGGCAAGGACAGGGGATCTGCGAGAGTGGAATGTGGCAGTTCTGAGACTTCTAGCATAACATGGTCTGCACAAAGCCGGATCCCTCGTAGAGTACCTTTTCTCAAGCCAGTTGAATCAGAAGAGGCCGTCCTCTCCAACACTGAACATGTCCAGGAAAATGGAGCTTTTTCTGATAGTGACACCCTTGATCAGAATGATAGTGCCGGCCTTGGGAAGCAACCAACGAATAAATCAGACAGTCTATCAATGTTGCCTTCGCAACCATCTGAAGAAATTCACACCATCAGACATATGAGAGAGAGAATGACTAAAACGAATCAGCTGCGTTCTGTTGCCCTTGTTACAGCATTGTGTATTCATGGATTTTTCGATGGGCTAATGTTAGGCTTGCAGACATCCCAGTCGGTTGCTCTCTCCTTACTTCTAGCATTAGCACTACACAAAAGCTTTGTGGCCTTGGGTCTTTCCTTGACTTTAATGGGTAATAATGTCAGTAGCGCCCAGACATTATGCTATGTTCTCGCGTTTGCCTTAGTGGCTCCCCTGGGCCTGCTGCTGAGTGCTGTGTTCGTCCACAGAACATTCGATGTGTCAGACGAAAGTTTCGGTAGTCTGTTTACCGGATGCCTTCAGTCGTTCGCTGTTGGAACATTCATGTACGTCAGTTTTACCGAGACGGTTGAACGTCACGAACAAAAAACTGGTCTCTGTGAAGAGATAATGAGTCATATCTTTCTAATTGCTGGTTTTACACTCATGGCGGCACTTAGAGCAGTCATGGGCAGTGTGTGAAATCTGTGTATGTGTATAGATATAATCATGTGCCATTACATAATGTGTCTTAAATGAAAAGCTTATTTCTTAGTGCTATGGAAAAATACACCCGAAACAAAATTTTACATGGGACCCAAAAAGTATTTCACGTTGCATTCCGCTTTATTGTTTATTCAGTTTCCTTTTTTTTCTGACGATAAAAAGAAATAAAATAGAGTGCATTTCATTTTAAAAAATGATGTTAGAAAATTTAAATTGACTTACTCTGGCCAATATATAGTTTTTGTATTTCCAAAGCTAGGTAAATTCACTTTTCACAAGTCTTCCTGCTGTTGGTTTGCCTGACCAAAATGGCTGCACTCTCGTAAGAAGCTGTGACAATGCTTTGTGAAAAGCTCCAACTTAACAACAATAAACTAAGGTCGATATGAAAAATGCGGTCTATGTATGCACACGTTTTTCTGTTGCAGGGTTTCGTCAAGGAAGCATATTTTTCCAATGTCCTTCGTTAATTTCCTTAACTACAAACAGCTGAAACATTGCTCTTCGGTGTCTTAGGCGATTATTTTTCAAAGATTTGTTTTGTTTTGTTTGTGGGTTGTTTTCATTTTAATTAAGGTAAAAAATTGTTACGCTGTTGATGCTGAATGAATGCTTCATGCAGCACTTATTTGTGTTGGACCTTACATACAGTATTAGAGCAGAATTGACAGCCTTATCTTTTTGTTTTGTTTTTTTAAGGGTGAATACAATTGTGATTACAAGTGATGGTGCAAGAGGTCAACAAGACTATTGATCTTGCCACTGAATAACTGTGCCGTCCAAACAGTATACAGTAATACAACGATGTACATGTCGGTTATAGTGCAAATATCAATATTTTGTATTAAGTCCGTGATGAGGTACAGTTTACTTCAGCAAGCTGTTGCAAAATTTGACATGCGACATTATCATACTGATTAGACTATTTAGTACCAGTAAGCTAATATCACTAGAGTGTGGCGACTGGGTCATGCTTTTCCTTGCAGTACTGTGAGGCCGACGCGAGAAAAACCCATTCTCTGAACTGCCATCTACAAACTCGTATGTTGCAAAACTTGATTCCATACGCACCTATAACTTTACTGTCTATTATCTATTCTATAAAAATACAAGAAAGCCCCCTGGTTATAAAAAGACTCGGAAGCTACTGCACGGGTCTTTCTGACATTTGGCCCAAAGAATTGAAATAACGGTCGGGGACCATGTAAGCTGTATGAAAGCCAACAATAAGTCGTGGCCGATGCGCAAGTAATTGAACTGGTTAACTCACAAGAGGGCTAGGTGACTAACGTTACAAACAGGCCACCACATGTGCACCCAGTGAACAAAATTATCGGTGCACACTGAATCTTGTCATGCAGCTGTTAATGTTAGAATTCTTGTCTTTGCATTCTGCAGTGCCTTGAACATTTCTTTTTTCACCATACTAAACCATTTAATTCTCTTTCATATGAATGGGCTTCATACCATTACAATGTAAAAATTTAGTATTACGAATAAAGAGCCATTTATTTTATTTTCTTGTCACTTGGTTTTATGTTATTGTCATTGATCTTCGATGGTGTAGAACAATCGGACTTACTGGGGCTGGACAAGAAATCATTGTATTTGTTGCATAATTCTCTTTGACCACTGAAAATTTTCAGTACATTTTAGCTATGGCTGATTTAGGATTTTCATGAAGTTGTTCTGAAATTCATAGATTTCACAGAATTATTTTGTGAGGGGATCTGGCGAAATCGGGCTCACGGTGAAAGACCAAATTCTCGAGAAAATCCTTCCAAAGTGGGAAAAATTTTCAATGGAAATCGAGAGTTTTGCATATAAAATGAAAGATGAGCCATTCTTCTGCATTCACAGGAGGCGTAAATGCCAACGGCAGCGAACCTCCGAAAACAAAGACCTCAAATCTTCTGCATTCAGTTTTGCTTGAAATCGTCTTAGAAATATTTCATTGTGATGTTTTTAAGAGGTATAAAAATCTCACCTTAAGCCCGATTTTGCCAGATCCACTCACATACAATATACTGATAGATAGTATTCCATCTCTGCAAACCTTTCCTTTTAACACCACCATTAAGTTCTCACATTCTCTTTCTCTTATTCCACACTGAACACTGTTAAAATGTAATATAGTTATTACTGGACAGAGAAACCAGAGCCATGACATCGCCGATGGTTTCATAATGAAACACATTACTTCTTGTATAAGGATGTACATGGTTGTACGCATATTCAATTGTTTAGGTTTTACGTGCAATGTATTTCATCAATGTGCGAAGCCATCCTCATGGTTTGTTTCTGAAAGCCCTCGTTAGTATGACCATTAATTTGTTATATCACTTCATCTCATACTGCATCTGAAGACTGTCACACAGTACTGAAGACACATTGTCATTTAAAACCAGCCATCCACACAAAATAAGGGGAGAAACACAGGCAGTGCCTAGTGTTTTAGTGTGATGCATAATTCAAGGGTGGTGAGCCAACAGTCTGGCACCTACTCCAGCCTTGGTCAGTTTCACCCGTAACTGATAAATATGCATCAACAATAGACATAGAAAGAAGGAACCAATGCAATCTGACATATTTTTGTTCATGTTTATTGTTTTTAAAGAGAGACTGAGAGGGAGATTCTGATTTTAATTAGAAAAATGTAATTACCGTACTGTGATTGTTAACAAGATCTGTTTGACATCATGTATCCGGCTTTGTTAAAACAGGATAACGAATATGAGTAGTTGTATAATTATATAATACTTATCAAGGACGGACATGTAAAATCTAGTACTAGAAATGAACCAAAAATTTCACAAAATAAAACGGTAGTAAATATCACAACCAAAAAAACATAAAATATCACAAGGAGTGGATTTCATAATAACACATGGAATAAAATAATACCACTCCATTAAATCATTTGTATATTTCCGTGACTGTGGAAAGTACATAATTTCTCTGTTGCCATGGAAAAAAACCTGATACATTTAAAATCATATCTTATTTGGATATTATCATTATACTTGTTTCAACAAGAGAACTGTATTTCACTGAGCTGTGTTGTGTTCACAATTTCAAACCAATATCCATATCTCTGTAAGGGTTTTTTAAACTATTAGTCAATTCATATGTTTATTATTCAGCTGTCAATTCCTTATTGCCAGAGCCTGATCAATTTCCGTATTATATGGGGGTTATCAGATGAAATTTGTTTTACAGCAAATTTTACGACAAATCTTAAAGTTTTAAAAAAGTTCTTCTGAAACTCTATCAAGGAAGACCAGAAAAAAACTGAGCGAGTTTAATCCACATGTATGAAGTACCGGTAATATCCAAAAATCAGCAAAGGTGCATGTGGTTTCATGTTAGAAAAACTGACTTGTTTTTACTTCAAAACATTAATGCAAAAAAAATCCCTTTGAGTAGTTTGAGGTCAGTGCTTACATTATCACAAACATACTTCCCGTATCGTTCAATTTTCCAGTCAGCCGTTCTTTGAAACAACTGATGGCAAATTCTAGATTTGTTTTTCTACTCTTTCCAGAGGATTCAAAATACCATCACAGGTTTACAAATGGTGCATATAAAAATACATAAAATTACAGATATGTTTCAAACTAAAATATGACTACTTATTATGGGAGTACTCCATTAACTCAAACACATCTAACTGAGAAAAATATCAGTAATCCACAACGCTATCTTAAAAATAGACTAGTCCAATACCACGCAACATTCTGTACAATAAATCTTGACTGACCAATAAAAAGAGACACAAAATTCTTTAACCCACAGATTCCCATGATATAGCATTTCACTACCAGCCCTATTCAGCATGAAATGATAACTCATCCAGTACCACTGAGAAATGGTATCATAATAAAGAGAACTCTCTATTGCCAAAGAAAAATAACTCAGAATAGCTCTTAGTTGGGAATAAAAAATGAATCATTCCACATACTTGACAGTACACAACTCAATCTATTATCATTTACAAAATGAATTTCATCAAATAATTTTCACTGCTCATACATGCCATTAACTTTCAACATCAACATTAACGCACCAAATGCAGTCAACACTTCCAAAAGAGTCATCTTACAGACAAAACCGCACAGCTAATGATAGTTCAAATTTAATCAACTTCTCTTCAAAATCAGCAAAGTTATAAATTTTTCCACAGCCACCCATTTCTGGTTTCACTCACATAATCCTCATGTGACAGGCAGTAGTTTACTAGTTAGTTTTATTTTCCTTAAATGGGAACCTAAGAGTTATACATCTTCTCAAAATAAGAGTCGACATCTGATGTGAAATATATAATATCCATATTTTCTTTGACAATATGAAAAATGCCAATCACAACGGTGGTGATTTGTCACATTTATAACACTGAAACAATATTAATATGTATTAATCAATTGGCACCAATTTACATGCAGTTAGACACACACCTAAGTGCACATATAATTAACATGTCATAAATCTATTTTTCATTTTTTTTTTAAAATGTGAAAAATTCTTTCTTTCTATTAGACATCAAATATTGTGAGAAAAACAATGACTTAACAGCACAGGAAAATTAGTCATATCCTCTTGTTCTTGAGGCAATTCACGATAATACAACACAGAGAATTCAAACTTATCACTCTAATCGACTGATTATTTGGAAATGGCAAAAAACGATTCCATTGTGTCTTCAATCTCTATTTCTTATTAACTCACTGACTACCAGGCTGGGCACAAATTATTTCCTGCACACCAGGAAAAACCAGGGTATTTTGAAAAATGTGTAATTTTTTTATGTCATGGAATTGTTTCATCTTTAGAGAGTATGTCCAAAATTGAATGTGGATTTCATGTTTTGCATTAACCCTGTTACTGTTACATACACATTTCCCCAGCGCTTAAGAGCTTTTCAAAGAATTATGGTGGTGTAGTAAAATGGCTATAATTCTTTGGAATAAAGTTTTAGCCCACAATAACTATACATTTTTGGAAAGAAAATTGGATGAGGATCGCAAAAAAAAAAACTAAGAACCACCATAACTGACTGATAAAATCAGTTAATAGCAGTAATAGGGTTAAAAAGACGTGTATCTACCATTGTTATGTGTCTATGGAGGTGTGAATGCAGCTAAAAAAAAATGTTTAAAAAATCATTTTTGAGAGTGATGAAAGGTGACAAACTTCTCTATTTCACTGACTTTTGCACTGTCTGGATAACAAATACAGTGAAATAACTTTCGAATGTACAAATAATTGAAAAGATTAAGCAAGGCATTCACATTTGCAGTGTACCGTTTGTTTACCAAGAAAATAAGCAAATGAGGTGTCTACCTGGCCTGGAGTTAAAAAAAAAAAATCATATAAAATTGGACTTGTGCACTAGAGAGTTCTTTCTGGTACTGTTTGAAAGCAAAATAGTGGCGCTAACCCCTGCAAAGTACTCCAATTGCTTGTCTGCTAGTGGGATCAAGTTATGAAGCCTCTAATGTCATCATTGCAGATCCGCGATGACAGTAGTAAAGTGTCACTTGCCGATAATCACATACGCGTAATGAAAGAAGTCAGTGAGTTAATCATTCAAATACAATAAAGCATCATTAAGCCAGACTAGAATATACAAAGATTTTATTAGATGATGCCTGGGACATTCAGATCTGACAACTATCATCTAAGTAACAGAATATTTTTCATTTTGTAACCAGTACCATCAATACTCGTACACAGCTCTAAGGACATCAACGGGTTTCTTCTCTGCTTCTTCAAGTATGGCTTGTTCCTGCATCTCACTGCGGTTCATCAACAAACTGCGAAAGGCAGACTTGCTCAGACCCAAATCACTGCTGAGCAGAGCCATCCAGTCAATGGCCAACTCCATTATGGCTTTCTGCATAGACACAGAATGAAACAATGAATTTTATAAATTATGGTGAAACGAATGAAATTATGTGAGTGATAGCTCTATGATTCAATGACAACAGTTTTAGCAATATTGTAATGCTATTTTATCAGCAAAATATAAAAATTACCTTACTATTGTACATTTTTGGATCTTCAGAAAAAATGAATGACAAATGAGCAAAATTTAATTTTAATTAACAAATTATAATTCATAATTCCTTAAATCAAATTTAAAAAATCATTAAGCTATGACACATTTTTATTCCTACTCTGGAAAGCAAGGACAACAGGAATGACAAGTATGAACACAACATACACAAAGAATTCTACACAAAATCAAAATGCATTATGCATCAGTTTCAAGTATCAAACATTTCAATTTCCACTCTTATTTGACAAACTGGATTCAGTGTGGTTCAACACGACTGCTCACCATTTTATATAAGGTGTGCATTGTTTACACTGAGCTTGGTGCCTGAATGCCACTTGGGGGTTTCAAACTATAAACTGTTGCAGCCAGAGAGTGAACTTACATGATTGAAATCACTGTCACCAATCCTGTTCATCTCTGTAATGGGGTTGAAATCTGGCATTTGTGCAGGTGAGTTTATGTTCAGATTAAATTCTGATTTCTCCCTGGCCTCACTATCACTGTCTATTGGTGACTGAACATTCATCTGCTTGAGTAGCCATTTTCTGTTGTTGTAGACCAACTTATAGAGGCAGTTTAGTTCATGGAATCCTAGGGAATGGACATGCAAGAAATATTAACTATTCTTGTCATACATGAACCATGAAACACAAAACAACCATAATACTGAAAGAATGGAATTACATAAAATGCATCATAATGAGTATCTAGGTAGGCAGTGTGTCAGGTCCAGGTGAATTTTTCCAGTGTGAAATTAACTGGATGAATGAGTGCTCCCATTTTTTTACCACCAGTTACCTTCTATCTTCAGACCTTTCCATGGGCCATTATTAACAGTGCTGTCTCTGTCTCTCTCTCTCTCTCTCTCTCACACACACACACAAGAAAAAAATGAATTGGCAGTTGTTGGCTGCAGTTTATCAAGAGAGGCAATAAAGTAAAAATACCAAGTTTTCTTCTATTGTTTCCCTTTCAGACACTGAATACTGTGAAAATAAGTTCATGGCACATACCATTTGGTGAATCCATGATGCTGTTTGCAAGTACAGAGTAGATATGGTCTGTGAAAATGTTGGTAGCTGCTTCAGTAACATCAGCACTAGCCGTAGAATGGAAGCTGAAAAGAGAATGATTTATATCTGATCTATACCGACACTGTCCTCTCATCTTTGTACTGGGAAAAATCTTGAATCAACTCTAGCATAATAAAAAGATTGTTTTAGTTCCCAATAATTTCCTTGTATAATTAACAGACCCTGAAGTTGTGAATCCAAAATAAGAGAAAAGTGTTTCCAATGTTTAAATCACAAACAGATTTAATTCTGACATACGGCTGAAAATGTTCATCCATGAAACCTGTCTGATTCACTTTCTCGTAATGCCATGTTTGTGTAAGTAAACAAAGAATGTCCAGGTAAAAGTCTGCTGCAGTTTCAAACATTTGAAATTTCAACTGTGCCAGACCTCTAAAGCTGACAGCTCACATGGAGATTTGCGTTGAGTTCATGCCAATTTATTGACATTTCCCCTGTGATTTTTTAAAACATTCAACCACAGTCCCGGGCCCCATGTAACTATTAACTTGAGACAGGAGAATCCATAATTCATAGAGATGTAAAACTACTCTAACCTGTTTTTGTCATTCTAGTGGAATGAACAAAGCCTCCATAATGAGAATTAAAATGTAAAATTTGTCAAAAGATATGATAATCTGTTCACTCTATTGCACATTTCTGATTCCTAAATATGGGATTAAGTCTACACAGACTGGCTCAGCCTAATCGTTTCAATGAAAAGTATCTTAACCCTCAGCCTGCAAGGGGCGGCAATTGTCGGTATTGACTCGCAAGCGCTCACGCCACACGGGCAGCAAAAGTCGGGAAGGTCAAGCTGACCGCGCCACCCAAATTTTCACGCATCAGGTCACTGACCTTTTTGAGATGTAACCACCGTGTTATTGTTCACTGTATTTCTTCTAAATCAAAGGCATTGTGACATGGACATGTTAACCAGTGAACCACTGGTCGGAATCACAAAGACTATGCTTTCAAAGGCTCTCCCCACACTTTCAAAAGATGTAACATCGACATGCGAAATGTTGCTCAACAAATTTGCAATATTATCTCATTTTCTCACAAGCTGACCACCATCTGGAGTTGTCTGTATCTAAGAACCAATCAGAAACAAGCTCTGAAATAATCTTTGCCCCAAATGCCCACATCGTTTATTAGTATGTGTCAATCAGGATGAAACCATTTGTGTAGGGCTTGGGAGGGCGTGGCTAGTTATCATGCTTCGTTCTCACGAAATCTACAGCTGTCAGTTTGGAATCATAAGTCAGATCATTGGTTAGAAACTGACAGACTAAGGTTTGCTGGTTAATTCATTATCAAGCGTGATAAGGCATAGCAGCGAATGTTTTCATACCGATCAGTAAAAACCGAACCACGTGGACAGCGTTTGTGGTCATCGCATAGCGGCATGGGTCAGTGACCCCAGATAAGATTCTCCGTGAGTAAGGTCACTGACCGTGCAGCGGGCTTTACGGGTAGCACGCGGGGTATGGGTTAAGTTAACTCTTTGTGTGTCAACAGCCAATGAATCGGTTCTCCCGCTGGCCACGTTTGTGCCAATCACCGATGTATCAGTGCACAAGAATGCTGGGCTATTTTGTTCTCAGGAAGAAAGTCGACTTTCTATTCATAAATGTTACTGTAGTAAGTCTTCATTCATCTCCCCACCCCCCCCCCCCCCCACCCCCACTATTTTCTCCCTGTATTGGTAAATGTGGAAAAATTCATGGCACACAAAGAGTTAATACATTATGCATTCCAAGAATGCAATATTTGAAGTATCCTCGGTTCAAGAGATTACTCAATTCTGTGAAAATAAAAGGACTATTTGCTGAATTCATAAACAGTTATACATTGCTCAAAATGTGACAAAAATTTCCAGCCACTTACTCATCACAAATGTATGCTGCGATGCTTTCAAATCTCAGTTTCAGCCAGTCCTTGTTGGTCTTGATGAATTTGGCAGCAAACCGGGGACTTTTAGAGCCTGAAATCATTGTGCATCAATTGGTGGTCATGGAATTGGTCAAGTAATATGTTCATAAATCATACCATTGAAATAATATGAACATAAAATATATTATGAAACACAAAAAACTAATACAAATGGTTTTGTAACATTAGTCACATCAGCAGAATTTCTTTTATCTAACATCAAGTAATAACAAGAGTAAGTGTCCATGTGAATTGTAAATTGTTGCAAAATGTCAAACACAAGTGTCAGTGAATAAAAAAGGGACTCAAACTTTCCGGAGAATTAAAGTATATTAAAATTCAATTCAGCTGCCAATGAAAAACAGTAGTAGTAGCAATGATGAGACCATCAAGGTTTTTACAAATGAAATTCGACTCACAACTCAGGATCCCTGCCTGGGGTTTTGAAATTTGCTGCTTTTTTTCATACAGTTTACAAGACATTGTTTGGTTTGTTGATAGTAGTCTTTCAAGTTCATGTTACTCTTTGTGTTTTTATGACATGAAATGTATTCACTACCAAAATCATTGCCTACTAATTCCTGTGTACAGAAGGTATAAAAATCTACTTCTGTGCAGACAGTAATAAAGTTTTGGAAAGACATGCAAAAAAACATACCCTTTGTTCGTTCCCATCATGCTGAATTCAGGTACTTTATGTTGAAAAATGTGAGATAATCATTCTTTGCATTTAGCCCTCAATTTTTTACATTTTCCCTAAATCCTCAGTCAGCATACTTTCCAGCCACATGAGAATTGCTTATACTAAATCTGTGAAAGTGATATGTTTACTTAAAACATGCACCCAAAACAACTGTTGTTTACTGAAATGACATGAATGCAAGGAGTAACACTGTTTCACAGGAGAGATACAAAATGGTTTTCATCCTTGATCTGAGATTGTGTCTCACCTTTGCCATGCACCAACACATGAAACAAGCTATCACCAACTGTCTTAAGATGGTTCCTGACATCTGAACTGATAACAATGCCCAACTTATCAGTGCCAGCCGAGAACTGTTGAAGGCGAAGCCACATAGCCCAGGCAATAATCTGGTGAAGCAAATTTCCACAAATTCAGATGTTATGTGTAAATATAGATAATGACATTGAAATGATTATGCTGTGCATTGATAGATTAACACAAAGTTTTGAGTTTTTTTCCCCCATTATCTTACCACTAGTTGTGGGTTCTGGTGTTACCTTGTAAAGTTCCACTTGTATGTCTGCCCAACACACCCAAACATATTTCTTTGGTGGCATTGCATATATTATGACTATTTTCAACAACAAAAAAAGATAATTAAAAAATTGCCAAATGAACTCTAGGAGACTATTACACCTGTTTGACTTTTCAAATGATATGATGATAAATGATGATGCGACCAGTTTTTGTGGAAAATGGACCAAAAACTGGAATTGTATCAAATTGCTGCAGGCCCTGTGTGCTTTGATGTGTTATGCATTCCTTTAATTTACTTCTACATTAGTAGCTTCAGATCAAGTGGCATGCATAAAGTACTGTCACCCAGTTAGGTTGACTGGCACACATTTTGGGCATATTTGGGCACTGAAAATAATATACTAACTCTTTCCCTACAGTACATCCCACACTGCGTCGCACGCTTCCCTATCGGGAGCCGGTAAAACGCAGTCTGCGTTATGATGTTGTAAAGTTATTCCTTGACCACTGAATTGGAAATTAACATCCCGTGACACTGAACCTGAAAATAGAATTCTTGGTAAAGCTTCCCTTGTCCTAGTGTGCCCAGCGATACCACATGTGTGCTAGGTGTATAGTTTGGACAGTTGTTATGTAATGAGGCGATCTTTGTTTGCAAATGCACAGTACAGTATGGCGTGTAAACCGAGGCAGTGCTCCGTCCAGACATAGAATGCTGGCCCGTAGGGAAAGAGTTAAGAGTGTTAAATTTAAACAGCAAAACACCATTTTCAGTTTGCTATTTCAATTGACAAGTTGTTGTTTACATCCCTTCCCCTGATGGATATTTCACAACATGAAATGTGTGTACTGTGAAATGTTGACCCTTTAAGTTGCATGTCCATTTTCCTAACTGAGTACAAGAGCAAAACACCAAGTACAAATCAGCTCTACTCATTATTGTACATACTAGACATATATTTACCTGAAATGCCACACATTTGTGACTTGTTCTGATGCTTTGTTCGGAGCATCTTGCATCAAGGGCACTAAATAAGCAACACACTGATGCAGGAAGGACAATCACACATTTTTCTATCTCAAGTATCACAAGCTGAATGCATCTGGTCAAAACTTCTTTCAGGTCTGTGAATAAATCATAGACTTTATGATCATTTGATGAATGTAATGCTCTTATGAGATTTATTAGTTATAAACCTGAAAACTTTGAAAGACAGTAACTACCATGCAATTTCATTTGTAAGATAATGAAAGCATTATGACTACAAAAATTTGCAACTAAATATGATATAAATAATACAGTGACACTGTGGACAATGTTCTCAAGTTTAGCTTTTTGTCCAAATACACTGTAGCAATGATCCATGCTCATGTTGTAAGGAGATAATACACATTTACTGTTTACAGAAGCTAAAATTTCAATTTAGCCAAAGACAGAAAGCTCATAGAAAAATGCAAATTGTTTAATGACAGTCAAGAAAGATAATCACAAACAATTTACTCACCTGGAGGTTTTGGATGATCCTTCAGTGAATAATTTGGTGGGCACCCGCAAGGCAGATCTGCCACATACGAAATCACTGGCTTTATGTAGGTGTCAGTTGTCTTCACGCGCATGATATACCTCAACATGGGCTCAATTGTCCTGGAAATCAAAGGAAAAGTATTCATGAGATGATTTTGCTCTTTAGAAGTCTCTAAGTTGTTCTCTAATAACAGACGTACAGGTAAAAAAAGTACAGCATGGCAAGTGTCAAGTAAGTAAAAATTAGAAGCAATTCATGAACTGTGACTCAAGTAAGGCATATGATAATATGTTTGTTTAATGACATAGACAGTTTGTCTCAGCTTCCTAAGATTGGCAATGATTTTCTCCGACAGTTGAGGCAAAACATGACTTTGGACTGGAATCCTTTAACTGACAAAGTTCCTATTTTATGTGTACCTAATGAAAAACTTGTAATACCTGTCAATAAATGGATCCAACAGCTTGAAAACAGAGAGCATCCACTCTGGTAACTAGGAAAATAAGATATAAGATTGTAAAATTTTAGTTTTCAGAAAGGATGCTGAAGAGCTAGAAGAATGGGAGAACAATTCTAACAAATATGATATGATTCAAGAATGTCCTTTTCTAATATTTACATGTTGTAGCCTGTCTCCCAAGACTGTTGGATATACAGTGACAAATAATAGTAAAAGCCAGTGTGTTATTACACATTTATCTGTCATTCACATTTTCTTTTCCATTTCAGCTTTGTATTAATCTGATAAACCCTGCTCACCGGTACAAGGGTAATGCACTGTGCTGTTTATATATATATCCCTATTCACCAGTAGACCAGTGCGAGTGCCCTTCCATTTGTTACCTGAACTCAGTACGCAGGCGATATATTGTAGGGAAAATCAGGCAGTCAGGGTTTAAAGGGTGTATAAACTTTAACAATACTCTGAAAATTACGCAGCATGATATGTTAATTAAAATAATGCAGTAATACTATTTTCTGGTCTGTGTGAATATGACCCATCAATTAAAACTCTGCAATACTTACATTAATAAAATCAGTTCTGCAATACTATTTTCAGTTATGTTCGAATCTGAAATATTAATGAAAACAACTCTGCCATAATATTTTCAGGTTTGTTTGAATATAAAGCATACAAAATTAATATACCGGCATCTGTGGGGTGACCAAAGAATTGTGGATGTTGAACATTTCCCATGAACCAGATCTGAAACAGAATATACAGAAATTCTTCAATAATGTAGACTCTTTTTGGCCAGTGAAGATGTAACTAATTCCAAGCTCTCAACATATCAATGTCAAAGTCTAGCAAAAGGAGAAAGAAGAAAAAAATGATCAAAGGTGGAAAAAGCAATCAGATTGTTTGATCACAGTGAATTTCATTGTTTGTATTTCTACTGTGTTCCAGAGTAAGATATTCCAAGATTTAATACATAAATTGTTGAATGAGGTTCTCTTCCATATCCATTCACAGCTGAGTGGTTTGCACCCGAAACCAGTGATATTCTGAAAGAAAATGGGGATTGTAACAGCTGAGGTTGTTCTAGCACGTTATAGTAGGGGGGAGTTAGTTGATCTAACTACAACCCTTTAGAAAACGAAACTATTACAGCTGCAAAATAAATAAACACGAGATCCGACGATAGATTAAATAATACTAAAGTTTAATAACTGTATAGTGAACAATAAATTACTAGGAAGACGCCAGCGAAACTAAATATCTACGCCACACAAAAGGAAACTCACTTACTCACCCCCAACCACTCACACAGGTCTATATATATAAACATTCCTACAGAAAGTTCCCGAAATAAACGTTACCTTTGCCCTCGCACAAACTAACCAATCACGCATCAATACGTCATCAGGTTACATCACTCAAGGCCAAATCTGGCGTAAACATCCTTATCCACAGTGTTATCGAATGTTCGGGAACATACTAATATTTACTGAACGAGTCAAAACACCTGACAACAAGCGAGCGAGGAAAAAAACTACTCACTAGAAAAGAAGGTCAGGTCACGGAGTACAGTACACTCTGGCGGTTGTCAAGAAGAAATGAACACATGCTCACCAGTGTAACAAGAAAACGGGGGAGGGCAAGGGATAGCTTGCAGATGCTACACAACTCCCCAATTTAAGTTGAATATTTTTCAACTCCAAAACATTATTCAGCGTCTGCAATATCTTGAAATAACAATCTTACAGTACTCCCAATCTCACAAAGGTAGTTGCTAATTCTATTACAATTATTAACAATTTCAGTGCCTTCCCAAATTTCATCGCAAATACAATACAATGCAATATCCTTTGCATCACTAATACCATAACTAATACAATACCATCATTGCTTCCCAATAGTAGACAGTAGGCCTACTAGTCAAAATAACACAACGCCACCACTGTGGTGAAACAATGGTCAATGATATTATTACAAATCATATAAGGTGAAACGATGGCCCATCGTTTACACAATGCTTCGTGCACGAATCATAGCATATAACTTGTTGTACATAACATGGTTATCTCCAAAATGTATAACTCATACGTACAATGGCAAAAATACCAATACATACCGACCACTGATTAGGGTCTTTCTTCATCATATTAGGTCAAAACAAGTTACAACATTGCAATATAACACAAACACTGCTTGCTCGCAGTCCCCATTTGGGTTACAATTTTCAAAAATTACACCAAGTTCCATTGGTAACTAGTATGACATACCATAAAATCAAAATGTGACTAACACATCATGACTCTCTATCAGCCATCAATTCAATATTCAGTCACAGATGAACTATGTCCCCAATTACAGTACAATACTGCCGCCCTAGAAATTCATCTAGTAGGCAAAAGTATGGGTTACAATGCATTTCACTGACAGTGTACTACTTTAAAATACCCTGCTCAGGAAATCGGCACAGACATTTTCTCTGCCTTTTACGTAGTGAATCCTGAATCGATAAGACTGTAAAAATAAACTCCATCGTAATAACTTTGGACTGTCAAACTTGGCAGAGTTCAAAAACTCTAATGACCGATGGTCAGTTTGGAGCACAAACTCCTTTCCATACAAATACAAAGTAAACTTTTTTACAGCCCAAACAATAGCTAAACATTCGCGCTCTGAGACCGAATATTTTGTCTCACGAGGCAATAGCTTACGACTAGCATATGCCACAGGGTACAACTTTCCCTCGTGTTCCTGCATAAGACTAGCGCCTAATCCGCGATCTGATGCATCAGTTGCTAAGACAAACTCTTTGGAAAAATCTGGCAAACATAACACGGGTTTGGAGATAATGACATTCTTCAAAGAGGTGTACGCTTTCTCCTGCGTTTCATCCCACTGAACTATATTGGGCTGACCCTTTCTAAGTAAATCAGACAATGGTGATGCAATCGCTGAAAAGTTAGGAATAAATTCATGGTAATATCCCACTAATCCTAAGAATGCTTTCACTTCCTTCTTAGTGGTGGGTCTGGGTGCGTCTCGTACCTTACATACATTCTCTTCTAACAGGCCAATCATACCTTCTCCCACTAAGTGTCCAACAAAGTCTACTTCAGACGTTCCAATCAGACACTTCGATGGTCTTGCAGTTAATCCAGCTTGGTCCATCCTCTGCAGTAAGTCCTTGAGAGTCTTCACATGCTCATCGAATGTCTCTGTATGAATCAGCAGGTCGTCCACATATGCTGTCACATTGTTCATTCCACGGATCAATGGCTTTACGATCCTGTTCAGTGTGGCTCCTGAGTTCATCATCCCAAAAGGCATCCGAATGAATTCATAGTGCTCGCCCATGGTGACGAACGCCGTCTTGGGAATGTCTTGCTCTCGAACTTTCACTTGCCAGTATCCCTTGCTCAGGTCAATCCGAGAGAATAATTTTCCTCTCGATAGACTCTGAAACACTTCTGATAGCGCTGCTGTCGGATGAGGGTCGAATACTGTGATCTTGTTTAACCTCCTGTAGTCGATGCAGACTCGGTTGGATCCGTCCTTCTTCTTGACGACAACAATAGGTGAAGCATAAGCTGATGAGCTCCTTCGAATGATGCCCAGCCGTTCCATGGTGGTAAGCTCCTCCTTCAAGGAGTCGCGCATAGCGTAGGGCACCGGGTATGGTCGTTGACGAACTGGTACTTCTGTCGTCAGGTCGATGCGATGTTCACCCAACTGACAGCATCCAGGGAGATTAGTGAAGACGTGCTGGTAATTCTTCACCACATTGCAGAGTTCTTGACGTTGTTCCGATGTCAGTTGCGTTCCATACTGGACATCTCTGTAGCCTTCATTCTGGTTCCAGCTTCCTAGGTCGGCAAGGTCCTCCGTCGTTCCACCGTTGTCGCCTTCCAGGTCGCAGTCCTCGATAATTGTCATGCCAGCTGACTCCACGGGTTGACTCTTGTCCATCATGTCGTCCTCTGCCAGTACAGTCTCAGCACTATCACCGCCGCCGTCCTTTATGGCGTTGACATGTCCAGGCGTGATATCTCTCCTACTGTTGTCCATCCCACACATCTCGGTCACAATAGGTCTCGGTTCCATTGCCACTGCTGCTGCTTTTGACGTCCTTGGAATGTATCTCTTGAGGAGGTTGGCGTGCAAGGTCTTTTCTTTTGCACCCATCTTGACTCTATAGTCGTTAACACCGACAACTGAGACTACCTTATATGGTCCCTTCCATTGGACTAGGAGCTTGTTAGTGTTCGTCGGCAGTAGCACCAACACTTCATATCCGGGGCGGAACTTCCTCTCTCGCGCCTTCCGGTCGTAGTAGGTCTTCTGTCTACCTTGAGCCTTGGAGAGTTCTTCCGTCGCTAACTTCCATGTGTCCTCCAGCCTCTCACGTAGTTCCATGACGTACTGGTAACTGGTCTTCGTTTCCGGCTCCTCTACGTCCTTGGTCCATAGTTGTCGTAAGATGTGCATTGGTCCTCTCACAGTTCTCCCATACAGCAACTCGAATGGGGCAAACTTGGTCGACTCTTGGGGAACTTCACGATATGCGAAGAGCAGCGGGTTGATGTATCTGTGCCACTGCTTGGGTTGCTCTGCGCACAGTCGTCTCAATGTTTTCTTCAGCGTGCCGTTGAATCGCTCCACCAACCCGTTGCACATAGGGTGGTAGACTGTAGTGGTCGACTGTCGAATTCCCAGTAGTCTATTCGTTTCCTTCATGACATCTGACATAAACTGGGTCCCTTGGTCCGACAAGATCTCTTCGGGCACACCCAAACGGCTGTAGATGTTCACTAAGGCTTCTGCTACCGTTTCTGCGTCGATCTTCTTCAAGGGTGTGGCTTCGGGGTAACGAGTAGCGTAGTCTATGTACACCAGGATATACCGATGTCCACCTTCACTTGGGGGGTCGATAGGTCCTACTAAGTCCACGGCCACTCGCCTAAATGGTACGTCCACTACTGGCATACTCTGCAGGTGCACCTTTGGGGTCGCTCCTTTGTTCACCGTCCTCTGGCATATGTCGCATGAGCGGCAGTATCTCGCGACGTCACCTTCAATTCCAGGCCAATAAAAATTGCTCATAACTCTGTCTTTGGTTTTCTTCACGCCGAGGTGTCCTCCGACGATCGAGTCGTGGGCTACACTCAGTACATACTCTCTCAGTTTCTCGGGTAGTACCACTTGCCTTATAACCGTCGCCTGTCTCAGGTCCTTGTAGATCCGGTACAGTACTCCTCCATGTTTCTCAAAATGAACAGATTTATTGCCTCTATTAGTTGGGATCTTCTTCTGCTCTAACTTCCTAATGACTTCGTCTTCTTCTTGGAGTCGGATAAGTTCCTCTCTATCCACTCCCGCGTGCCGTTCTGCCCTCGGCACCTTCAGCGACGTAGACCGGTCCTTCCTCTTCTCCTGGGCCCTCGTGGTCACCGCTCCTACCATCACCTCAGTATCAGGGTTGTACGGATCCTTCGCTCCGTCCACGTTCCCGACTACTAGGTCGCAGATGGTCTCCGGGAGACACAGCGCCGTCACTTTGCCCGTCAGGTAAGGCGTCTTCACGTCGATAACGGCTTCCTCCGCCGCTAGCAAGGAGTTATCGATCCTCGCGATAAGTTTCTTCCCACCGGTGAGCTGTCCGTCGTCCACCAGTGCTCGCCGCACCACTACACCTTCACAGCCGGTATCTCTTAGGACATCTACCGCTCGATTTCCAATCAAGCCCTTCATCACTGGTAACTTCAGTTTCTCCACGGTCCTTCCGTCACTGCATCCTCCGCAAGTAACAGGCACCGCTAACTGTAGCTTCCCGTCCTTCATTACCGCTTGAACGTTGATGCTGGTGTCAGCCGTCGTCACATCTTGTCTTGACGACTCGTCCGCCGCTATAACTACGGCCGCCGCCGCCTTGTTCGGCTTGCCTCGTCCCATATCCTTCTGGGCTGGACACATCCTCCGAACGTGGCCTGGCTTTCCACAAAGGTAACATTTCAACTCACCTTTGTCTTTTGTCCTTGCACGACACTCCCTCGCCTTGTGTCCCGGCCTCTGGCACCTATGGCAGACCTGTGGGCTTCTGTCTCCGTTGGGCCTCTGTCGCACTGGCCGGCTCTGCAGTCTGGCGCTCCCGCTGAGCGTCCGGTTCCTCGCTACCAGGTACGCCTCCGCTGAATCTGCGATGTCCTGTAGCGTCTTTGGTTTCCTCTCCCTCACATGGGTTGCAAGGTCTGGTGGGCAGGCATCCATGAATTGCTCTCTGACGAACAGATCTCTCACTCCTTCGTAGGTCTCCTCCGTCTTCGACAGCTTTATCCACCTCTCTAGATAGGTCTTGATCCTGGTCAAAAACATTCCAACATCTTCTCCATCTTCAGGCTTACCTTGTCTGAACATGAGTCTGTATCCGTCCTCTGACAGGTTGTACCTCTTCTGCAACGCTTCCTTGACCTTGTCGTAGTCCTTGGCTTCGTCGATCGGTAGTCTGCAGAAGCACTCCAAAGCTCTCCCGGTCAGCAGGGCAGACAGTGATGTCGTCCAGGTGGATCTGGGCCATTCAGCTGTCTCGGCAAACCTCTCAAACCGCAGCAACCAGCTATCCAGATCGTCCTTCTTGTCCTGAAATGCAGGTAGCTTGGGTCTCTTGGAACTGGCGTGGTCGTCGGTCTTCTGCGCTGAGTCGTTGCCTCCACGTTGCTGGCGGATCTTCTCCATCTCCAACTCGTGGTTCATCTCCTTCTCCCGAGCCTGTCGTTCAGCCTCCTTCTCCCGAGCCTGTCGTTCAGCCTCCTTCTCCTGTCGTTGAGCCTCCAGCTGTCTTTCTCTTTCCAGGCCTTCACGGAGGTAGTCCCGTCTCTCCTGCCCAGTGAGCTCCATAGCGTCCGCTTCCTGGCTAAGCCTTCCAATAACCTCCGACATGTTGTAGATAGCTTATCGATGATATTCTACTGTAAACTATGTAAATAAATCTAGTAATTTAGATCTGGTCCGCTCGAATATGGTCGGATCCCGGACGAGCCCCCAATATGTAACAGCTGAGGTTGTTCTAGCACGTTATAGTAGGGGGGAGTTAGCTGATCTAACTACAACCCTTTAGAAAACGAAACTATTACAGCTGCAAAATAAATAAACACGAGATCCGACGATAGATTAAATAATACTAAAGTTTAATAACTGTATAGTGAACAATAAATTACTAGGAAGACGCCAGCGAAACTAAATATCTACGCCACACAAAAGGAAACTCACTTACTCACCCCCAACCACTCACACAGGTCTATATATATAAACATTCCTACAGAAAGTTCCCGAAATAAACGTTACCTTTGCCCTCGCACAAACTAACCAATCACGCATCAATACGTCATCAGGTTACATCACTCAAGGCCAAATCTGGCGTAAACATCCTTATCCACAGTGTTATCGAATGTTCGGGAACATACTAATATTTACTGAACAAGTCAAAACACCTGACAACAAGCGAGCGAGGAAAAAAACTACTCACTAGAAAAGAAGGTCAGGTCACGGAGTACAGTACACTCTGGCGGTTGTCAAGAAGAAATGAACACATGCTCACCAGTGTAACAAGAAAACGGGGGAGGGCAAGGGATAGCTTGCAGATGCTACAGGGATGAAAGGTTTTTTAAAAGACTTTTCATTCACTGTGCCTTTCATAAATGAAACTGAAATAAACACAGAGCGAGGAAGTTTGAATCATCAGTGAAATTATTCCGTCTAAATGATGTTCTTCAATCTTATGACAGGTCATCACTATACATAAAACAAGTGTATAGTAATCAAATAAGATGCAAGCTAATCACAAGTTTCAGAAATTAACAATGAGAGCAAATGATGAGCTGTTAGTTAGAAACATGTACAATGTTTATATTTTACCTGTCAATAACTGGGATGATACATTTTGCCAGTGCATCTGGGAAGTATCTCACTTGAGCCACAATGTGGACAATAGCATCCACTACTTGCTGAACAACTGATGGAGGATTCTGCTCTACCAAGCTGACCTTGTCTCCTCTCACAGGAGATGGAGTAGAATCACCAGGTGAGTTAGAACCTGATGAACTTTGGCCAGAATGCTGTGGAGTCAACTGAGATGATGCTGCAGATGACCCCTCAGCCAAAGCTAAACCTCCTGGACTGGATGCCTTTGATCTAGGAGAGAGGACAACTTTTATTCAGATAAATAGTTAATGTATACATCATTAACTAAGATTTGTTTTCAAAAACTAGTCAGTTAATCATTGACATTCTGAAACAAAATTTCAAAACATCAATTGACAGGAAGGCTCAGAGAAACTCTGCAAGAATAGTTTTCAGAATAAGATAAGATAAGATAAGATAAGATAAGATAAGATAAATTTTATTCGTCCTTGTACAAGGAAATTTGTTTTGATCATTGAATACATAACAATACAGTTACAGAATGAAAACTAAAATGATGGTAACCTTGTGGTGGGAGCAATGCACTGGTAAAAAATTAAAGGAAAAGCTATATGCAAGCTCAAACTGAAACTGTATATGAGAAATTGTAGAAATATATTCAGTTACACTGCACTTTGAAATCTGCATACTCCACGAAAAATTTCTTGAATTAAAGCAAGTTTATTTTGAATGGGGGGGAAAAAGATGTATTTGAGCAACATAAACTTCTACATCGGCTGTGCATGCAATACCTTAGTGTATTTGCCACTGATGTGGTGCAGGATTCTTGCAACAAGCATATGCTTGTGATGAGCAGAATTGATAAAGTGTAATCCTTCATCAATAGGGCCTGAAACAAAGATGGGAAGAAAACTATGAATGTTAACCTGTTTATAAGAATAATTCATTCTAAATTCACTCATTCTCACAATCACAATATTGCTATTGAATCTGTTTCTGATCTCATCTGTAACCCAATGGTGTAAACCTCTGAATTGAAAAGTGGTCTTTGTCTGATGCAATATTGCTTTTATGGTATTACATTTCTGATGTTTCTACAAATTACTGCCATTTTTTTAAAAATGTACAACTATCAATATGACAACAACGCCATTCGCCTCTGTTAAAGATCAATGACACTGACAGTTGCTAAAATGAAACAGCCAACAAAATGTTGATATTCAAAGTACATTCACCATAATGTTGTTTGCAGATTATGGTCATATGAAGTTTCAAGCATAAACTAAAACTGTTTTGTCCTTTAAAGAACACTCAAGACTGGACGATTTGATTTTTAATGACATCTTCCGTAGGTATTGATATATCTTTAGCAAGACAGACCTTCATGTTCACCATTTTTTCATGTGGGTAAATCAAAGCCGTACAATTGCTTCCCTTCTGCTGCATTTTCTTCACTTTACTTTTTTTTCAGTTTTTTTTTCTTTTTCAATGGATGCCAATGGCTACTTCAAATTAATTCACATTTCAAAGATCTTTGTCACAATCTCCAGGCAATCACTCTATTGCCTATAAAACATGAAGCATTGTGCCAATAGTGTCTTTGCACATTATCCCAACTAAAAACTATTACTCTTTACTTCATATATTAACTCTCATCCCACGTTGAGTGAACTCGTCCACATAATGCTCTCTGCGGGGATAGCCAGCTGATCGTTGGTGCGTTGCCGATAACCTCAGTGGTCAGGTCAATCGGGTCCTTTTGAACATGGGTATTGTGTTTACTTTAGGACGCAATAACAGTAATAATGGTGGATAAATCGTAAGTGACCCCAATGATATTTGTACTTGTGATGATATGCAGTAAGTTCTATTGTTAAATAGAAGGCCCCTAATCAAAAATTTTCTGCATTTGCATGCCGTTTAACACGTTTCGTCCTTTTTCCCAAGACCTCTGCGCTTCTTTTTTTTGGCCCCAAGGCTAAGTCAGGCCATTAAGATGAACAAATTATTTTTTAAGCCAGGCGCTTAATTTACTAACCACATGTATCGTGGCATTGCCTTCTCCCTCTTCCACTATGTAGAGCTTCCACATACAATGATGTTAGTTTTAGCAAGAGATTCGATTTTCAGCTCATAGAGTACATATATGTACTGAAAAGTAGTTCAATCAAAGCAACACAATATCTCTTTAATTACCACATCAAATAAAGACAACGACCAACAACAAAGTCGGTCATTTTCTCCCAGTTTTCCCAGTTGAAAAATCTACCACTAGACGCCCTTATGCAGCATGCCTAGTATAGCATCGGAATTCATCATTACAGACACAGAACGGTTTCTCAAATACGCACATGACCCCTTTCTTCTCATTTCACATGTAGACGACAACCAGCATCAAAGTCAAAAGTTTCCCCAAGATTTTCCCCCAGTTCAAACTTCTGACTGTAAGTACTATTACTAAACACGAGTATGACGAACAGTTACTAATAACTGCATCATAATAAACGTAATCGGACGATACCATTTTGTTAGACATAGTAGGGGTGATGGCATAGATAAACACGTGAAAATAGTATGGAAAAAACGATAGTCGCGGCAAAACCAAATAAACAGCATTGCTATACACTATATTGGTCTCCCGCAGGACCCGGTTTGCAGTATGTACGCCACAATATTGGCCTCGCGTGTTGCGTGAGGAGGCCAAGATAGCGGCCTTCCACAGGACGAGGGTTAATGCCGCAATTTTCCTGTTTCCATTCACATACAAGTCCTGTTGTCTTGCACACGCCACACATCCACACATGTAAAGAAGGTTACACATACTCATATAATCTTTGCCTCTGACACAAAAGCAATTAATACACACCTGAACAAGTGCTCCCCAATCAACTTGTGGCTGACTAAACAAAAGACGCAAGTGCAGATACAGAGCAGAGGAAGTCTGCATGTCATCATAGCTGCAGAATATTTTAAGTATATTTTAACAATTAAGGATTGAAAAAAATCAGAAAACATAAACAAGATCATCATTATTGTTTCAAAACAATGGTGTTTCATCAAACCTTTCACTGGGCAACACGAAAATCAATAGTGCAAGTGCACTAATAGTGTGAGTGCATAGTTCAGCATATGATTGGGAAAAAAATGTAACAGTGATGGGGTTAAAGAATTATACAAAGCATCCCATAAACAACAAGACTATAGCATTGAAATTATGGTTTCTTGCAAAAAAGCATGTTTATGATCAATGTGCATAATAAATTTTTGGGATCTGCATTTTGGTATTCATTATAGTCCAACTTCAGAAACAATTGTACAGTTGTTTAGTAAATTTGGTCTCTCTAAACCCTTATGTATGCATGCAATAAAGAACTCACTGTTTTGTTCCTGCATGAATGAGTGATGGCCAAATCCAGTGTAACCAGTTGGAGTTGCTCCCAGGTAAAGTAGAGTCACCTGGCATCTCTAACTTGCGATTAAATCCTCTTTTGAACACTCTGCAAATTATCAGTAATGGTTGAGAGGCTTGATTACAGTAAACAATAGTACTAAAGTTTTAAATTTCATACAACAACTAGGCAAGATTTTCAACATTTGTTAATGAACACTAAAACCTTTAAGCAGCTAGGCCTTGGCTTTGGACATTATCATAGTAGTTGTAAATACTTTCAGGTAGTAAATATTTTCAAGAAAATGGCAGGAATTCTGAATTAATAAATGGAACTTAACTCTTTCCATACTGCAATTCAGCCCAAATTAGTCCAAATGCATCAGTCGGGGGGACCGATACATCGGCAAAAAGTACTCTCCTTGTTACCCCTGGGCATTTCAACGATACTGTGTCCATCTAGCTTCCCAATGTTTTTGTTGTTTGTGGTACAACCGATGCCACTATTACTGCACTTCAGCAGAAATTAGTCCAAATGCGTCAGTCGGAGGAACCGATGTACCGGTGAAAAGTACGGAAAGAGTTAAGTAGCCTAGATCTCATACCTGTAGAGCATATCTATGGGAGATGACACAACAGCCATGATGGCCAGCAGATTAGAACATTCATTGTGAATGCTGTAGTGGGGAAGCTGATTGTGTCCAGGGTCAAGGTACTGAGAGACTGAAGAACTGGCTTTCAACATGTGATCTGATACACACAGCAGGATGGTTGTGATGTCATACCTGTAAATGGAGAATACTGCTGATCAATCTGGCAAAGATGTCAGCTTTTGACAGTTAAAACAAAACTTTAAAGATTAACAAGTATCCATCACGAAATAAACTGTTCAGAACATTAAAACAATAAAATTCATTATGCCACTATGAATATTTTATGACTGGATAGTGCCCAACACTTTAGTAAACATTTTGGATTTCAACACCCCTCAGAGTATATTTTTCTGACATCTTGAAATGCAAAAAAAAAAAAAGGGACAAAACAGTATTTGCACAGCAGGACATTATCACAAATAATAAGAAAACTGTACAATAACTTCTAACAGAAAAAAAGTAAGTTTTTGCTCACTAGGACCTTCTTCAGGTTAAAAAGAACTTGAAAAAAAAAAAGGTGAAGACATACGCAGCTATTCAGGTGTCACAAGCAGTGAAGTTCCACTGAGCATGAAAAGGTGCTAGGTTGTACAATTTACCTAAACTGTTTCACCCTCCTGAAACTAGGTTTGATTCTTGCATATCTCTGCATCAACAGTAGAAGCGAGTCCTGCAAGACGGAACTAAACAATCCTTGGGCTCTCTTGGGAGGAAGAATTTTCCACATGTCATACTGAATACTTCTGAGATGGAAATTCCACATTTGAATGGAGAATGAGCAACGTTCGTCCTAGAGATCACAGAAACAATGAAAATAGAATAATACAAAACTATAATCCCGAAAATAAGAGTAAGCTTTGAGGACAATATGACAAAAGCCTCATAATGGTGAAGTAATTACAAGTTTTTTATATTTTTTTGCATATCAAAGGTCAAGTTTATATCTCAGATCTTTCTACAAACAATGCGTCAGATAACTGTAAGCCACCAAACAACTTTTCAAAAATGAATGTAGTTCCCAATCTGTGAAAGTCAGCTAAATAAGATGCTTATGATGAAACCTACATATATCAACAATGTCTGATGTAATAGAATTTAACATCTAGAAATCTATGCAAATTCAACTTTTGTGTATACGCCAATTGCATTCACTGTGAAATTTTCTAAAAAATTATCTCCGCTGTGCACTGTAAGTCTTTTCCTTTGCTGAATGAAGTATTCAGTGTCTGACATTGGGCACTGATGTTAAAGTACCTCATGAAAATCTTTGATTTCTGTCCAGTTTCCACTCTCTGCATCACTAAGCACTGCTGTGGATATCAGCTGATTATGTAGCTGGAGGAGATGTTTGCCCAAACCATCCACTAGCTCTGTGTATTGCTTCAGAAGGCTGGCCATGAACTTTTTCCTATAAAATACACCATTAGACAGCAATGTTCACATTGCAGGCATGTTGGAAATTGGATTTTTCTCGTATTTTCAAGTCCCTGGTCCTATTGGGGGTAGGATCGAGTAGTTCTTGGAAATTGGATTTTTCTCATATTTTCAAGTCCCTGGTCCTATTGGGGGGTAGGATCGAGTACCTAGTCTTCTCGGATAAGGACGAAAAAATTCGGAGGGCCCGTGTGCACGTTGCGCACGTTAAAGATACCTTGGCAGTTGGAAATCGTAAAGAGCAGGCCGAAAGGCCGCTGCCCGGGCAAAATTGAAATTAATAGATTAAAATTTATCCATAATATCTCCCCCCCCCCCCGCCAGAACAAGAAATAATAAAAAACAAGTAAAGTGAGGTGTAAATGCCAAGGGCAGCGAACTTCCTAAAATAAAGACCTCAAATCAATGTTCACATTACAAAATGATAATCTCTCCTATTTTCTGCTTCATTTCACTTCTTCATAATTATTTTATTAGATACACAATAAACCTCAATTCAAAATTTTTTTTGTTTAACTATTGAGACAGCATCAAAATGTTTCTACAATTATTCATCCATATTAAGTTCCAAATCATGACAGCCACATTATCAACACAATCCTAACTTTCTTTAGCACCTCTACAAAACCAAGACCAGTTTGAACATTAACATATAACAATCTGCATCTGATGTGTCAAGGCAAATGTGACGACCAGCAGCATTATGCTGTGCCCCTCGCGGAACAAAGACCTCACCATGTCCAGGCCACACTCATAATTTCACTTCAGTATTTTTCTACCAACACTCACCCATTGTCCTCTGCAGCAAGAATAGTCTCTACATGTTGCAGGTAGTTGCGGATATGCATGGCATTAGATATGATAATCAGCAGCTGCTTCAGATTAGCTTCGTGTGGGACATCTTTGCTGAGCTAACAGAGAATTTTGTGAGTAATTAGAATTATTAGTCATGTAGAAAGCTCCACACCATATTACTGCTAAAAATTCAAAGAAATAATACTCAATAATCCTGAGACCTTCTCTGAATACAACCTAACATATTTGTATGCAGTTGAATTATATAACATGTTTAATAAGATGAAACATTTACTTTCAATCACTGACCCTTGCTGAATGCATGCAACAATTCTTCCTTCTTCGTTCTCTATCTCGTACCTGCCCTTATCTTTATCTTTAGGGAATAGAAACTTTGGAAATGCCAGATGAAGATGAAACATGATCAGCTTCTTATTATCAGCTTCTCGTGGTAATCGTTTTTTGGATTTGCAATTCAATTATCAATGTCATTAAACATAGAAAAAAAAAATTACTTCAAAAGTTTCCAAATGGCCCTACCTTACTCTTCTATGTGAAGACATTACAAACCACAATTACTGCAAAAAAAGATGGTCATTACTTTTACTAGATGGATCCTGGCTCTTCCTTTTCAAAACATTGGTTGGACAAGCATAAATACAGTTTTACTGCATCTGACAAAGCTATAACTGATCCACTAATAAATTTCTGACAACAAACAGTTACTCACTGTGACACAGTGCAAGTGGAAGTTCTTCACAGCTAAGCCCAGAGAATCAATAAATGCTGTCCTCACCGGTATCAAACAACCTTCCATACCAGCTCTTGCCAGTGGAAACAGCTCATTTATAGCATCCACAAACTCTTTCGTATCCTGAAATAATATGCAGCCTTTCATAAGTTACTTTCATTCTTGTTTTGAAAGAACATGCAATTCACAGTATCAAACTAATACAACTGTGAGTCCAGGCTGCATTATCTTTAATTTGACACATCTATATTTTACCTTGTGTAAGCATATTTAGTTGACTCGGGGCTCTTGGTGGAACCTAGGTGCAACCTCAAAACGTTCGGCGACAGGTCATTTAGTAAAATTGGACCTGCATTATGGAACTCACTACCAAATTCCCTGAGATCAGCATGCTGTGTAGAGAGTTTTAAAAAACAACTAAAACCTCAGATGTTTAAAAAATATTTAGATAAATGATTTGTGTGTGTGTGACCGTTCTTTAGTATGCGTGTGTGCGCGTATGGTGGACAATGTTAAGCGCCTTGAGGCCTCGGCGAAAGGCGCTATATAAATGCTCTTATTATTATTATTATTATTATTTGCTGTAGCTAATGAAATGGTCTATATTACTAACACCATAACAAACTTTTCTTTTGACATAGCATTCACAATAATGTGCAACTATTATAGCACCATAGAAAACCGTTGATTTATTTACTATCTGACAGTAACTTGGCAGTTCATAACCCGCATTACTAACCTTGGACACAAGCCGTGGGTGATCCATTCCATCATTCACTTCAACAATATCCACAGGACAAGTTTCAAGCATATGATCCTTGACCCAGGCAGAGGCCTCATGTGATAGAGCTTGTGACATGGTCATGTCAAGTTTGGTTTCAATAGCTGTAGCAAGACCTGATGCTATTTTCTTAAAGATTAGTCTCCAGTCCCACCTGACCCTGTCTTCTGATCGGTTCCTTTCAATAACTGAAGTGACAAAGACATGATGAGGAAATGCCATTACAACAACTGTTAGAAATACTAGTACTTCAGTAACTGAGCAAAATATTACTCTCCTTTCTTTCCATTATTTTTGGTTCCCTATGCAACTGTGACAAAAAATATTCAAATGAAGAAGTTTACTCGCTTAAATCATACAGTCTTTTAAATAATGACTAAAATCGCAATACTAAAAAGCAAAACTCAAGATCATCCCCATATCTCTACATCACAGTCCTATACCAACTTCCGAGATGTTTCTTTAACTGCTTTCCATATTTTTCACAGTAAGACTTTAATCTTTTTGATACCTGTCTTTCATGTTTTTTTCTTCAGTTTACTTAGGCTCCAGTCAACCACATTACAATGATATTTTTATTTTAGTTTTACTATTATGTAATATAATTACTTTTGGGTGGTGGGCCACTGTCTGACTGCTCTGCTGGGGCTGGTTTAATTGCTGGATTAGATGTATCAAAAGCTGTATCACTACTGCTGAAACTGCTACCGAGATTTAAAGAATGGCGTTTTAGTTCAGGACTTGAAGTAGGCTTCAGGACACCTAAATAAAATACAGAATGAACATAGTAAATTCTTTACACAGACACAGTATCACAATATATGGAACACGATGCGGTGGGATGAATCAAAATGCCCTGAGAAGTCCGTTTAATCTTAGCATTACATTAGTTAGCATTACACATTTGGTGTGAGGTCTGAAACATAAAAGAAATTCAAAATGTTGAAGATACACCACCTTTCCAAAAAGGATAAAACGATGAAACAGGACATCTCTTATGTGTCATTTTCACATAGAATATCTACGTTTTGTAAAATAAGGTCAAAGTCCCTGATTAAACATACATAATCATTGAAGCTGATAAAACAGAACAACAAGTAATCTGCTCATGCAACAAACCTCTCAGGCTGGATTTCTTTTTTGCTTTCTTGTTTCGCAAGCCAGTTACATCCCAAGAAGTCATCTTTGTAAGACAGTCCATAGAATCCTCTAACTTTATCAAAGATAAGGCTATATATCTTAAGGATATAATGCAGTCTTTTGGGAATGCCATGCTGCACTGTTTCTGTAGGGTAGTCAAATGAAAGCAACAATAAGTGTTACCAATAATGATGATGAAAAAGAAAAGGACAAAAGATAAATTTCATGCCTGATAATGACAACTTTTAATAATGGTATGCAGATGCAAATTTATTCATGTTCAGTAAGTTGTTCTTTTACAAACAAGGCATTCATAAAAACAAACATGTTGTTTATTAACTTAAACAATGGTCATTGGATGGATAAAACCACTGAAATATGATTCTTGCATAAAGTAGGCATAAAATAGTGACATGATATCCATTCCATAATCTTTACATACATTATCTAAAGAAAACTGCTACAAAAGGTATATTTTAAATAAAAAGACTGAACAGGCTAGGAATACATGTTCCAAATTTTACCTGCAGTCTGGAAGAAGGCTTGTCTTTATCACTCTTAAAACTGGAGGCCATAAACATTGCGTCCAAACTGTGAGAGTAACTAGGGGTCTTAGTAGCCCAAACATCTGAAGCGGAAAAGGGATACTCACAATGTAATGAGCACATCAAGCTTAAAAATAAGAACACTGATGCAACTGCCAAGGAACATGAAGGGCACTCAATTCATAATATAAGCAGTTACGTGTTTTCTTTCTTCACTGAACCGTGGTTGGGTTACCAGTATGTAATTTCACTTGTTTGTGGGAGAAATGTTTAAATGAATCCTAGACATTTCTTTGGATGTCCACAGCTGTGGGCCATACCCAAAGAAGACTGAAATGATTTGAACTTTGAAGGGACAATAAGGAGAGTACACTGAGACATCCTAAAACATTTGCAGACCTTACATGAAAGGTTTTGGATCCACCAGTTATTGAATGCCACTCACATAGATTGACTTCTTATCATGAGAACACACCCACAACAGCATTACATTTGATAGTATTTTATGAAAATTGGATTTCTAGTTTTGAAACATATTTTCTTCATTAAACCAGTCCAGATGATTTCCAAAAAACCGACTGTGTTGAAACTATAAGGTATATCTACCTCCAATACTTGCTCTCTGCCCAGCCTTTGTTTGAGATTTGCTGGGTGTTACATCCAACTTGGATAGTCCGTGATCACTCTTTGATGCTTTCACCACTTTCTTATTGAAATCTCGAATGTCATCTGCTATTTCTTCAATCAGCACAGACATCTCATCAGAGTACTTATCCAGGTATAAATCATGCAAAATTCGATAAACTCCTAGAGGGAAATGTGAAAATACAGTGAAACAGAAGCAGTCAGTAGAATGAAGGAAACAAGTTTGATGTCTTCTTCACACAAATCATTCAGGATTACGAGTATGTTTAACATGCAAACTGGAAAATTTAGGCAAAAAAAACCACCAGAAATAGTTACTAAAGTAAATTTCATAATACAAGGATTTTGGAGCAATTTAGAGCACAGTAATTCGTGACATTATATTGATGCAAATAAACATCCTTGACAAAACATCCATTCTGAAATACTATTTATACCCTCAAAGGTATAGATTAAAACACAATGACTATGATGTAATTTATTTGCTCAGTTATTTCACAACCTATGAGGTGGGGTATTTTTTTTTAAAAAGCTAAACCTCAGTGAATTCTGTTAGTAAATAACTAACCTCCAATCTTCTTAAAGATGCCTGTACTGAATACTGAGAAGTCCTCCTCAATCATTTCCTTAATTTTTTCAACTACTGTATCACAGTTGCAGCTGAAGTCTTTGTAATTAACATTTTCTGCGTCACTATCTGGCAACAAAGAACTGAATAACTGTTCCAGCTGCTGTCCTCGGACATTGCGGTAGGTGATCCAAGCTTCATCATCATTGACCAAAGATCTCAGTCCTCCCACAAGCTCCAGCCTTCGTTCAGTGACAGCCCAGGGACATCTCCTGTTCTCTCCCAGTGGTGGTATTTTCAATAGCTCAGATGTAATGTGTCTCTGTATACTGTGAGACAGTTTCAACCATTTGCTTTCAATCAACTGAAATGTACAAAAGTTTTGTTTCACAACTTGTCATCTGCCACAGAATTGCAGAACTGGTTTATAAAAAGAGCACAAATCTGAGGAAACTACTACAATAATAAATAGTGCGGTATTTATCCCAAATTCTGCCAGTCAAATGAATATGCTGTGCATCTCTCAAGCAAAAACCAAGCAATTATCACCATTCCCACGGTTCTCCATATTGTACACGTGTTTGCATAAGCATACAGTATTTAACAACTGGTGATGAATATAAAGACGGCTTATGGATTTATGATATTATGAAATTGTGTGACATTAACTTTTAATTTTACTTAAAATGTACAGAATCTGACACTGAAGGAGAGATAGAAAAAATCGAAACATGATAATGGAAAAAATGGCCCATTTGAAACTAGTACTTTACTGATTATAAGAAATACATTTTAAATGAAGTCCCCTGCACTGATGCTAAGTTGTGTAAGAAAATAGAGAAAAGTTTCTCAAATAATACCATTTTTTAAAAACAAAATTAACTCATGGTCATCAGTACCAATTAAGTTACAACCTCCAGTCTACATGCACATGACAGAACAAAAACTTGTATTTGTCTCAAAACAATACCTCCACTGACCTGATCCATTGTGTCAAGCTGCACATTCAGTGAACTGGAAGATTGGGATATGCCTGCACCAGGCGTGCATCTAAGAGGCAAAATTAATCCTTCATCTGATGCTAGACTCAAGATTTCTTGTAAAATGGACTCCTCACTACCAGGATTCTTATCCAGCGAATTGCACTATTGAGATGAAATAAATATTAAAAATAATCAGTTTGTGATGATTTGATAAAGTACGCAAATGATGTTGAATGCTTCTATTCTATATATATATCGACTTATTTTGTACATACTTTTGTTTCATAAAAGAGAATTAAATCTTGAATGAGGTAAAGAAATCTATTAAATATTATGGATTAAGAAATCTACTGGTGAAAGATAGTATGTATGAATAAAAATTCATTATGTTTTGGACAGCTTTAATTGCAATCAGGGCAACATTTTAATACTGGACATAGGGATTTAACAAAATACAACTTGTCATTCATTTCTTAGTCTTTTCATTTTATTTCAAATTTTATGGATACTGAATGTTTCATGATTTCCATTAATGAGGTAAAGTTACTTTTGAAAAAATTTGGCTCCCAATAATGAGTCATCTGTCACAATAGTGTGTAATAATTTCAGTGTTTGTCACATGATGACTCACCAAAGCAGCAATAATGGCAACTGCCTCTTCTGACTCAGGGTCATAGCAAGTGTCTTTCTCTAGTGTGTGACTGCTGCACATGTAACCTAATGCATCCCTTGGAGTAGAAAATGTCCGAGATCCAGGTAGATTGTTTGTGGCTGACAAAATGGACTGTAAGCATTTGTCAAGTCTGAAGAGAGACAAATTTGCACTTCTAAATAGAATGTAATATTGGAAACGTGGTTAAACAGAATCTGTTCTTTTCTATATTTTATTCTAAGTTACAATCGTTGAAACGGTGAAACCAATTTTGATTCAGTTCTAAAACAAAATAGAATAAAAAATTAGAACCATGTACATACGCTTTAAGCAACTTGACTTGATCATGATGAAGAAGAAACTTTTACAGTACAACAAATATTTCTATAGGAGTCTCGTTATTTTTTCACCTTCATCAGGCCCCATACAAAGATAACAAATACAATGTCTACCAAAACCTAACTCACATGTGAGTTATGGTTGTATTTAATCCTTAAAGATGAAATAGGGTAAATGATGAATGAGCTCCATTTATTAAGAAACTGATGAATTATTAAAGTCCATCATTTTAAAACTGACTGCAGTGTTCTGTGAAGCAAGAATCAACTTACTGTTTTGAATTTGAATCCAGTTGACCATCTATATCTGCAATAAGACTCTGAAGAGCAATAGAGCTTGGCACAATTCCCCCTTGAAAGAGGGCAGCGATGGGTGGAAAATAATCAGCTGGGCCATTTTCTTGGGCGTAATGAGACATCTTATTCTTAATGGCTGTATATTGTTGATCAGCTCAAAATCAATACTTTTTCTGTAGACATTTGTTTGACTCCTGAGAACAATGTGTTAACACAAATTTACTACGTTTATCCCAAACAAAATTCAAATTCTTTACTGAAAAATAATATTATTATTGTCACTGGTGCACAAAGCCAAATGCCAAAGTTAATACACCATAAAATCTACAATAGAACAGACTGCATTAATTAAGATTATGCTAGTGTAAACTCGTTCTTAAACATTAGTGACCAGAAAACAGTTGGCAGAATGCCTCTTCTGCAAATTATAAATTTCCGTGACATGTTTTTATTATTGTTATCCCAAGTTTGGGCACTTCACCAAAGGGGAACAGGCTTAACACATGTATCATGAATAATGATGTAGAATGTCACTTGCAGATAAACTACTCTGTAATAGTGTAATTAAAATGTGTCCTGGCATTCTTTCTTTGCAAGTACAGTAAGGTTTGCATTAATAAAACGAAGTGTTTATCCGTCGATACTGACGGATAAAATTTTCCCTAGGATTTTTTTTATCCGTCAACACAACATAATTTCTGTATTTGCGAGTCATCTCCCCTGATTTGAACCCTTTCTCCGTCTTCCTCTCTTGTTCCGTACGAGCGTACACCCCGACGCGATCAACGTTCATATTGGGCGAGTGTTGAAAACTATATTGAAATTGGAGAGACTTGGAATTTTATTGATTTAATGGATACACGAAGGTTCAGGTCTAATCCGTTGATATGGGTTTCTTGATTTAGTCATACTTATTTAGTAAGACTTTTCTCACAAGTAGACAGGGTTCTCAATAGCGTAGTTGTTAGCATCTCTGCCTGTCAGTCAAATGGCAGTGGTTCAATTCTCAGCACGGCAGCTTTTTTTTTTTTTTTTGTCACAAGTCTTTTTATTAGGCATCAATTTCTTTTTTTTTTAATCCAAGAACAATGACGGAAAAAATTCATTGGTTTTTTTTTGTATCTACCTGTCAATCGGGGGTACAGTGGTTCGATTCTCAGAGGGGTAGGGTGTTTTTTTTTTTCTTTTCTTATAGGTCTTTTTATCAGTAATCAATGTCTTTGGTAATTGTTTTTAATCCAATAACATTAGGAATAAATCCAGTTTGTTTGTTGTTGTTGTTGTTTGTCATTCGTCAATAGTGCCGATAGTGTTGCCGGATAAACCCAAGTATCCGCCGATAATGTTGACAATAATCAGTGTCTTTGGTAATTTTTTTTAATCCAATAACATTAGGAATAATCCAGTTTGCTTGTTTGTTTGTTGTTGTTGTTGTTTGTCATTCGTCAATAGTGCCGACAGTGTTGCTGTATAAACCTTGGCAGTATCTGTCGATAATGTTGACGGATAAACCTGGGCAGTATCCGTCGATAATGTTGACGGATAAACCTGGGCAGTATCCGTCGATAATGTAGGAGTACCTTACTCGAGCGCCACTTTTTGATAAAAAACCCTATATATTTTTTCGGTACTTATTAATTTTGTTAGTTTATCCAATTGTCATTGGAAAAAAAAGGGAAGGAGTTCCGTACTCGAGCGCCAGTATATAGCTACCCCGGCGGCTTTCCCTGAATGTCAATCTGACTACTGCCCGGACGAACATCGGCCTACGGCCTCGATGATACAAACTGACTAGACCCTCACGTCATTACATATCAATCATTGCTTTTTTTGGGAGGAGTTCCTTACTCGAGCGCCACTTTTTGATAAAAAACCCTATATATTTTTTCGGTACTTATTAATTTTGTTAGTTTATCCAATTGTCATTGGAAAAAAAGCAATGAAACATAAAAATTTCAGATTGATGCTTCCTGATGTCGTGTATTATAATATGTCATGTATGAATAATATGTACTAATAATAGAAATGCCTTCTCCCTCCCCCAGGAAGAGATGCAGTACAAGTGTATACACATACAAACAAATCGATAAATCGCTATCTCTCTGTCTTTATTAATTTCTTTCGTTCTTTCTTTCTTTCTTTTAGCCCAAGCAAATACCTAGCCCAATCTTTGTATAAACCCGATCAAAAAGTCCCCTCTTTTAGTTAGTTTCTGGTCTTTGGCGCTCGAGTACGGAACTCCTTCCAAAAATATAAACAGGATAACAGCAGGATAATGACGGGGTTGAAGATTTAGATTTTAGATTAGATCAAGACTCTAGTCTAGATCTAATCTAGAAATCTAGATCTAGATCTAGAATCTAGATCTAGTAGATAGAATCTAGAGGTCTAGATCTAGCTAGAGTCTAGATCTACATCTATTCTCTCGCGGGTCTTGTGCTTGCCCGCAACAAAAGTATCAATAATGTAAAGTCTATAAATATAGGCTTACAGCTCTCACATAATAATACTGGGTGCATAATCTTACCTGCAGTTTTTCACATAACATGTTGCTTAAGTTATGTCAGTTGTCAGCCATTTTGGCATCATGAAACGTTGTTTATTGCAGTTATTCCCCTTGTGTTTATCCATGAAATAATTTCGCACAATTTCTTCGTCCGAATTCCTCGTTTCTGGTAATAATATTCATCATGACTGTCCATCGTTGGGAGCAATAATTTAAAAAATAGTCAAAGATCATTACACTGCATGATTCTCTGGACGGATGGATGAACCTATGAACAGGACAGTTTTCTCAGTGTTTTAACGAGAGTTGAAGCAAGATAACATGACGCATGACGGCGACCAAGATACAGTGAAAAACATTTTTTAAGTTTTTGTTTTTCGTTGAGTTTTGTCTGATAGTGCCAATATATACTCTTTTTTTCTGTTAACATAAGAACACGTGCAGTGAAATATTTCTTTTAAAGAAATCGTAGGCTTTATCACCGTTCGTCATGATTGCTATGAAGAATTCAGCATTTTAAAAAAAAGGGAGGAAGGAAGAAAGAAAAGAAGAGAGAAAAAAGGATTATACAGAAAAAGAAAAAGTCCCTCGTTCTGCTATTACGAAAACAAAAAAATGATTCAGAAGAGTTTCAGATTTTACGAAATAGTTTACATTGGTCAAAATGAAATAATTCTTGTTCGAGTTCCTTATCGCTGATGATTATCATGCTGACAATGGTTAATTGTTTGTTTGTGTGTGTGTGTGTGTGTGTGTGTGTGTGTGTGTGTGTTTGTTTGTATGTGTGTGTGTGTGTGTGTGTGATTAGTGGGGAGGGGGGCTCGGCTTCGTTTTAAGGCTTCTTCATCCTTTGTGTATCTTTCCTTTTTTTTTTTTTTTTTTATTTCTTTGGGGTTTTTTTGTTCCTAGGACTTATGCACTCCTTCATAAAACGCCTCTTTGTGACCCGCTAGAAATGCCTTTAAAATAAGGGGAAATGGAAAAAGAAAGAAAGTATTTGCTTTCTCTTCCTCCAGGTCAATCAAAGTTCTGTACTTTTCTTGTCAAAGGACATAAAAGCGCGTGGAGCTAATAATACAAGTACCAGCGGTACTAATTATGTTGATATGACATGTGAAAATTATTCAAAATTGTTCTCATTTTTCTTTTTCCGAGATTTCAGGTCGAAACAATGTCTGGAATGGAGATGGTGATTATTGCGGGGGATGTGATGGTGATGCAGTTAATGGTGGTGATACAAATGATGACCAAAAAAAAAATGGATCTACACTACTTAGTTATAAACTCCTTCATCCTGAAGGTTTCAAACCTCTCAAGCATGCCAATACTAAAACCAAAGATAATAGAAACGATTCTAGTATCTTTGCTAAAACTAAATACGAAGTATCTTTTTAATTCCCCCCAATCACCACTGTAGGCCTGCCTATGGTGGAATGTTAATAATTATGTGGGCATGATTCTCTAATAAAACTCCATCTGGTTTTTGCACTGGCGTATCTCTATCTTCCAGTTCTGCGCTGTAGGCCTATTCTGCGAAGTATTCTAAGAACTCCTGCCTAGCCTACTTGTAAGATATCTGGCAGTTGACACAGCCAGAATATTAATGTAAACAGCAAGATAATTTTTATTGTTCCTTAGGATCAGCAGGATTAAGGTGTTGGTGGAGGTGTTGGTGATTGACAGAGGTCATGATTTTATTGACAATATAATACATTCCTTGACATTTTCCTGTCAGCTGAGAATGACAGCACTTTGACAACGATATTGTAAAAAACAAAACACAGATAATAATGTGGGCATGCAGCGAGGCTTGAAGCAAAGACAAAATATGGCATAAAGAAAATGGTGTGTGTTGCAACTGCGTCGTTCCTGAATTATTTCTTATGGCGTGGTTTTGCAACAAACACTTTTTTTTTCTTTTTGATATATTTCTACTTCTACAACGATGATCACTGAAGGGATGATGTATGTAACCTTTCTTGGGATTAAGAAAACGACTACTGGCATGATTGTATGATTTATTGCCAACTTAAACATGCCCCCCCCCCTTTCCCCAAACAAACAAAAAAAAACAACACCCTATTTATTTAGGACGAAAATGAAAGAGTAGATAGGTGAAAAATTGTGCGTTCAAGTCGGCACTCAACCATGGGAGAGAATCTACTTAAAAATGCCGTCCTACTCACTTCTAAGACCAGTCGGTGTCATCAATCACTAGCAATTTAAACTGTCTCGTTTAGGGCTAATTTGGCGAACTATCATACTTAGAATGCAGAAGCAGCTTGTCGAAGCTAGACCTCCCGATAATTATTTAGCATTTGATAGCTATTGCAAAAACATGTGTGTATAGTTTTCTGTGCCCGTTATTTCCCCTTCCCTTCCAGTTAATATACATCATAAAAACATCAAGCTGGAGAAAAGACTCCTCTAGTTGAAGCGTTCTTTCCCTTCTGACTTAATGCCTCGAGCGTGGTCCTTTTGCCACTCACTGATGGGAACTTCAAGGGGAACCGAAAAGAATCGATTATGACGGAGGCATAGCGAACAAGGTGAAAAATGTCTTTCTCTAGAGGGTGTTTTAGATGCTGAAGCGTTTGTCCAAGACCTAAATCGAAAAATGAAGTTGCTGCTACTTGCTGGGTTTGTGGCTGAGACGTGTGGCTGTTTAGCGCTATGTGTAAAACATCGACTCTTCAAAGCAGCTACTTTACATGGCCATTTTCTTACATGAGTAATCACCGATTGCACTGTGTCACTACCGTTAACTGAATAAACTTAAGGATTTCTAGTTGAAAGCAGATTTATCCAAGCAACGCAGAAAACCTTGACCACTAAAAATAACATTTATTTTATTCAGTCCTCAACCAATGGACTTTCGTAACATCAGCAATACTTTTATTTTCACAGCAAATTCATTCTTCTTTGGCATTACAGAGCGCCCCACAACGACGAGAATTCAGCAATTATTATATCAATAACAAAATTGATTCATTTTCTTTAGCATCATTATTTTCATCCCCGGACACTTCGCAAAAGACCAGGAATATCCTGATCCCTGGATCGTGGAATTTCCTCAAAAAAAAAAAAAAAAAAGTTAAAAGTTCTATGGCACATCAAGTTACCACCGTCATTTTTTTATTTTTTTTTGTCAACAGCAGCACCATCGCCACAAATCTTGTACCTATAGCAGTTGTCTCGCTGACCTCGTAGGAACCAGTCATCAACTTCACAAGTCGCAAATCAGCCCAAACTGACTGTCACTTATTCATCACGGCCAAAATTCTTAGAATATAAAGATTAGAAAGCTACCGGATATGACAACAAAAAAGCCATCATTAACCATCATTAACTAAATAAATTTTCATTACCGTCAAGACATTCTCAATAATCTGTCAGTAACAAACTTTGGAATATTATTTTCTGCTCTGCCCCCCCCCCCTCCCCCGGAAAATAAGTTGCCGTCTTCATAACATCGACAGGTCCCTTCTGTCATTTCTTTTCCCGTGAAGGCATGGAGTGTTGCAGTATTTTTCATCAATCTTTCTCTGTCAGTTCCTGCTGTGGGGGTTTTCTTATGTGATAATCATACGACCAGCTCCAACTGTCTTTCCTTACACATGTATCTCATTCCTGTGCCTTTAAGAGCTACCCGTCTCTGCAGTGATATTAGATAAAAGTTTTGATGGCTTCTTGACTTTTTTTTATTTCTGCCTCGTTGTTCCACGTGTCCTTAGTCTCAAAACTGTATGCAACCTGGATAGGTTTGATGTACAGCTAAGTTTCTGCAGGCGAAAGACCAAGTGACTAATATAAATAATTGGTACCTTATGCGAAATTTCAAAAAGAGTGGCAACTTGCCGTGGGCGGCAACAGAAATTATTTTTAAATTACTTCGTTGCTTTTCAAACTTTTCGCGGAATTTTATTTTCATTCAACACGGAATGTGTTCGTTAGAAATTATTCTTTTAATGATTTTTCTTTTTGAAATCAGCAATATAGAAAATTTAGGCCTGCCTATGATAAGATTTCAAGATACTGGCATTCATCAGACGTTGTAAATGAACATAAATAGCCCCCTCCCCCATTAAATGAGAAAATGAAAAAGAAGCAAAAATCCCGTTTTTGTTCCTAGTAGTTTTTTTTTTAAAGAATATAGATCTTCTCTTAGTGTTTGCAGTCGCAACCATTAACGAGGGAAAAAATGAACGTTTGGCTGCAGAAAACATCGGTGATAATTATACAATTAATTATGAGTCAAACTAGCAAGGACTTCAGTCGCTTGATTCAAGTAGATCTAATTCTCTGGTGATGTTTCTGGAAAGTGCATTTCCTTCCAATGCAAGTCGGCCATCTGAGAATTTTTTTTTTCATTTCCACACACACACACACACACACACACACACAAATCATAGACGACATACAAAAGTCTGGTCACAATGAGCGTGATGACTGAGATATTAGATCGATACTGCAACAGCAATTATAGATAATAAAAGTTTATTATGATTAACATGCATTCAATTGTCTACGTCTTGTTTACCCCAAATCACACAGGAGTGGTAAAGCTAACACTGGACACTGAGATGTTGGGAAGAAAAAGACACATTATTTCATTCAGAAGTTTGCCCACCGGGGAGGAAAACCCAGGCAACCTGGGACATTAATACTAGATCTAGTTCTAAAGAAACTGTATTAAACATCTACACTAAAATAGTCGGCAAGACGACAAGATGAAAATAGAGAAAGAAAAAAATAATGTTTATGTGCAAGATTTTCCTTTGAAGTTTAATCTAATGGAAAGGACATGCCCGCAGAGTCAGGAAGTGAAGCCTTCTCTGCCGCGTTGGCAAAATCACGTGGTCTTCAGCTCGGATTTTGATTGGAGGAGTGGAAATGAACCGAGATATGGCGCACTGAGAAGATTCGTCTGACAGATAAGCAGTTTCCTTCTTTTCTAATTTATAGACTTTTGAGTGAAGAGCTGATGTTAGAGAGAAACTGTTTTGTCATAATCGCACGGTTATATTTCCCCGCTGCGGGTGTGCTGATGCGATTGATAACGACAATCTGCTTTTGAAGATTTTGTTAATAGGCTCGGGCTTAATCTGACGTGCATAGATACTCTCTTGTCTTTGGGGGGAAAACTAATATTGCCTGTACCGTTTACGAAAGCGGGGCCGTAGATTGCACAATGTGGAAGAAGTGAAGTACAAGGAAACGCTAGCTGGATTTTGTTTCTGTTTTTGGAGGGGGTGGGGATCCATAACATTCAAATGATGGGCTTAAGAAGACAGTTAAGATTTAGAGCTGAAAAACAGAGAGTTTGTGTAATGGCATTAGCGCGTAGTTATTGACGTCATAATTTTGCTGACTGAGATGGAACTAGACAGACATGTTGAGTGAGGCAGACAGAGTAAAATAGATTTTTTAATATAATGTCCATATTATTAAAAATGCTAGCCTGTGGACGGCACTGCTTTGAGATGCTTTATACCTTCTTCATAAATGTTCCTGCATGCTGGACACACAGGCGCCGAAAGTTATGGAGATTACAAACAGAAAACAAGCAGAAGACTGACTTGTTCATGGCGTGGGTCGTAAAATATCACTTGCTGTGTCTTTAAACATTTTCGTGAAAAATGAAAAGAGACCGCGGATTTGTGTTGCCCACCCGGAAATTAAAAACAGGAGAAACAAAACTTCGGCTAGATATAACATATTGGAGAAAAGAAGGCTGATGTTTAGTGGTGCTGAATGTGTGTTGTTTTTATAGTGTTTATTTCTCAAGCCCTTTTCGGCGTATTTATGAGCTCATGAAAGCGAACGTGAACCAGATATGGCCAAATTGTGATTTTTATGTTCATTACCGAATTAAGTTTGTAGCTGATTTGATGGGTTGCTGAAAGTGAAATTATAATTAGTATTAGTTGCTGTTTTTCACTGCTATGTCTCATCGCAATGAAATATCTGACCCAGCATTTGAATAATTTATTTGATTGTTTTGTCCGGACTGTTCGTCCCTTTTCAACACAATTAGGCACCATTGTAGTGAAATGCATTAATTGGTTTTTACAGATTTAGCTAGCAGCTTTATCCTTTATTCTCTGTTCTATTTCTTCTCGTATCCGGATATAATTATAATTATAGAGAATAGAATGATGTAGATGAGCGAGATTCTGCACCAGGCACAAAAGGTCACGTGTGACAGTCATTGTCCAAGCAATGGTGTGGTGTGATCTCAGGTTGAAAGCTTTGAGTGTGTTAGAGCCTAGATCATTAAGACAACCTCACAGGCGAACACCTAAGATCAAAGAGTAGACACATTCTTCTGTAGTGACACGCACATATTCAACTATTCTCTTAGCATATCTACATAATAATATCACGGCTCTTTATTGTTCTGCCTCTGGCTATTACCAAGTAATAATAATAATAATAATACATGCAATAATAAATAAAAAAACAAAATGTCTGAAAAATACTTTCCAGGACGAGAATATTCGAACATGTCTTCTTAGATTGGCCAATTTCATTTGCATGATCTATCGTGTATCTGAAACGGGGAGTTACAATGCTGGTCCAGCTTCATCCAGTCAGAACAGTTAACTGTGTGGTTTTACAATAGAACAATTCACAAATGCACATATCTACACAATAAAATTACTAAATACATACACTCAAAAATATAGACAGTCAGTCAGACAGACGGACAGACAGATAGACAGGCATCGCAAAAGGCTAGAAAACTAGTATTCGTGTGACTGTGTGCGTAAGAAAAGAAAGCCACGCAAAGTCCACGGTGGTCATAGAAATTATCACATAGATTTTTACACTATCTTTGGGACTGTCTCTCAGGTGCCTTGCCGACTGGCGTGGGCGATCATGGACCTCCAAACCTCTCTGTAGCTTGTCTCTTTCAGCATTTCCGATGGTTTTCTGATGTTCATCCATTCTGTCAGGCTGTCCAGCATTTTTTCCCTCGGTCTTCCTCTGCCTCTTCTTCCATCAAGCCTTCCTGTTGTCACCAAATTCTCCAGTTGATTTTTTCTCATGATGTGTCCAATGAATTTTGCTTACCTTTGGGACTATATTGTATAATATAATTATATTAGCATCGTCAAAATCTCGAATAGTTTTTATCCATTTGCTGACTTTGTCATGATACGTCAGTGAAATGATGCCGTTTTTCCAGACCTAGAAACACTGAGGGCGTCAACCTTGTCTTGTCGACTTATAATGTCAACGACATTTCTCTCCAACATACTGTTTTCGTTCATCGTTTTCTTTTCATACTTAGTTTGCGAAGTCATAAATGTAGGTTACATTCCAAGCTTGAGGATGTGTGAATGTCTGTTATTAACCATCCTGCACAATTTTTCCAGTTCATGATGGCTGACATTTCTTGTTGTCACCAAACAACGTTGGCTACAATGGGTCAGGTGACTTTGATCTTTCTGACAATGCCCCAGTTGTATAGGTAAGAGTATGATGGGCAACATACTGACGAGGGTGACATGCAAATACCTCACAGATCAATCACCTTTCTACTTATACGAAGGCATAAACTAAGACACAATTACATAGCTCAGTTCGCATAGTTTGAAAGAGTTTCATCTCTTTTCAAGAAGCTAGGAGAAAATCAATGTCAAATTACTTCTTTTTATTAACGTTCTACCATCATTCATTATGCCTACCTTCATAACGGATTTGGCAATAAAATCTATTGTAAACTAACTAAAATATTTAAGTTTAAAACATCATTATTTTACAGGTTATTTTTGTTGTTGTTGTTATTGTTGTAGTTGTTGTTTTCTCTTTTTCGGTCACGAGGAGCAAGGTTTACATTACCAAAGATCTGTGAAACAAATTTAAATAAAATATCCAAGAGTCTTTTTCCCCCTGTGACACAGCAGTTCATTTACTAGAGAAAAGTCATTTTTACAAGCTTGGAACAATACACAGTTAGTCTTGTCTTCTGGTTTCAGGTATTTATACGCGTCTTAGATACATACGGAAAATGAACCTGAAATTGACAGACATCAGTTGTCCAAGGCAAATGAACTGGCCACCATATAAACACTCTACCAACATAAAGATATGGTTTTCAAAGAAGGAATTGTAAACCTAGAAAATGCAACATTATCTGAGATTGGAAACATCATAGAGCTGTTGAAACGAAAGAGTTATACAAAGAACAAAGTGTCCAAGTTGCCACATAGTATTTCTTAAGCTAACGGCATTTGACGACCTGAAACAAGACCCTATTTACATGGTTCTTTAGAACCCTCCTTTGTTGGTGTATTTTCTTTGGGCCTACATCACGCTGCGCTAACAACAAGCACCATCAAACAGCAATTTCTTACATTCAGAACAAAATACATTCTTTGTTCTCTTGTTTGACGTTGAGCTATTGAGATAAAAAGGGTTTGAAGACAGCCTTTGATGAAAGCTGAATATGCACATGTTTACAGCATTAGCATATTTACCTGCCTGGGGCGTTGATAGTTTTTTGTAAGTGCACGTAATCATTAGCCTGCCTTAACTAGCTGCAGCACATGCTCATTTTTGTATTTCGTGCAGACAGGGGATGAGTGGGAGAAGAGAGACGTAATGTTAAATACTGAAAGTTGATCAAGGGAAAGTTTATCTTTGTACACATTTTTTACTGTGTGTCTAATGGCGGAGGCGTCTTGCGACAAATACGTTTATGCTCATGATTAGTCTTCCTAATTAGATAACTACAGGGGCAGAATTTCAAGCTTCGCCTTTTGTCTAGACTGAGCAGAATGATTCAGACTACAGGGAAGAGAGATGAACTGCGGATTGCAGTAATTATACTTTACGCATTCTTTTTGATTCTCAGATTTCTTACCCATAATTGGTTTCGTTCTTGTCGTTTCGCTTAAAAAAAATTTTTTTTTAAATCTTTAGGCGTGTTTTAGCCTTTTAATTATGGGCCAGTATAAAACTTGAAGCCCAGAATGGTATATGGTTATGTAGACACTAAGATATCGGCATTGTATTGGCCGAAGAGACAAAAAATTTCCACAAGTATGGATACACATGCTGCTCAGTTCCCAGGCTAGCTCTATATTCAATGTCGTTATTTCAGAGGTGTGAATGCAGAGCTAAAACTTGTTGCAGACTTTTGGCTAATTAACAAACTTTACGAATTCCCAAGGAAAACTTAGAAAAATGCAAGTTAACTTAAACATACGAACACCTGCAGGTACCTACATCATCTCAGTACATATAAAATAGCAATCTTGTATTTGGTCCAAGTCTGAGGGCCTGGGTAGATAAAGATCTTCTCATGGATTTGGTGACCTTGTCTTTTGTGTATTTGTAAATATCCACCTCCTTAGACCGTGTTTTCTTTTGTACATACACTCACACTTCCTAAATAGTCTTCTTATACAGTTATAATCACCCCAAAACAGTAACCAAGGGCTTTGAAACTGCTCCTTCAAGAAATGATAACGAATATGATTATGGCGATAGGGAAGTTTGAGAGACTGGGCAGAAATATTTTGTTGTTCTGTTTATTACCGCCATAAACGGTGGCTTGAAATGATCAACAGCTCACCCCCGGCCTGTTCACGATGACACAGGAAAGGCTAAAGGCCAAACCCATAACTCATTCGCTCGTCTTAACTGCTCACTCGTTTACCAGAACTGAAGAGGATTGGCGTCGACCAAATTTTCTCCCTACTATTAACCAAGACCACTTTAAAGATTGTGGCTTTTAGATAGGGGCATTTTCTCTACAAGGAACAGCGCAATGAAGATTGCGTTATCAATGAACGTCGGCACTGCTCCACATGACCTTAAGATCAAAGGGCCTGTGTAAAGTAAATGAAAATACATGTATATTACTGCACACTTAAGTAGATCTGCCCATGTGTGCGGCTGATGTTAAGTCTTCGCGAGAATTCAAGTGCTTGTGAAGAGTTCAGCGCGAAATAAGTTCAGATCTGAAAACGTTTCTCATGACAGCTTCCAGATCTGGTAAAAACAAAATCACGTGCAAAGATACTGCAAGTTTCTTGTCACTGCTTGGCGTTTTAGCCAACACCATAAAATGCTGACAGAAAACACAGTTTGCTACGCTTGAAACGCGAGCATGCCAATTATTATGGCTGGGGAGGAGATCTGTAAGCCCTTGTAAGCGTGATTTCGCCATGCACGCATGAGTAAGGAATTAATATGTAAACTTGGTATCAAATATTCACATCGTGGTTTGTACCTTTTGTATTGATGTTAGGTCAATAAAAAATATGTTATCCACAATCGTTCTTATTATGTCGACAAATTTTAAGAACATCTAATTTAAACGCACACTTTATATCTTGACGAACATTATATTTTCCAAGAAATTGACAGATACTGCTGGAACAAAGTATGTCTCAGTGGCACTATTTTTGCATGAAATGTCTTACGCATAAACAATATTATACTGCCCATCGGGTCCTGGAACCGACGGATGCCTACGGGCAGTTCTCGAATTTCGTCACAGGGGCTCGTTTAAATTAAACTTATTAAATGGGTTTTTATAAAATCGTTTCGATAGAATCTGATATTAAAAACAATCTAGACTGCATAGCACAGGAGGAATATATATATACGAACTTCGCTCTGGTTATCTGTGCAAACGAAATTTTTATGAAAAAACACAAAATCCAATTGTCATATATGTCATATATTATATAATATAACCAAATCGAACTTCTTTTACGCTTAAGTTGCAAGAGAGCAGTGAAAGGAAAGCCAACTTTCGTTATAGCGCTCTCTCTCTCTTTTGGTACTGTTCTGAATTAAGAGTATGCATCTGTGCTGTAAAAATCTGCCGGTCGACATCCCTATAATTTCCCAGTGATACTGATTAAAAGGAAGTAACAGAAATGTGTGTAGGTTAAAGTAAAATTGATTTAAATTGCACTCAGATTTTGATGCTCCTAGAATGGCAAGTAATGTTACAGTTATGATGTCGGTCCTCAAATGTTGCATCTTTTTTTTTTTTAAATTTTCTTTTACTGTAAAAATCGTGGGTTTCGAGCAAAATATATTTAAACTGAAGTGAGATTTTGATGCTCCGTATAATTAAGGCAAATGTTACAGATTGCATGCTTGTCCCCGAATTTCGCATCTTTTTCCAGCGATACATTTTCTCACCTCCTGTTTATCGCAGAGTCAAGGACAAACACATTCTCTAGAGTGGAAACCTCTTGTCGTTCTTTGTGAACGCTAGTTGGAGATGGGGGAGGGGTCCATCAAGGAATTATATACACTTGGTAAGGAATGGGGTGGAGGTCCCCCCCCCCCCCCACACCCTCAGCATACGAATCGCAGAATTGGGGGGGGGGGGTCTGGAGAGCGGACTTAAGCTTCTGAATTATGGTAATTTTGTTTGCTTTTGATTTTTTAGCAAATGAAGTTGTAGATTATAGAAACAGTCATTAACTCCATACCAAAATGCTACATAAAGTTTTCAAATATCAAAAGTTATCGTCTACATTCACCATTCCAATAGGCGTTTACTCTTACACTGGAAGGGGCAGTGGCTGAGACTAAGCGTATGAAAATGTACATGGCTAGGACGGATTAAAAATAGCCACTATCGAGGGCACATACTTTATGGATGGCTCGGAGAATTGCTTTAGGATAACAAATAAAAACCGTTTTCTTTTTTACCGTTTTCAGTCTGGGACTCAAGCTTAACTCTTAGTCTCTTACCTTGTTTTCCATATTTATTTCCTGTTCTTTCCTGACGTGTACGTTTTCATCTCATCCGTCTTCAGTTCTTCATTTGTCTCCGTTGTTCCTCCTTCATTTTTTAATTCTTACTTCCACCTCTCCTCTTGTCCCATTGCCTGAGCACCTTTTTTCCTCTTCAACTTCGTCACTAATATTGCCCATCCCTCCACTTGGACATGCTCAGATTATCTCGTTTTTGATGTTTCTGAAGTAGACGTTTGTTATCTGACAAGTATCTATATTTTCCCCCACAGAATGATGTCACTGATGAAGATTTCAACTAACGTTCACCTCACGAAGTCTTTTGTGACTGAGAATATTTATATGTGATGTTGCATGCCTGTAGTTCTCAAATATTGAAGAAGGAGGTTACAAAATACTGAGATTATATTGAAAGTTTTGAGCCCACTTACATAATATAATATTTTTAAAAATCACATACTTAATGTGAAAGTGTGAGCTTATAAAGACACTGAAACTAACATGAAATAGGGAGCGGGGCGGGCAAACACAAAAGCACTTCCAAATCTGACTATTCAAGCCATGCCTTAAGTTGGAGATGTCCGATATCAGTGGAAAAGGAGAAAAGGACAAAATTTTAATATATGTGCAAATTTCCTCATGTTAGAGGCAATTACAACTAATCTTTAGTTTCAACGAACAGTGCTATAGCACGGTGTATTTATATTCTTTAACCAATTTGTGTCTTATCGAACGATGATACATCCGCCACCTCGGGGTGTCGTGCACCGATAAACAACAGAGATGCACCATAGATTTTCCAACACCTCTCAGTTATTCAGAAATTTGATCTCCAGTCATATCTTGAGATTGCGTGATTACGGAAGATGAGGTTCGTTAAGTACCAGGATATCAATGATAGGAAGCTGACAGTAAGGTTAGGTAGAACCATCAACAATATCATCGCCATGTGTCTGTTTATGAGATCTTTCTTGCTGAGATTCACGAGCCTTCAAGAGCAACACTGTTCTTGAGTAACTCATACATTCAAATTATGGGAGATATTGATGATTTCATGTTTTTCTCTATATCACATTTCATATTTCTTGTGCATGAAGCATATATTATGAAGGAGATGAATTACGAGTATTGTGATAACAATTTTGATTTATGAGTATTTGTCTCAATTTTTTCTATTCTTTGTCTGCAGTTAAAAACGTTCTCATTGCTTGTAAATTCTGAATGAAATCAAGACATGAAGAGAGGCGGTATCTAAAAGAGGAGAAGGTTTGAAGAAGTGATTAAGGGAGTGATTGCTTGAATAAATGAGTGTGTGAGCGAGTGAGTGCATGACTGAGAGAAATGGTGAATGCATGAGGTGTGTGTTTTTCTAAAACGACATTAAAATTATTGTCAAAATCAGAACTTAAAAAATACATACACATACACAAAAATGATTAATGGAAAAACAAAAAACAAAAATTAAACGGACTAAGTGGTGTCCAGTCCGTCCAATATTATTGATGAATGTGTAGTTTTGGTGGCCTTTACTTGATTTAATGAAATTGGAAGATTGAGGTTATTAGATCTGTTATGATCTTATCTGACTCGTCAGCGGTCTCAAATAACTTGACAGGATATAAACATAGATCAAACCGTTCTCCTTCAATGTCTCAACACAAAGAAATCACGGAATATACCACGGCTGTTAGAAACGGATATATTATCCACAAAAGCCTAATCAGCGTTTGAACTAATCCATGCGCCTGCAGTGTCTGCGTCTAAGAAGTTTAGCAAAGAAGTTCAGATTATTATTATTACTTTTTTAAAGCATTTTCAGATCGTTAGAAATCCATTAGCATTTAATGGTACGTGAATATATATCCAAACAAATCGCGGCGCGGCAGCTGCAAGCCGCTGTCAAGGCTCATAACTCTCCATGGCTTAAATGTGTGTGTGATGAATTACGATGTTTTTTTTTTTTTTTTTAATAATCTCAAGGGCCTTTTGCGGAACAACGGATACTTTGTTTTCAGATTTCCCAAATTTGTAGAAAGTAGCACTTTCGAGGACAAAATGTGCATGCATTTGCTTACGTTTACGCAGGCAAGTCAACACATTCAAAGTGTGCCGATTAAAAAATGTGGAAACAGAGAGGATGTGTGGGAACAACTACTGTATTAAAGAGAGCTGCAAAGAAATCGGATGCGCTTGCCCACTGAAGGTGAATGAGAATGAGGGTAAGAATGAAACTGGAAATTACAATGCGATAAGGGGGAGGGATGTTGGAGAATTATAAAGAGAAGAAAAACAACGTGCAACGAGATCTGTAAAGTTTAATGTGTTTTTTATGCAAGTAAAATACACTCTGAGAGAACTGCATAACTTTTCTACATAGATTTCCGTTTCTTTTTCACTGAGGATATTCACTGAGAACTGCATCTGTGAGACGTCATCTCTTCATTACGAAGACAGATCTGTCCCACAAGTTTGTACTCGTGAAAGTACGCAGACCTATTTACCTTGCCGGTGTTTTCATGCTTTATGTGTATATATATTTATTATTTTCTCTGCTGATGCTTTCAGAAAGTTGATTGATAACATTAATTCCAAACTGATTCCACCTCATTTTAATTGGGTGACATTTGAAGAAGTGTACTTTTTTTTCTTTGGACACAAGTTTCCCAGATGTCCGGAAGTTGAGACTGCTCAAAAGGTGAAAAATAACAAGACAAAATTTCAGAAGATAACAGAAACATCCATACACTTGACAGGTACTTATTTTTTAAATAAACTTTGAAGGGGGAAAGGAGATTATAATAATAAATAACACGATTCGTTACACTTTTTCTTCCACTCCAAGTGTTTGTGCGGCAGTGAATGAAAAGTAAACCAGAGATTCTGTTTATTAACTGGTTTCGATAAGTTTACAAATATTATCACATTTCCGCGAGATAGTTAAAGTAGTGGATCTCTCAACACTCGAAATAAATTGAAGATTTGAAAGTGAATGTCATTTTCAGGCACTATCTCTCTTGCTCTTTATCACAAACTGTATTAGAGCTTCCTGTCATTTTCACACTTCAGCCACTTGCAAAGCCCAGATGTTTGGGGTTTTTTTTTACCCTCTTTTTTAAAGTTTACGTAAGGCCTACTAACCCAGAATTTTCTGGTGCCCTTTTCAGACTATCTTATCTAAGGACATGAACAGAACAATCATTTTTCAACCAGCAATTCCAAATTAAAACGATCACGGAATACAAAAATCTCTAATTTTATTTGGATTCCCGACACCTTGTCTCGGTCCAACATTGCAAACAAACGTGGAACCATCGGGTTATCAGCTACCCCATTACCGGTCACACTAAACTGAGTTATTCCCTGTGCCCATTTGATTGCTCACTTTGTCCAGATCTACAGGGACCAGACCTACAGAAAAATTATAGATGATGAATATTTCATTAAACTATTGGTGTACTCACTCAATCTCTCACAGTGCCGTGTGAAGTGTAAGACGCAGCTGTAGAGATGGAATTACGGGGTAGGTGATATTACATAATGGCTCACAGTTCATTAATTGTTTCGTTTATTGTATTTCGCATAAAAGCTTAATTTGACACTGTTCATCCGAAGAACCTTTTATTTCTTTGTCAGTACATTGACTGTTCAGTCGGACAGTGGATTAGTTTACACTCTTGTAACAGCCACTCGATCGATGGTTTAATAATTACTAAATTAGTCATTCGCTTGTTGGCAGGTTAGTTGGTTGGTCGATGGATGCATAATTAGGTATGAGATACTTTTTAATGGGAAGGAAGAAAACGTAGTTGGTTACCAAAAATGGGTGGCACGATCTCGATGAAATTTGAATAGTGTAATTATTTTTTTTTTCTATGCTTGAAGACAAGATTTGCTATTATTATTCGGAGATAACATCCCACACACCGAACTAGTGTTTAAAGTGACAAAATAGGTTGCAACATTTGGATGTTAAAAACACAGTCTTCCCCAGCGATCTGGTAAAGTGGTAAAAGTGAAGTTGTAATTTATTCCAAACTCTTAAAACCACTTAAAGAAAAACTCTCACACGGAACTTGTGATTCCCTCAATAAGGTTGAATTAGATGTGTACATGCTGAGTATCGCGAGAACGTTAACAAACTGAAAGGCAGGAAGTAAAATATCTATTTTACTATCGTGAAATTCACAAGTTCACAGCTGCATAATATGATTTCACACTTAAACATACACTCAAAGAGACAGATAGAAAGACAGGCTATCACGCATCTCAGGGAATAGAAAACTAGATCTGGTTTATATGTGCCGATGTGTGGAAAAAGAAAGTTACATAAAATCCCTGGTTGTAATAACACAACAACATCGAGACATACGTACGTAGGCCTACATACATTTTCGCACAAGTAAATACGAATAAAGTAACAGTACAGAGGAAATGGCTCTTAAAAATTGACACCGGCGAAATGAAAATAAAGAAATAAGTTTTGAGTGCTATTTTCTTCTGGGGGCTGAATAACGTCATTGAGACTGAAAAGTAGGTGGAAAAGAAAAATTGGACGTAATTCCATTTCCTGTGAAGTTTTCTTGATACGGCAGGAAATATTATTTCTTGCCAAAGTAAAACAGATCTAGCAGGAAATATGTATCAATCATAATGGAGTATAAACCTAAAAGATAAACAAAAAAGTGCAATGATAAAATTTCCCTCATCACAACAAACATTCCATAATTGTTTGTGTTCTGTTTTATTTGTGAATGTGAGTTCACGTGTGTCTTTGTCCTGTTGAGTGTTTCTTTTAAAATAACACGTCTAAAATTATGAATTCGTTTAATTGAAAGAGATGGCGTGATTTGAGTTTTGAAAGATATCCATGCTTTTAAAAATAAACGTGCTTAAAAACGACGGTTTCTGAAAGCATCAATGAGGCATCAGAAAAAATATTTATGATTCACCTGTTACAAAATAAAGGGGGAAAAGGGGGGGGGGGAGAGAATGCCTTACACCAATAAAGTGGAAAGTTGGGCAGTATTAGTAAAATCAAAGGGGGGGGGGTGTTTTCAAGAATAGGGATGTTCCATGAACAAATCAATTGCCAAGGAAAGCATGAGGTGCTATGAAATGAAGATGTCATCAGTCAACGTATTGCAGCTGAGACATTAAGTAGAATATCAAGCAAAACATTAGATGTGTAATAGGCCTACTGACTGTAATATATTCTGGCAATATTTAAAATCTGATTTTATTTTTACTTAATTTACAACATTTTTACCTTTGCTTTGTCAATGATGATCAACGCAATATACAGACATGTGATAGTATATTTTATACTTACCCTTTGGGCGATTCCATCTATCTTTTAAATTTTTTATTTTTTTTTCAACCTCACCACGTAAACAGTTACACTTATAGCAGTGGGACTGAATGTACATAATTATATATTAAACACATTCCAAGAAATGCAGATTGCAAAAGGAACATCCTGGAAGTTTGATTCATTTAGCTGTGTCCTTACACATCGCTTCGCTGTAGACCACATTTCTCAGTTTTTGCAGTTGTCAGTTCGTACGATCATAATGTGCTGTACGTTTTCTTACTTGACCCCTTGATTCTAGAAATTGAATAGCAGTTATGGCTGGTCCTGACTGTGAATACTTTTCCAAAAAATCCATTGAAATACAGAACAAAGAAGGATCTTTCAGGCATAACATGAGCGGTGAGACCTTCAAGAGCACATTCAATTTATCTTAACCAGCATTAGTAAAAATGACAACCTTTACAAAATGTAGAGTCCGTTTCTTTCTCTCATTCTTTCCTTCGTTCTTTCTTTCCTTTTCTTTCTTTCTTTTATTCCGTCTTTCTATCTCTCTTTCTGCCTTTCTTTCTGTCTTTCTTTCTTCCTGTTATTAAAAGTGCAGCATACAAAGCTGTTCATTTATTCCCCCATCATTTGGCTGAAAACTTGGGAGGGTGAGAAGGAACAAGGCGGTGAAAGTATTTTTCGTTTCATTAACCCAGCTTACATCCTCCTTATAGAATGTGACACCTCATCAGAAGCGAACTTAATCAATAATACTTACTGATAGGGGCTATTACTTACCGTTGACGGATGGCAGACTGAGATACTTGGCCATTCCATCAGGAGGACTTGCGCTGTAAATATGACATACTGGTCCATCATGTATTATCTATATGTTGAATTAGCGAATGTGCAAAGAAATCTGTTTTGGTGCGTTTGCAATGTAGTGTTGAAAATCATAGCGCTGGAATATTTTTCAGACGAATATTAGAGACGATTATAATTTTCTTTTGATTGTGAAGAATAGGGAACGAAATATATTTATAAATAAACCCCTGTTATTGTGTTAGTGGTCTGTTCAGCAGATAGGTCTACAGTATTTCTCACCTTGCGCCGAGGAAGATCTTTCTGCTGCCCCCCACCCCCCCCCCCTTTTGTTTTAAAAATTGAATTTCCTTTGCTCTTCTTTTCTTACTTTTTCTGTCTCTGTCTTCATGCAGTAGTTGGTAGGTTACGTTAGTACAAGAAGAAGAAGGAGAAAGGGAACCAGGCAAGAACGAGTACCCATTTCCCGGCTCCACCTCACGGACTTCATCCCTTAAAATTTACGCCCTTGAAATGTACACCTTGCTCTCCACTCTTTTAAAAGGTAACTTTATAAAATACTGTTGCTCGCGCTGTCTCAATATGGGTGGTGTTGGATGGAAAGTTGTGGGTTATAAGTGAGTTTGTTGAGTCGAGTCCAGTGAATATTGTCGGTGCCTTTGCCTTTAAGCCCTTGACGACAAAATGGGAGTCAAAATAAAAACAGATATCTCATATCTGAAGTGGCGTATTTGGGCCAGGACCAAAGCTGATCGTCTATAATTAATTACAAAGAGGTCTTGTGACATTTACAGTCAGATGAGGCTAAGACGCTTTAAATCGAAATATCCAAGGTATTGATAATTTGGTGGAGCGTTAGAGCAGTGGAGGCTTTTTTTTTTTTTTTTCATGAAGGGATTATTCTCAGTTCTTACTAAATAATTTTTATCTAAAAGTACACAATTTTCACATAACATTCATGTATAATCACGTTAGATTTATCTGTTTCATCAAAATTTTGCTATTAGCATTTCAGAATTTTTCTGAGAGAGAAAAACAGCCAGTCGTTAGTTCGGAGATCAGACGGGACAAAACGTCCAATTATGCCTCAATTAAGATTAAGCTAGGAGGCGTTATATTATAATTGATGTGGTGGATAAGCTAATTTTTGAATGTGCTGATCGAGGCGGGTCATTCTATAACTTTACGTCATTTAATCAACGAGTTGTAAGCACGAGTTTTATAAATTGCCTTGTCCTGTGTGTGAGAGAGACTGCGTATGGGTGTTTTTCTAGTGCATGGGCTGATCATGAATAACATAGTATGTGTGTTTGTATGTGTGTTTGAGTGTGTGTTTGACAAATTAACAATCTTCCACAAGAATGACATCGCTGATTTTTTTTTTTGCTGTTTTTTTTTTTTTTTTGCTGTTTTTTTTTTTTTTTGCTGTTTTTTTTTTTTTTTGTGACTGATCGTGGCCGATGATGTAATGATATTTAAAGGCACGGTGTTGTGCATAGATCAAATTATGATAAGAGGCGAGTCGGTCAGCGTTTGGTAATGTTGACGAATATGAAACAGTGCGTCTGTGAATACATTACAATAAGGAATATGCGCGACTAGCTCTGATAATCGGCATTTTATTCAAGTTTAATTAAATAACAGCTTTTAGTTTGATCAAATTCCTTTCATCTCTCCAGACCGGGCGTGTGCATCACACGTCGGGATTGTGAAAATCTGTGGAATTGTTTGGGTTTGCTTGTCTGCCCCTCCTCCCCCCCCCCCCACCCCACCCCACTTCCGATTTAAAAAAAATGTTTTGTTGTTGTTGTCCTTGTTGTTGAAATGTGTGTGTCTGCTGTTGTTTTTTTTTGGGGGGGGGGGGGTGGGGAGAATGGGATTCTGTGTGCAAGTAATAAGAGGGACAAATGTAAATTACAGAAGCAGCGCCTCGTAACCAGCTTCTTCATTTGTTCAATGCTCTTTTTTCACGAGGTTGACCAGATTTTATGACAGAAAATCAAGCCCAAACTAACTGTAACGAACGAACCCCGTTATGTACTCAGTCGGTCAAATAGATCACCCATGTCCACTACATCGGTCATAATCGTAATGTGATTTGTTCATACACTGCCATGCTGTGGAAAAACACCGCATAACACCGAAAAAGCCCTCAAATTTTTTGGAAGAGGCATTACAGAAAATATTTCGCTTTGCGCCCCTCTTTATTCTTTGCTCAATTTCGAGTTTGTGGTGACCTGAAGGAACCACTAATCGTGCACAATTAAAATCCAGAAGGAAAGATAGAGCACATGTAATTTTATGTTACCAAATTGAATTTGACCAAGACCCGACCTAAGAGGTCTTTTTCAGTAACACGGCAGTGCAATGAGATAATTACTTATACGAAGGGGACACATTATACACCATGATTATCACTATCAAAGATTAAAACAGAATCAAATATAACCTAGTATCATGTCGGACTTAAGAGTCCCATCTCCCATTTACTATCTCTCTCTCTATCCCTTAGTCTCGTGGACCGTTTTGCGGCGCTACAGGTGATCTGGCAACCAGCATCCTCCAATCCTCTCGGTTTTCTGACCTCCTGATTGTATCCCTCAACCTCAAGCCCGTCCATTCTGGAATAATGTCCTCCGATTAAATGAAGAGACATACAGAATGGTGTTTCTGGCGAAATAACACAAAAATCATAATGTAGTGAAAATTGTTGTCTAATGTTTTAAAGAAAAACAACAAACTGATTTACAGATTTTGAGAACAAAAAAATTTCCTGTTCTTGTCTCCAATCGTGCATAACAAAGAGTTATCCAGTCACGTATATCTCAAGAAATCACGAAGCTTAAGCTTGGGTCACTCATGTCTTCTGTTCTCTAGGAAAATATGTGAAAACGATTCGTGGTGTATGTTAAGGGAGCTCATTAATTTCCTGCATTGAATGTAAGACCGGTTTTGAACCACCATTATCGTCAGTTGTATGAGACGTCAGAATGAAGGTGGTTTAGTTTGGTTACCAGAAAATGAGCAAACAACAACAACAACAACAACAAAACAATTGTAACATTCATATGCCAAGCAATTCTGATTGCGGATTATGATGGGCACATCCAAAATATATTACTTATTGTGAACACAGAATGATTTTTTTGAAACCCAAATTTATTCCAAAAAAATGACCAAGGCAATATAATTTTTAACTGCTCGAATTGGGCATTTATCTTATGCAATTATTTTATCTTATTCCATATATGCAAACGAGAATAAAACATCCTTGTTGCTAAACTACCAGATCTAACCCCTACCCTCCCCCGCTCCTATCTATAGAACAAGAGTTTTGCAAGACACATAATACATTTGCGCAAACTGTTCTACAAGTTTACCTACAAGATTATCAGGCAATGAATATCAACCATTAATGTCCACTTGTTAGGTGGACCTTTACAATGTCACTTTTTTTTACATACTGTGCCCTGCTTCAATTCAATTGTAGTAATGATTTCTCATGACCAGATTTGAACTACCAGCAGTTAACTTTTGCGCCAACTATAAGTTCTCCCCTCCAAATTCATTACGCTGAGTTTGACACGACTGCGTCTTTGAATTAACAAAAATTATATTTAAGTCTGGATTCTTTCAGATTAGATGTGTTTAAAAAAGAACAAAAAAACTTCAGCCACTTATTATTGGATTTTAAAGGCAGCCTGTGCAGACAGATACTTTCTATTCTTTCTGCCAAGAAATGTCATGAATATTAATTTAATACATTGGTTCCTGTAACCATCTCATCCCTCTCCGCCCACTTAAAAAATGACATGCTTGTATCATCTCATTTGCAAATCCAGTCTGATTTACAGTGTTGTCACTTTGGCCATACACATCCACGTGAGCCTGCATTATGCGCCGTTTGCCCGGGATGTGCTGCTTGACGACATAGTGTGTCTTGTGCCTCAAGACAGACGCCAGAGGTAATTTGCCGGCTGAATCAATCAAACAAGAGATACACGACTTCCAAGCTGAGGTCCATTTACACCTTGCAGGTCCCAGTTGGCCGGCCGATCAGTGTGGATCACGTCGGATGAGAGGATAGTTCGAGGGCCATTCAACTCTCCCGTGCCCCATCTCTCTTATAGCTTGATTTGATTCCAGTTGTAACGTCTCTCGCTCTTTGGACGTTGCGACGCGATCGGGGATTCCTCTCTGTCTCCATGACCTCCTCCGTTTTGTGACAATCTGCTCTATAGGGAGTCGATTAGTTAACGGCTGTGTTTGAAAATCTGGAGGGCAACGTTAGTACTTTTGTCTTTTGACAATGTTAGCTCCAAGTTACAAACAAAATGTTTTATCATAAAAACAAAGCTGTACTTAACACATATTCACTCTAAACAGGCCGGGGGGGGGGGGGGGGAACTCACATCGATATTGTGTACAAAATGTAGAACTGTAGAACTGTAGAATGAGTTTGGAAACGTAAAAAAGGTGAAATGGAAAACTTCAGTGTGATCAGTGACATGATTATGTAATGGGATGATAGTAGTGCGTAATTATATTCGAAGACGTGACCAACGCTGATATCACTGGGATTTGTTGAACTTGAAATAACATGGAAAACAATCTATGTTGTTCTAAGAACAAACCGATTTAGCACAGTTTTAAATAATACATTGAGAAGAATACCAGGGTAGGAGGAGTATGGAGATTTCCCACAATGGACTCTCATAACTAAAGATCTGCGATGACTCGGAAGAGTTCCCAGAACGATCCCGAAGACCGAATCATGAGGAATTCTCACTTTGAACGCTGAATCCCTGACGGACGTAATTGTCCTGCAAATCGAGTTTTATTCTTGTCTCACGGGTTAATGGCAATCTCCCAGCTTTCAGTACCAGTGGCAATGATTACCCAAATTTAGGTGATGTTTTAGTGTAATGGTGTACCGGCTTTTGACGATGCTGAGTTTAATCACCCGGAATGAATTATGTGGGTGTCGGAACCAATTTCATCGCTACGTGTTTCCTGGGACGGCACTGAAGAGCATTTAGGTCTTTATTGCTGGTGAGAATGAGAACAGAAATGACCAGGATGTATTTGCATTCACATCGTATATTTTATGACCTCCTTTCTCAATGGATGCTTATCAGAATACTTAGTTTGTTTTTGTTTTTGTCTGATGATTCTTTCAAGTTGAGTGTTCATTTTTGCCCTTTACTTCACAGTTACAAGATAGAGATCCCAGAAAAAAAAAATACATTATTTTCTCCATTTTGATTTCAGTCTTTCTCCTTCTGCCTCTCAATCACCCACCCACCTCCTCCTCCTTAACCCCTGCCTCACTGCTTTCTCCTGTCCTCCTTTTCACATCTGACTTCTTCTTCTTATTGTGATCTTCTTATCTTGAATCTATTGCCACGCTCCCGCCTTTATTTTATTTATCTATTTGTTTGAGACAAACTAAATTCGCACATTCAATTTACAACTCGGTTGTTTTCAAGCCTTTTTATACACACTTCAAAATTTTGCTTTATTTTAAACCACCAAGCTTGGAATCCCTATAAATCAGCATGGTGATGTAAAAAGTTGGTAAAAACAATGCCATTATTCTGGTTCTTAGAAATCCTCTACCTGCCATATCAATCCTTTTAGCAACATTTAAAGTTTCACCTAACACAGTGACAGGCCACTTGAGGAATAACAGCAGATTTTGTGTGCACATTTTTTAAATGTTAATGTCCGAGCAGACTTTCAGTTTAAACGAATTGAATAAATCCGTCCTTCCAATTTCTGGTACTCTAAACATTTTTATTTGCCCAGTGAATTATTTTAAACAGTAGGATCAAAATGAGATCATAAATAAAGGATAAGAGATTCTGCACACTATGCCATGAAAAAAAGTATGATTTATTTCACAATAAATGCAATATATTATGGAACACATGTTTATAACTTAGTATGGTGGTCCCCGTGGTTTAGCATACGATTCAAGAGGACAGATTAGTATTAACCATATCTGATAATATAGGCCTAGGCTTTCATAAATCATGTTTTAATATAATAGAAAGCAAATTATTTCAGGAATCTGAGGTGAACATACAGCCGGCCATGATGTGCCAGTCGATGACAATAGAAATAAAACTCTTCGGGACATATAATGCAAAAAGACTGACCACACTGCGAACAATGCGCGGAATATAATCATTGACAAAAGTGGCAAAAAGCTTGGAAGATTCAACAGATCGCCTTGGAGTCGACGCGTACATTTAAAAGGCCGGCTTCCGATCAGGGAATTCAAACGTTTGGAACACACTGTTGTCTTAGCGACTTTGGTGGAACAGACAAAGTACTCAACCCTTTTAAATGGATGATGGCGAAACGGTGTCTGTTGTATTTTTCTACAATACTAATTAATTAATTAACTAACTAATTTATTCATTAATAATAATAATAATTTATTATTATTAATATCAATTATTACCGGTGATATTGACAATAAAACAGGCCCTAAATTAATAATATAATCGTAAACAGAACACCACATTTGTTTCAAGTTAAAAGTGGTTGTCTGTTTTAGGTTTTGCCATTTTAACTATTTAGGAAACTCACATTAAAACCAAGCAAGACAGTGCACTTGGATGATAGTGTCTTGTCAGCCGGCACAGGACTGTGGAATAATAGTAGATGAGAGGATCTGTTGAAGTCGGTATTTAAGTGAGAGCCTAATTCATGAGACTTCCCACCCCCTTCGGAAAAAAATGTGCTCATAAAATGAAAAATCAGCCATGTACAGTTAAATATTTTGCTTCAAATCGCCTAAGAAATAGTTATTTCATTTTGATTTCTTTTAAGGGCAATACAAATTTCACCTTTCGCCCAATTTCGTCAGATCGTCTAAATTGATCTCTCATGCCACATGTAATTTAAAACCTGACGTCTTCCCACAAAAAGTTTGTATCGAAGAAAACACCTTAAATCAATCACGTGAGAAATCATTCGTTCCAGGCAACCGCCATTCATTTTTCAGTCTCTCTCACAGACTTTGTATTGACCCATTCATTCTTATCTTGAAAATTCCGACAACTTTAAGAAAACCAATCCATCATTTACCAATACAGAATGAGGTACCAAAGCCATGCTGACATGATTAGTCACTTAGCTTCTGTTTACGTTTTCTGTTCTAATTTATTTCTCATGCTTTTTCAAATTGAATTTTAAAAGACTGATTGGCTATGTAGATGGCAGTTCTTATTTTTAGGCTTGTTTTTGTTCTCTCTCTCACTCTGTTTCTCTTTTTAAAGTTTGATATCATTTGGTGTTATTTAGCGACACGGATTAAGTAGCATTAAAGTGACAATGTTAGCTTTGATAGGAAAATTTTATCTGATGCATCACACCCGTTGCAATTAGACGGGACGAGAAACTGATGAATTACGCGACGTTAGCTTGATCAAGTGATTTCTCAGTGCGTAAAGAGAGATTTTTATCCAATACGTTCTTTCCGGCAGCTCATTAAACTCATTTGCTGCACGTCAACAATGGCGGCTGTGATTCAGTCTAATGAAAAATTTCGCCTCGGTATGCCGAAATGAAAAAAGAAAATCAGGGGGCCACATGCTATGGAAGAAACAACAAGAGCAAAACGAATAAGTGTGTCCATGCTCACCCCCCCCCCCCCCAAACACCCTTTTTAAAAAAAAAATTATTTTGAAAAAATACATATTTCTGACATCGGAGATGTTCAAAATATTAGGCTAGTCGTGCATTGAGCCAATTCTGTTTTGCGTCAGTTTTGACTCACACTTGAACTAGGCCTCCTCTGAATCAACTATCGAGACAGACATGTTTCAGCCTCTCTAGTGCACGAGATCTAGTTAACCCCATGCTCTACAAAACTGAGACGAAACAGGCCTGACTCAGTACGCTATGGGTCTTAATTAATTGCCAGTCATTAAATCATTTAGGTAGGGTTCTATGATCTCATTAATAATAATAATAATACAATCATGTAATAATAATAATAGTTAGTGCCATTGAACCTTACATCACCGACAACTCTTCAAACATTCCAAAAATGCAGCCAATGCTTTGATTTTTCTTGTTTGAGGAAGGTGTAGGTTGTGCCAGAAGTACATAGATCTAATTAAAAACCGCATTGAAGTTCCCATCTTCCCTCTCAAAATTTCCATAACACCATTTTGTCCAGCGTCAAACCTCCAAGGCCATAAGCAAGCAGAATTATTCCAATCGTTGCTCACTACAATCATGGTCCCGGCAAAACGGCCTGTCCTTCATGTGGGATTTGAAGTCACTTGTATGTTATTTGTTTCAAATATCGCACATTTTTGATACTGAAAATGAAGCTCGATTTGATTGAGGGGAAAAAAGATTGAGACCTGAGCAGAACTAGATTTCTTTCAATGCATTTGTTATTGTTGTTGTTGTCGCAAAACATCAAAGGATTCAATTTATCCCAAACCGAATAAAACCAGAGGTATCTGTTAGTGTAAGATATCTCTGAATAAAACAGTGCATTTCCCTTACGGGTACAGGTTGATGGCCGTGCCACGTCCTGTAGTTATACTAAGTATGCTAATGTATCGTTTTCTGATCATGAATATACTTATGATTTTAAATCACTGTACGATGGCAGGAGACCTGGAAATATACATGGTCAGAATAGCCCCCAGGTTACCTACCACTATATTAATATGGTGATATTGGACCTCTCAGTATGTTACCACATAATAATTATTATGATAAAATCGGAACGAAATCATCCGTCGGTATTTCCTGTCAAGAAAAGCAAATGGACAAACGAACAGCAGTCTAAATACTATTTCCAAAGTGCAGTAAATGCAACTATATCTATAAACAAGACAGGAATAATGTGCTATCCTGTGTTTACTGATGTAAGCTTAGAAACTGCCGATCAACGTGGAAACAATTAAAGTAAAGGGGAATACAAAACTAAATGATCTTCGCCACCATGTTAATCTTGACACATTTCGATCAGCCAGCCTTTATTTTGCTCTTGACGTTACATTACATTTAATCAAATTATTGTTTACCAGGTTTCAGGTCAATTGTTTGGGATTTAGGCGAAAAAAACAAACAAACAACAACCCTCCAGTCCAAGCACGACCGACTATGCAATTAAGTATGATGTTTAGCATGCATGTCAATTTATCAACACATTGAAAAATTGTCATGTGACAGCATTTTTTTTTTTCACAAGATCGATAAATAATTTTAAATTACTTTGATACAAATGATCGTACTATTTTTACGGCGATGCCTACTTGGATTTCCTAGATCCTACATCGGATTGCCGAATAAACAAGTCGTTGTGATGCAATGTTAAAAATCAGGTAGGTGTACTTAGAATCAAAGTTCAACAAACAAGCGATTATGGTTCACATTTGTATCAGATGCCCGAGGTAAGTTTAACGTTGCTTGACCGCTGAGCTGAGTTAGGTATCACATAGTCAAACCATCTTCTTAATCTCTCATCACCTTCCAAGAGGCAACCAGACACGATTGGCAGGGATTATTATCACCTTCCAGGGTCGACCAGAGTGGTCTGGTACATGTATTATAACGGCTAATGCCGCTAACGGTTCAGGTGCGCCAAATTTTCATTGATGTTGTGTTAAGATACCATCGTTTATCACGTGGAATATCTTGGTGGATGGGAACACTCGTAAAAGATTTACCTGTTTGCATCACAGCACTTTTCAAACATCATGCCAGATTCAGCATTGACGATTTTTAGAGTGTTATTTGCCATCCTTTTCATGAGGTTATTGAAATAATATCCCACAGCAGTTTAGATATTAGAAGTAATCAACGAATTTATGGAAGTTTGAGATAGATCACTTCTTTTTATCAAATTGATTGTTAAATTGTTTTAAACCAGTTTTTCCGAGGTGTTCAGGATACGCAACGAACGTAAAAATGTTCTTCATCTGGTTTGATAAACTGTGCAGACTAGACTAAAGACAAGGTGGTCTGTGAGTAGCACTTGGCCGGGGATATTTTGTATTTACGTTTACTTTGAGATTAATGTGGAAAAAAAGAAGCGCGGCGCGTTAATTGATCACACCTCGATTCTCATAGACTCATCACCTGTTTTCAAATCACGTCGCTCTGGGAGTCGTGCGGTAGCCAATTTATTGCAAAAAACAAACCGCTTAGTCTTCTTTTTAAAAAATCATTACGATCCATGAAAACGATGTAGTTCTTGGGGCAGCCAGCTCTGTTATTGGATGGTTAAGGAAACTCCTCCCCATTTCTCGTTAATTTGATGGTTTAGCCACACCTCCCTGGCCGACAGGAGCTATCACGCGCCCATCAGCGCGACGGCGGCCTCTAAACCACAAACTGCTCCCGTGATGAGAAAGCTCCTGTTCGCCGATGGACTGTTACAACTTGCCACATTGTACTGATAACACAGGGCTGACATGCCAGACTGGATACGCGCTTTTTCTCCTTGTAGCTACTGCTGTGGTTGCTAATGGTGATGTTTCCGTCGTCAGTCCGCATACAAACACAGAGGAGGTTATAATCATTACAGAAGTGTCTGAACTTGGAAACCATACCAGAAAGACCTCCGACTTGGAATCGCTGCTTCATACAAAAGACGGGAATATTATATCATTACAAAGGTGCTATGACCATTTAATTAGCTGTTTATTCAATGAGTCATAGTAATGATCTCATTCTGTGTCATTTCTGCTGTCGTATTCAACTGCAAGTGATTTTTATACAATACAAAAAAAAAGAAAAAAAATAGACTGTTAGGCCGCTGCAGACCCATTATAGTAGATAATTTTATTGTGAAAGTAAACGCCAAGATCTATAAAACTCTGAAGGTCATGAGAAGTGTTAACAGCTATTAACAAAATGCCATGCATTTCTTTTTCTTATTAGAAAATATTTTTCTAAACGTGAGGAGCAGAGGCTTTCTTGATTTCATAATCTCAAACAGTTTCACAGTACAATGAAACTTTCTGGAACCTAACAATTTTAGCACTTTATCCGCAGTACCGGTATTATGGTAGCCAGCAGTAGGCCTCTTATGGTACTTATTTTTGATGATCTTGAACTTGGAATAAGTTGTGTATACGCAAATGTTTTCCAACATCAGATTTTTTTATATGGATGCATTGAATAATGCTAATTCTACTTTGAAGAGTGTTACGTTTTAGTACAATAAAATTTCTTAACCCGTGAGAGAAATAGCAAGTAGTTCACATAATCCATTTAGCTGATTAGATGGTACTCTTAGAAACTTCTGTGACAACTGCAGTTAAAATTCAGTTCCTTTATGCAAACAATGCAGGTTGAATGTATTATTATTGTGACATACATTAACTGTGATTCTGAACAAAATGTCATTTTTTTCCATTTGTGTTCAGACTTTTAGATTTATCTTTTCTGCATTATGAAATTATGAAATAAAATGGCTTGTTTGGTAGTTCAGGCATATTTTTTTGTTAAACCCGAGCAAGTGTTTTCATTTTTAAGATAATAATTTTGAAAAAATTTATGGTAAAGTTGAGAAATTGCTAACTGGCTAGTTTGTGAATAGTTAAACTAGACCCCAAGAAATTCTGCTGATATCTTTGAAAAGTTTCTGAATTTTAAGAACTCATGAGAGAAATAGACTCAAAGTTCACCGACCTCGAAAGAGACCATAAATTTTCAAGTTTATTTATTTATTTTTTGAAACAGTGAACAGTGGAAACTAATTTGCTAATGAAATTGATATGACTGTGTGAAGACCTTGCATGACAATACTGGAAGTTAACATAAGTGTTCCTTTTTTTTATTTTTTGAATTTACTATTTTATTTCCTTAGCTAAATTGGTATACATCCCTAATTTCGAGTAAGTGCTGTTTCCTGAAGCCATCATTCTGTCAGTACATAAAAATTAACATAAATTTGACAGAACAATTACCGTGTTTTGTATACAAGTTTTACCGCATGCTTTTCTTTACTTCATTTATTTTTTTTGGCAGTTAAAACTGAGGAATTAGTGTTCTACATTTTCAGCTTTGTAACTTAAAATCTCATTCATGACAAGTTTGATGGACACATTGACAACTGGATTGACATCATCTATGGGTCAAAGGCATTTTTTTGTTTGTTTTTGGACAAGAGCCACGTTAGCATCGCTGAGAAGCTCTTCATTAGGACAGTAGGGAAAAAATGAGTTACCTGTACCTGTCTTTTTTTTTTCTTTTTAACTCTTTTTCTTTACTTTCAGTTACTGATCTGTGAGGACATTCCAATGTGAAGGCGTAAACCCAGTGGTTATTCGCGGCAGGTAGTCGGTCACACCACTAGAACATTTTCATTCATAGGTGAGAGGACCAGAATAATGACAATTTGTTACATTAAACAGCAGATATTGATAAAACAATGATAAGTATTAATGTGATACATACTTATGTAATATGGACATTTGGCTTGACGTCATCAGCCTATCAAATCGTGTATTTATTTATTTAGTTATCTATTTATTCCATGCACCAATTATTAATGTATTCACTGTTTGTTTTACTAAATATTTATTTCATAACATACACTTCCCTATGTTCATGCATTGAAATATAACTTATATCAGTGGCTGAAGGGATCATTATGATTTTAGATTAATTTCATTTCTAATATATCTTACACGACTTTTCGCCGAGGTGCAAGCATTATATACATTAGTTTTTGCAGTTTATCATTTACTATAGATCTAGAGTCCATTGCTGTACGGTGGTGTGAGTTGATTTGTTTTTTTTCATATAAGCTTCTTTCACCTGACAAATTTAATTTCTGGTTAATGTGGTGATTTTTAAAGGAATGCAAAAGAGTCTAAAATAATATGCTTATAAACCAGCCGATCATTTCCTTCTTTTCTCCTTCTCTACTGTGTGTATGACTGTGACTAGGAAAGAAACTGGACAATGAAATTTGTTAATATCTGGGTCTTTATGTAATTTTTAAAAAGAACGGACCAATTATTGTAATTTGCTGAAATGGAGAAGATCAAGCAGGATTCAACTTTGTCCCAAAAAAGATATACGTCTTGTAATTTCCCAAGATTTTGTTCTTTTTTTGTGAGGAATATGAGCAATAAATATAGAAGTTAATGAGTGTCATCAGTAATTACAATCTTGCAGTGCATACAATCTGTTTTACAACATGGTCGATCTTCATTCTTTTACTTTTCAAAATTTTAAATATTGCAATTTTCATGGTAAGTGTGAGGATAGTTGCTGAGATGTTAATAAAAAAAAACTACACCAATGTAATCTAGAGATAGGCAGAGAGGAGAGTGTGATAAGCAGGCAGAATATAGTGCAAGAAGTAGGCTTACTAAATTAATTAATAAATAAATGGCACTGACAATTTAAAAAATCATATATTTTGTAGAAACTGTATTATTCCGAAAGCAGTAGGATCCACCCCTAAACTAAACTTCTGACTGTTTCCTATAAAACAAACACTACAGCTTTGATTGTGTTTTTACAGTGACAGAATAGAGCAAATCCCAGCAGTTACTGGTCAACCGCTAGAATGACCATGTCCAAGGTGGATGAGGATGAGGGTCGGGATAAGTACGAGCCCATCAAACGTTTGGCCATGGTTCAAATCCAGCCACCTCGGAATCCCAGCAAACCTTTTACCTCCTTTTGCATCAAAGATATTCTGGGCTCGACCAACAAGGAATCATCAGACAATGACAAATCCGAAGACTGTTTCCATCACCAGAACAACCAAATGGTCAATTCCCAGTATCATCAGCATCACCATGGTGATCAACACTCACCTCAGAAACAGATATCCTTCGTTCCTCACTCCACAGATGACAACGAACTGAGTCATGGTCGGAAAACCCATGCTAATATTACCTCAGTTTATAACAAATCTCATCGAAGAGATACAAAAAATTCTGCAAAGGACAATTCTGGGGGACTCTTAAATCTGTGCAAAGCGGGCCAAACCAGAGGAGATTTCCAATCAATGCTGTCCGTTGATCCTCCACATTTATCAGCTCCTATAAACGGACGCCACAAATCTGTGTTATCAGGCCTACCCTCTCCACTGCACCATCTTCCACACAGAGACATTCTTCAGTCGAGTCCTCAAGTCAAACCCGTCAACCTGACCACAAAAATTGTCCGACCCTGGGACAGTGATGCAGGTTCTCATTCTCCTTCGTCAAAAACATCATCTACTCCTAGCGCTGGAGCCATACTAACAGCCAGCGAGGCTTCCTCGGACGAAGAGGAGGAGATAAGCGTTGATGATGATGAACCACCAGTAAGGACTGTGGTCTCTACAAACAGTAATAAGAACAAATCTGTCTCACCATTAGATGCTCTGATGGCAATGACCAGCAAAACATTTGAAGGGCTGGATGGAGCAGGATCAGCTGGTAAGTACTGTTTTACACAATTGTCAAGTGAACTACCAAATCTGAACGTTCACGGATAGCATGCAAACCTGAGATAATTAACTGGCGTTGGAAGTTAAGTTTTGTGTGATGAACTTTTGACCTCTTATTCTTAATTTGAACTCCCAGCTGTACACCACTGAAGTTAAATTTATTACACATGTGAGCTATAAAACAACATCGGGGTCCCTTATTTCGGAGTTAGATATTTAAACATTCTGAACAGATCTTTCGAGGACAACATAACGTATCAGTGACCAAAAAAAAAATCTCCAGTACCGACAATAAAATCTACCTATTCTTTGTGCATCCGTATTCGCTATAGATAATCGGTTAGGCGTAGAATATAATTTATGTCAACCACATATTTTTTCAAAACAACCTAATTCTCCAAGGAAATAATGAAATGTCGCTTCTTTTATAGGGCTTCGGGCCTGGTGTTGAAAAAAAAAAGGATGTAAAAAATGTAGCCTACTGAATAAGTTCGCTATGAGGACAGTTTAATACTAGAATACAAATCTCATACTTTTTTTTTTTTTTTGTCATGCATGATCACATTTTCTTTTATCGGGGAAAAACTTTCTCCAGTCTGTCGGTCTGTCTGTCTACTTGCCTGCCTGTCTGTCTGTCTGTCTACACCTCCGTCTATCTGTTCATCTGTCTTTCTATTTAATTACGTCACTAGCCGTCTCGCCATAACATCTTATCTAAATCTTATTTACTATGCACAGTTGCAGCGGTTTCCTATCAGTATTAGCGTGTCTCTGAATAATCTTCCAGGAATCCCAGAACTGACTTTTGTTGGTATTTTTTAAATCCATTTGTTTTTATTTCTGCTTTCAATTTAATATGAATTTAAACTTCTGACCCACTTTAACCTTTTCAAGTGATATTCGAAATTCATTTCGCCTGACATTCTTTTTTCTTTTGTCATAAAATTATTGTCATCCTGCATACCAGGCAGATACTCAGTGTTGTTTGAAAATATGAGGTTGATGTTGTTCGAAACAACTTGAATACCCTACTGCTCTCATAACCAGACTTCTGACTTTTAGAGTATTGAAGGAAAGTAGATTGACTATGCAGAAGAAGAGGATCTACCTCAAAAACATTAACTCTACTTGCCAAGGCCGTACAGTTATGATTTTCATATTCTTTGTTACTTTTAGATGTGATTACTGAGTATTTTCCAGTCGTCAGCATTAGTCTAACATAATGAAACATTAATTTTCTATAAAATCACTTTCGTTTTCTATAATTTACCAGCGATGGACAAACGGCAATTCATAATTACATATTGCTGGCACATTAAGGGTCAAATAAATGTTTATCGGGATATAAGCGAGAAGTATAGGGTATACATTTTGCCTGTTAACTATGGATAACCTTCCACAGCATCTAAAATTTCCACAGTCGAACAGTTTTACCACCTATTAGGCCTACCAGGACAAGGTTCAGTAAAGAATTTGTGTTGCTATCTCTGTCGCGGTCTAACGATTTTTTATTATTTTTTTTAATTTATCAAACTTTGGAAATTCAGAGCTAACCAACGGTTCATCGGTCTATTCTGAGAGTGTCAACTGAATTAAACCTTCTTCGTGCGCTACCTGTCAGACATTAAAAGTGCGGGCAGTTAAGCTCGGTCCATTCAAAAAGATGTCTTTAACATGAAATCTCAACATGCCTTTTTACCTCCGCAAAGAATTGGAACAGATATTAGTACACATAATTAAATAGGACAGGAACGCTCTTGTGAACTGATGGAGTCGCGTGCTGGGTCATCTTCATAAAGATTAAAGAATGATACAGATAACGGGAATTCTCAATCAAAGGAAATAAATGCAGATTGGGGGTTAGGAGGTGGGTGCGGCAGTGGATTTTCACCTCTCTTATCGTTGGCGGCCGATGGGGAGGTGTGTCAGATTTAATAGACTGGTCACAGAGGCGGGTGATGAACCCTTGACAAGTGAAATGACTCCTAGCTGGCTATCAGGTTAAAGATTTTAATAGATCTGCACCACTAAAAGGTAGAGATAATGGCAAACACGGCACCTCGCGCGAGGTCACCTGGGCGTCCGAAATTAATGTCGTGTTTTTCTTTTGAAGAAAGGGTCAGCAGGAAGGCCTCTCGCCAAGACCTTTTCCTCAGCGGGATGCATAATCGTAAATCAAGTCTAACCTTCCTACCGTAGCGGCTGACGTAGTTAGCTTAGGTCTTAAGCTGACCATCATTGGTCATTACGCTTATTGCAGATTGAGTCGTTCATTCTGTTGACCTTGGTCAATGTGACAATCGTTCTTTGTGATCCCCCCTCCCTACCCCGGGCTCTAGCCACTTTGTCTTCTTCGCAAGTAAAAGGCTCATTCTGTTGATGGTTCAGAAGTCAGCCAGCGTGTAGTGATGATAGCGCAGCAGTATGTAGAGAACTTATTAACTGAGAAAGATTCATGGCTACTTTGTTAAGTCCCGCTAATGTTCGAAAGTTCATAAAAGTTAAATGGTGCGTGATTAATAAAAGAGCACTTAATGTAGTCAGCACATGCTGTCGTCTAACAAATGTCAGGCAATTTCCTCTTGGTGCTGTTTCACTTATGTGGCAACTGGTAATTCTTTTTCAAAGCAATTTTAAAAAAACATGGGGAACACATGTTTTAAAAAATTTTTTTATTTACAAACAATTTAGGAATAAAATTAGGCTTTCTTGTCCATTTACAACGACTGTCTCTCACATTGTAAATGACAAAATGAATACACATTTTAAGGAGGCCCTGGTTTTTGAAATTCCATCTGCAATTAAAGAGCCTGCGAGCATAACACAACCATTCAAAGAATAACATTTCAATTCAATGTAACATTATTATTATTATTACTATTATTGTAGTTATTATTCTTATTATCAATTTCCGATACAAGATCTAGGAAACGATTTTTTTTTAATTCTTTTATAATAATAGAGGTGCCAATCAGCAAATTCACTAAATCAATATTCAAATAAGTAGCAGGGTTTGAAAGTACAGACATGAGTTTCTTGCAGTTTACAGATTGCACTGTCTTTCGTTTATAGGTATGCAAAAGCCTGTTAAGAATTCTTTGAAATAGCTAACATGAAATACATTTTTGTTTAGCATGTTACTTCAACAAAAACACAATTTTTAAAAAAAATTGACAGCTTTTGCGCATAATTCCTTGTACTGTATGAAATCCATAGCTATTATAATGAATGTTTGACAAATTCATGGCATAATGTTATTGTATAAATTATCTAGCAACTGCCTTTTTTTTTCTTTCGATATAATGAATATAATAATAATGATAAAGGTGATAATAATTATCAATGTGATTATTAATTAACAATGCCCCCATCATGTCTCCATGAAGTGAAGCGAAGTTACATGTTAATCAAACATTTTTATTTTTAGCTAACTCACTGATGTCAAAACTTAAATGAGATTAAGTTTTTGTTAGAATCACATTAAGCATTTCGTGTAATTTTTGTTTTCGTTGTGTCTGTTTCATGAGAACCCCTGGGTAGGCCTATACTATATTTATTTTATCATACCTACTAGGGAAACAAACCAGCGTGTACTGTATGAACTGATGATAAGATACACAAACTAATGAAGGTTCAGACTCTTTCACTGAATTAATCTTCTTCATATTAATAGACATCCTTTTTTTTTTTCTTTTTTGAAGCCAGTAACTAATTTACTGGTGGTTCTGATATGAAGGCAAGCCGTGGAAAATACTGAAAAAACTTCTCTTTTCTTTCTTTCTTTCCCTCCTTCTTTTTTTCCTTTTAAATTTTAACCTCATGTCTCCTGGTTGGGCATTCCCTACCACGTTGGCGGGAGTAATTAATTGTTATGCTTTATCCTATATCTAAACAAGGAATTTCACTAATTGCCGGGAAGTGGGGTGTAATTAGCGTGGGTCCGTGTGTCAAAAATGAGATGTACACGAAGTAACTTCTACAACTGTTTTAAGATACTCGAGACAGAATATAAATTTTCCTGCATTTAGCATTTAGCACGTTGATGTACGTGAGCACACTCGTTAATGAAGCTGTAACATTACTGAATTGTAACAAACGCTCAGCTTATATGTGTTTTATTTTTTTAGTCAGATGAAAAGAGGGTAGATAAAATTAGGAATTTTGTTTTAGCCAATAACGAAATATTTTCTTTTTCTTTTTTTCTTTTTCTTTTGGAAACAGACGTAAATTGTGCTTTTGGATTTTTCCAAGAGGCTCGTTGCTCATGTCCTCTTTCATTAAATCAATGTAACAGCAATGTTTCGGTTGTTGTTGTCACTCTAAATCCGAAATCCGAACGTTGGCTGAAAGAAATATATGTAAAATATCCGTCCGTCTCTATGTCCTGTCTATTTCTCATTCTATTCATCTATCCAAACTGTCCGTTTATCAGTCTGCATATCTGTCCGTTTAAGTAACTGTATGCTTCCCTGGACGTCATCTACTTTCTTTTCTCAAGAATACAGGTGTTTTTTTTTTTTTAAAGTTCTTATCCTCCCTTTGCATAAAATAAATAAAAACCTAACAACAACAACAACAACAATAATAATAATAATGTAGAGCTTCTCTTAATAATCATCTTGAAATCAGCCAATCCTTTAAATTTCAAAATAGCAAGAGCTGTGAAGGAAATTTTGGCTCCACATTATATACATGTAATTGTTTACCAACAAGGCAATGAAAAAAGAAGCAGTCAGAGGAAGCTACAACTGGTTGGCTTAAGTTGTAAGAGCAGTTAGTCGCTCTTCTGTTCTGTCATAATTATATAAATCAAGCCAGCAATAAAACAAGCGGCTCCTGCCACAGGAGAGAACAATATGTCTTAACGAGGTTGACCTGGTGTGGCTGACGAAAACGTAAGCTACATAGGAAGTGACGAAGGCAGAATACAAATAAGCTGGTGAATTTTTTGTTTTGTTTGTTATATATCGCGCACATTGTTATTGTATTTATGTAGTGTGTGTGTTTCTGTTTATTTAAAATTCTGGGGTAAAGTGTACTCAATGCAGGCGACCCTTTACCGACTTTTAATTGTCTGTATTGTCGAAAGATATTACTTGTGTAGCGGAGAAATAGCTACGTTTCTGTCTGAAACTTTAACTGAAAGATTAAAAGGTAATTCTACTATTGTCTGATACCTATACACCGAGATCAGCTGATGCTGTTTGCTAATCCAGTCCTTTTTTTTCAGTGGCGAGCATGCTGAAAGTTGGTAGCGACCAATCACATTGTACAATATGGTTCCATTCATCATATTCGGGAAAATACAAACTTACTGATAAAAATTCTAGTAGCGCGTATTGTGATACGACTTTTAAAAAAAAATAAGGCCATCTTCTTTTTTTTCCGGATGTATTTAGTTGTTCCTAGATCGGGAAGGAATTAATTAATTTACACGTTATTGTTACATACCAACTTACAAAATGCTCTCCGTCTGAAATCCAAGCGTATTTATTATCACACATCCCTCAATGGTTTGGAAATGATTGAAGTGACATATTGACTTTTGTTTTTGTTTCTGACAGTACGACCCACGAATTACAACGGCATTATCAAACAAATGGATGAATTGATAAAAAGTGAACACATAAATAATTATTAAAGGTGGAGTGAATCGCCAATTATTGATTAAAGGGCATTTTGACCCGTTAGTATCTGTGTGTTGGTAGCACACCTAGCAAGATACATCTTTACTGCTTATTTTCTAGGGCTAAATTTTGCATGACCGTAATATTTTGACGACAACTGGCAGATCACGCTTTAGGGATTTTAAAACAAGAGATCTGAAATGGTCTATATAACTGTTTGCATACAAAATGCTTCCAGATCGTACAAACCCCCCCCCCCCCCCCCGCTCACGTATTCTCTTCAATCACGACTGTGTCGGTAACCAAAGCTTTGAAACGAACATTATGTTAATGAGATGTCCTGGATATGGCCTAGCCAATCAATCAAGCTCTATTGTTGTCGTGCGATGGGCAGCTAGTCACACTAATTACTCAATACAAACATCTCTCTATCGTCACATCTCTCCCTTCCTCTTTCTCTCTCTTCTTTCTTTTAATCTGCATGCTCAGTTACAGCCGTTCTGCATCCTTTTTTCACCGCCCTACCCTTAGGCGTTTCATCTTTTGTTATAACCTCCCTCAGAATTCACTTTTATCACAATTTTATTATCTTTCACTTGCTTTCCTATTCAGAAGTAAAAATCTGCCTTACACAATGTGTATTGTTTTGTATCGCCAAAAGCTCTAGTCACAAGTTAAAGAAAGAAATGGCGGAGGGCGGGGAGGGGGCCAGCTCTGTATGAAAACGAAACATAATTATCGTTTCTAATGAGTTATCGTACCATTGTCCCAGTTAATGATCATAATTTTTTTTTTAATTTTTAATTTCGCCTTCTAGAGATACAAATAACACGCGACTATCTCTAGGCGGTGTGTCCTCAAACAATTATTTATTGTTCTCCCGACACTGCCCATTAATTTTCAATAGGGTTCTCCTTGATGCCATCATACTCAGGAATGTATCATGCGTGGAGTAAACAAATCGATGATCACTTCATTGTTTTTGATGGCATTATCACTGTTGACTTGCCTAGAAGTTGTTGCTGAAAGAACAAAAAATACAGTAAACCCCCCCCCCCCCCCCCGGCAAAAAAAGATGAAAAAATCCTATAAAGTTAATAGAAAGAGCTACATTAGCGACCGCCCAAACACGAGCTGGTTTTTATTTGTTTGTTTTATTTGTTTTATTTCCTATATTGTTACAGTTTTTGGTGTTTTTTTTACTGATGAAGCTAATAAACCGATAGCTTGACTTGTTTTTCTTTTTCCTTTGCATTTGAGTATATCATTTCTGTACTATTTCTACATATTATTGCTACCTACAACTTTTTCTTTTTGCCTAATTTTGACTTTGTATAATTTTGTGGTACAGCGACTAGAATTGTATAGAATTCCATCTGGTCGTTTTACAATATGTTTTTTGCCTTTATATAAATCGACGATACAGAATAGATGTCTTTTTCTTTTTGAAGTGATCAGTGAGAGGATACCATAATAATCCTCTCCACGGATCAGTGGGCTGTTTACTCTAGCTGTAGGGAGCATTTTTGGGATTCTCCCATTTTTTCTTCTTCTTCTTCAGATTTTGCGGGTGGATTGCACTTGGGCTATATGATAGTTTAAAAAACTATTCGTTCAGAATGAAGCGGTTATTCCCTTTTTTCAAACAGACCCTACAGAACCGTGTATTCATTTTTGTTTTCTGGAGGAAGAGATACGAAGGATCGAGGCTGTAAGCCGAAGTGTGGTGCTCTAACAATGTAAACATTTTCTGTTTACCAACCACTTCTAATTAAAACAAAAATGGTTGTCCATCACTTTTCTTGATGCGGCCCCAGAGACCTGATCACCGTGCCTTCTCAATTCACCGAGGAGGGATCGTTTCAGGAAATTACACTAATTATTTTGGCTGACACCTTTGCTAATTAGCTGTGAGTAGCTCGTCACGGCGGGTAGCCCAGCGCTGACCGCATAGAAATGCCAAAAGATCATCACATCATCGTGAGCACATGCTGACCAATTCGTTCGACTCCCCAGGTGGGGTGAGTGTTGGTCCCTTAAGACAGACAACTATACATCTTCTATGAGAATTTATTGTCAATGATTTATTACTCTCTGCTTAGTCGGACAAGTTTGTACATATTTGCAGGATTGATTAGCAGACAGAATAGAATAAACAGACCTGTCATTTTTGTGAATCCTATGCAGTATGTGGATGCTTAAGTCTGTCAGAATCTAGATAATATTGCAGTGCCAATAAATGGTCGGGAAAGTCTTGTATAATACTGTGTGTTGAGTTCAATCATTACATTTCTCTTTGGGTGTAGACTTTGCAGTCACTCATGATGTTAAATGGTCATGGGTATTTAACTTAATTTGAGAGTAGTGATCCGTAAAACTAGACCAACTAAATTTGGGGGCAAAGGGGAAAAGGGGGGGGGGGGAGGGGGTTAAACCACAAGATTGTTACCTTACGGAAAGGGGTAGTTAGTTGCTAATGCAGCACTTCCGTGAAAGTGTACTACATTTAATAAATAACATACTTTTAGACGCCGACGTTCCGGTTACTGTCAAGTAAGGGCAGAAGAAAGTTATGGGCGCATTTTAGATACCGGTGGTGAAAAAAAAAAAAAAGCATGATTTGATCATTTATGGCAATGACTGAAGTGCATGAAAGGTAAAGCTTTATTTTAGTTTTCTTTGTTGATATAACACACGGACTCATAATAGAGGTAATCGCTTTTTTCTTTTCCTCTTTTTAATTTCCCGGAATTGCCTTCTTGTTGCAAATTTAAACTGCATTTCTGCCTGAAGTTATGTGAGAGTGAGAAGATTTTTGTTTCTCGAGAGCCCCATCACAAACAAGGCTGTTGGCCCTCAGCGATGTTATGACTTGTCATTTCAAAACAAAAATGTACAAAATATACGTTGTGGAAAAAAACCAACAGTAACAACTCGCATTTAGATTGCAGTAGAAAGAATCGATACATAATTGTTGTCTTTTAAACAGCTTGCACTTTATGTGATTCATATAAACTAGCCAAAGTGCCGTTTATAGTCACAACGAAGTTTCCGATCATACTTTCTTATTCTACTCGATGAAAATATGTCTTGTGGGGGGGGGGGGGGTAAAGAACCGTAAATAATAATAATATTAAAACCGAGTTTTGTCCAAAATTGATGTGTCCACGTAATTTATGATAAAAAATTGAGACAGTGCTCAAGGTTTCATATTTGTTGGTCATAAAGTTACATGTTCAGTGTCTGTCTCCACGACCGTAATGATACATTGTGAGGAGGCATTACCAACAACCGTCTTAACATTTACGAATTCATTTAAGCAAGAAAAAATAAAAAACAAACGGAACCATAAAGTTACGTCACATAAACCTACTCTCTTCTCATTTCCATCCCCGAGCACATGCACACACACACACATGCACACATACCGAGTTGACTCTACAACGCACGCTCATTTATTTTTTGTTCATTTTGTTATTTCATAAAATTTTCGGTCTGCGGAAGTTTTGAAGGTCATTTATTGATATATTTGCTGACAGACATTTTCACGGGACCATTTTGAAACAGTGGTCGACGAGCAGTTGCAGACACCCATGATAGGCAATCAATGGTTAAGCTATGTAGAATCACAAGCTGTGGTAGTATAGACGATACAGGCCCATCTGCACTTTAAAACTGTGGATTCAGTCTTTCTCCTGTGTTCAGTGTCCGTTACGTCATCACACCGCGTCAGAGACCATCATCATTGTCAGATCTTTCACACCCTGTAAGGCTCATTTCTCCCCCTCCCCGCCTTACTAATTTGGTCTAGATATTTGTTGTATACTATATTTGAATGTGGTGTTCATTTGCTGTTGTTACGGTTGCGAACATACCAAATCTCGTATTACATGTATTAGTTATTTCACATTACTGGACATGAGAGGCCTGCATTTCTATTGTGCGCCTGAATATACCTTTCCAGTCTGACGATAAGAACTCAAGCACAATAGACTTTTCTTTCAAACACAAAGGCACATTGGAAGCTCTATATTTAGACCCCCCCCCCCCCACTCCAGTAAATATATAATTTGTTAATATCATTACATTTTATGGCGGAAAGGAATACAGCAACAAAAAAATCCGAGACAACAGATGTATTTACAAACCCAGTCCTCTCCCATTCCAACCGGAAGCATACGCTCAAGCTGGACCCACCCCCCTGGACGCCCTTTACCAAAGTCCAACTATGTGCCTTTGCAGATCTCTGTATGTTTCTAGTTATTTATAATTAAATATATAAATGAACCCATCCGTAACACACTTTAGTTAATTGTTGCCAGGACAGGTGGTGAAGAGGGTAGCGTCAAAACGGAAATTATGTCTACACAGAACACATCGCAAAAAGTATTTCCCAGGGACATGATTTCCTACAACCTCTGTCCTCTCCACTAGCACTCGTATAACATCGCCCCATACTAAAAGTGAACTTATTACACACAGATCTCTGGCAACAATGCTCTTCCTTGTTTAACGTATGTGGACATACTTGCCTGGGCATTAAGATGCTTATATCTGGAAAGGGTTGGGAAGCAAAAGGAGAAAAACTCAAAACGAATAGAAGTATGGAGGTTATGATATCCTGTAGTATTGCAGGAGGCGAGTGGGAGGTAAAACGAGACTGGAAAACATCATGGAGGAGAAACAGGAGCGATAAGTTAGACAGGGGTAGGAGAACTACAACAAACAAGGTAACGATATTTTCAAATACATTCTGCAATATCAGCTCGGCTAAATTGCCTACTAGAACGTAGCCCGCGGTCCACACCCTCTCAACCCTCGTTAAAACTTTAACGACATTAAGATGGGCGCTCCCTGGTGGCTCACCACATGACTACACATCAAAGGCCCGCTGTTTCGTCTTTTGATTCCCACATCTCATTTTTAGAGGGTTATTTTTCATACCCGGGCAAAAACGTAAGTCGTTTCGAGGCCTGGTAGACACTGTTTCTTCAATCTGTACCCAATTCCCTGTGGTATTTCCCCCTGGTGGTAAAGAAATGGTGCGAGGGGAACAGCGGGCTCAGCCACAGAAGCGCTCGTTGATCAGGCCAGGAGCGCTAAGTGTATGACAGCGGGAAAGGATAGCTGCCTTTGGGAAATTTGTTCTTCTTTGTTTTTGTCATCATGTTTTCGTCATCATCGTCGCCCCAGCCATCATCATTATCGTCATCATAGCTATCCTTTGTCCCAAAAGCTGCAGCCAATGGCTTTAAAACTATCAGGAATAAGATTATGGCTATCCCATGGTCCTGTCCAAACTTCCTCATCAAGACCTAAACAATGTCAAAAAGAGGCTGTTTCATAATAATTATTCTCGTCTTCGTAGTCAGTGATAAAGGAGAAAATGCTTGAAGAATGCAAGCACTTCTACTCTAGACCTCAAAAAGAGGATTTAGGAGTTTCTTGAAAATCATTACTCTTCTGGCGATCGTCATTGTTTGGTTCATTTTCTTCTAGTGGCAACTGTAAAAATGCTTTAACTTTGCTTACAAAATCTGCGATGTCAGAAATTCAAAATAAACAAAAAAAAACAAACAACAAACAACAATAACAACAACAAAAACTAACAGACAAGCAAACAATGATCCCTTGAGTATAAGTTATTTGGTTTTCAATTTTTATGGAGTGGTGTCAACAAATAGACATTCTTTTGTATTATTTGTATGGAGACACTGGACACCTTCACACATAATAACTGGATACAGTATGAGATCACAATGTTATGTACTTAATTACCCTTATACCAGATCTCGATACAAGTTGCTGCATAGCCGATATCGTTGTTTCAATAGAAAAAATTGTGTTTGAGTTTCAAAAACGTGGAACTAGATCTAGATCTAGGTCTGAAAGATTTACATTCGTTGCTGACGATCGTTTCTCTGACTCTTGATCTCTCATCATAAAAACCATCTTCCCTTGCTCGGGCTGGATTTTTCTTTTTCGTTCTGTTTCCCCATCCTCCGCCAGCCTTCACAGATGCCTAGAATATAACCATCCTGCACTGTGTTATGCGTAAAGCACAACGGGTCCATCTTTTGCACATTATCGAAAGTCAGCTCGTGTCTTTGTCAAGGCGAATTTCAGCAATGAGTGATCGTCTTACATGGGCAAACAGATAGAGTGATTTATACGGCAAAGAGGCGCTGACAAGGAGAAAGGGGGTATGTCTAAACGCTTTCTTATGTTCGCCCCTGCGGCCTGTCTCAACACTACATCAGGCAGCTCAGCAGTTGTTCAATTTGATAAAGGAGTTCTCACTCTCAAGCATCATGCATTCTTAGACACTGGGGTCATGTTGCTCCCCGCCCCGCATTTTAAGATTCCTTGTAAGACTTTTATAAAATCATGTTGCTGAATTTTTTTTTTGTTTGTTTGCTTAAAGAAGTTTATTAGCTGCGCAGCAACGTGCGGCAGGAGAATGATATTTCTCGAGAGAGATGACTTACAATGATATAATAATGAGAAAATCAGTTAATGATAACAATAATACAACAGAAATAAACCTGGTGCAGAAAATACAATGCATGAGGCATGCGTTTAAATGAAGAAATATGAACATTTTGATACTAAAAATATGCATATCATGAGAAGAAAAGAAATTGAAAATGGTGCATGTGCTGTGCAACGTCCATATGTCTGAGATTATGCATTATTTTCATATTCAACAAAGAGACTGTCTGCATGTGAATGTAAATAAATATGATGCTACGTTGCATACATAAAATATTATGTATTGCCAACTAAACATTTACTAGTTCATCTTAAAACTGCTTTCAGTTGACAATAGTTTTATGTAAACTAATTGATAGACGTTTTTACAAATCATAACATTTGCTTCCTTGACAGTCTTCTCCCTTTTCTTCTTTCATGTTTTTCTACATTCGTAACTCGTTATTTTAATTTCTCGTAAGTTCGGTTTCCTTATTTCCAATTTTCAACATTTCTTCATCCCTTCCTTTCCTCCTTTTCTTCCTTCTTCCTCTCAACTCCAGTCGCAATACACTTTTTTTTTTTTATGACTGAATACATGATTTTGTAGTAGAATGAATTATGTTTCTGTACTCTTCCCAGCTCGGTAAAAGTTTACAGATCACTGAATCTACCCATTTTTATAGGTTCAATTCTTCAACGGCTAACATTTTCTATCATATTACATTCTTAAAAAAGCGTCTTGGTTTCCAGTAACATCCTAACAGCAGTTTCATTTTGTGAATGGACACGACCATAATGTTATTCTCGTCACTGTAACAAAATCACCAATTCTCTCTGTCATAAATGACAACCGGCAAATCCATCAGCGATGCCTGTCACTGTATTAAATTATCCCCCGACCTGTTAGAGTTTCTAAATCGGTTGAACTTTGTCCCTCGTCCTGGCAAAAATGGAACAGTATTGCTAGTGATAAAATGTCTCTATCAGAGCTTTCAGCCTTTTATGTGGTGCACGGTTGCAAGTTGTAATGGGAAATGCAAAACTCTGCGCCACCGGAGACCCCACGAATGAGTTAAACATTTTGTGAATCTATGAATAGGGGGGTTTGTATAGCTTCTAACCGACCTGGATGCTGGTCACGAAAACATTGACATACAATTTTACTGCTGCATACATGTTTTGTTTTTTTCGGATTTGAAATATTTTGGAGAGAAAAGGGGAGGTTTATTTCAATCCTAACGTGGTAGTCAATTTTGATGGCCTTGGTTTCAAATCTTTGCAGTCCTTGCAGATATGTTAGTCAGTGTTCGCAAAAAATACCTTGTAAGTTCCCGAATCACGGGATATGCCCGTTGTCAAACGAATAGAATTTCTATGTCAATTTCATTTGTTATTTAACGTTATGTACAGCACCAGGCTGATTTTTTTTCCAGTTCACTTAAAACAGACACTTTTTCTAAAAATTGATTGTAGGTGCTCTAAATATGCTCGGCCAAAATTTAAGACTACCAATCGAACGAAATAGAAACATATTCTTTGAAAATGACGACTGCCAAAACACAAGGTATTTTCTAGAAACGATAGAAATGATATTTCTTTCGAAGAGTCACGTTGAAGGTATTCAACACAATAAGCTTATGTAAAAAGCAAGAAAGACATTAGAGATGAAGCCTTTTCACAACTGACTCTCACATCTCAAACTGGAACTATTTGCGTAAGGGGCACGCCACACAATTCATTTCACGTGCAGGATGTGTTCCCCCGTCAAGGTGAGGTTAATACTGTCATTACTGGCTTGCTCGCTTGCCTGGCATGTCGAGAAGTTAAGTCATCTCGCACTCAGCTTTTTTCCCCACAGCAACCTTCATTCGCATGATCCAGAGGCGAGAAACACTGAGCATTCATAGACAAGAATTCTATCGCATGCTCCTGACAGAGTTGTACAGAGAGCCTGAAATTCCATACTCAGTCTATACTGATATCTATTCCCTTCACAGAGTGTTCTTTTGACAGGCACCACAAAGAGCATTCATGACAGAGTGTTGACTGTGCTTTCACAGAACGTTTTAAACTCTGATCAGGAAATTACTCACGTTGACTGGCCTACCGCAGTGCTGTAACGTTATACCAATACGAAGTCTGTCATGCACCCTCTACGTGATGCTAACTAGGAAATGCCTACCTCAAAGACGTTTCATCCTTTCCCTCAAAAAAATAATGCAAGCGAAGAAAATCTTTCTGAGTGTCATATCATTGTATTCATACCACGACAAAGTGCTACTCGCAAACTTTCCTTGCCTTAACCCGTGTTTAATTACAGAATAGTTTAGCAATGATACTACATGTAAATTCATAGTTTTCTTTCTTTCTTTCATTCTTTCCGTCTTGGTGCCCTTGTTAGTCGAGAATTACAGTCTGGATTTTGTGGTAAGTAAAATCCAACAAATGTTTTCATAGACGTTCTTTTGCTACATATCCTCAATGTTCTGTCCTCTAAAATCATAAGTTTTTGAATAAAACAGGCATTTCTCTATGTAGACAGGAAGATTTTATTTCGGAAACCACAGTCATAATACTTTTCTCCATCACTAATAAATTATATACCGTTATCCATATTCTCAGTGTTATCGTACCTTTAGATCACGTTGTTATTTTTGACATGAACTGTTCGTGATTAATAGATTAAAAGTTATCCATATCACCCCCGCCAGAATTTATTATTCATTATTAAATATATATTGTTATTAATAAATATTCAAATATTATTTGAGTTGTGTGTTGTGTGAACTGATGTGAGTTGTGAACTGCTGTGAGTTGTGAACTGTTGTGAGTTGTGAACTGCGCCTAACAGGCTGCGTTACAATTTGCTCTGAGATAGAGAGAGAGTGAGCGAGACAGGGAGAGAGAAAGAAGCAGTGCAGTGTGTTGAGCGCTTCGCCGGCAGCTCCATTCTGCTCTGTGGTTGACATGTTGTTTCTGTAAAGCGCATAGAGCATTTTAAATGGATATGCGCTATATAAATGCTATACGTTATTATTATTATTATTATTTAATAATATACAAGTCTGCGAAACATGAAAACTTTCTAGTACATTCAAACACAACCGTCTTAATTATAAGCGAGTGCTATCAGAGTCGCATGTGCACTACCATCTTGCTCTTTTTGAAACAGATAGATCATATCAAACTGTACTTTAATCCAAGAGGCTAGGCGAGTCCTGATATGCCCATTAATTTTCGTCTCAAGAGCTCATCAGCCCTGGCCCGAGCAGATTTGTTATCAAGCATGATTTACTATCAGTTATTGTCAGTGCAGATCAAAGGGCGGTCAGCCTTGACAGGAAGGTGCGCGTTATTTCCTGTTCTAGGCTTATGGAGATTCTATCATCAGAGCTACTCAGCAGGCGTGGCGAGTTAGTTCCTGTATAGTTGCTCCATTGCCCGTTAATTCGCCATGATTCCCCCCCCCCCCCCTTCTAGTATCTAAACACACATATCCGCTACGTTTCCAGAAGATGAAAAAGGTTTCAAGCGATGTTCTCGCCCCTGACTCTCGAATGTTCATGGGGTTTGATGTGTAGCGCATGCTTTTCTTCACATTGCTTCACAGTTTTTAGAATTTCATTTCCCAACTCTGATGTGGCCTTTCCTTTCTTCCTTATTTCCTTTTTTTTTTTTTCAAAGACAATAATACATGCAGTTTTACAGTTCATAATCTCAGATTACGATCGTCAGTTTGTTGCAGTAATATGATAACTTTGTTCTGAGCATACTAAATTGTAATTTATTAAATATACCGTACCTGCAAGCACTTGAGCCACAAGCAAATTCTGTGATTTTGCACTAAGACGAAAAAAATAAACAGAAATAAGAAGTTATGAGATTGCCATTACCTGCACTTCCACGAGAGAAGAATGAAAAATGTATCTCTATACCTGCCATAAGAATCGAATAAGAACTGAATAACGGGAATGCAATGCGCCAGAATGCATAAGGTGACATGAGTGCAAAATTATTATCATATCAGATTTTTATTGCGGTGTTGACTTTCTTTTGTCATCCATATTCTTTTTTTGTTTGTTTGTTTTGATGTTTTGTCTTTCCTACTGTGCATCTTTCATCCACACAATTGAAAAGGCGTCTTCTCTTTCTACAACATGCCAGAAATTGAAGGTTTGGAAAGAGTGCACCGGCATTTCCTCTGATATCTCTGGAACCAGGTTATTTATTGGTATCTGGAAAAGCCTCTGCAGGTGTATGTGTGTTTGTGTGTGTGCATGCTTCCGTGACAGTGGAGGACTAGAAAATATGTTGTTTTATCCTGTGTGTAAAATCCAGTTGTTGAAATATCGACATTTCTAGCATTTTCTTGTTCTACTTTTTCCCTTTCTTTCTGTCTGATCATCAGTTCAGCCTGAAAATGTACATCCCTCTGAATCGCTTACCATCCAGAACGTACTATGCCATCCCTCACTGAAAGTTACAGCAATACTATGGTGCTAGAAGTGATGGACATGAGAATCGAGCACGTGGACCGTCTCACAGCTTCCTTGAATTATTCTAATGGAGACGTATTAAGACAAGTTCTCAAGATCAACCAGAGAATGGCAAAATATGAAGGCTCGTCTGTTGTTTCACTCGTAAATCGTAGTAAGTTCGGGCTGAGCGCATTTTTTCCCGCGGGTGTTCCTCGCTCGGAATACCGCCTTTGCTTCCCATCACATTTTATGAGCGCTTACCCATTTAACAGCAGGAAAATCCTCTTTAACCGTCATATGAAAAGACAGATGCTACTGCTACATCATTGTATATTACGGTCCGCTATTTTTATTTGAAAAACTCAACAGTATTATGGTTTGTAGATGAAAAAGCGAAAAAGTTACCCTGAGAATACAATAATATGGTGAACTGCTTTATTTGGATACCGTATGATAAGTTTTCCCCGAAGCACTCGAGAAAATCCAGTATGGGGAATACTTCACACGAAACGTACAAGAAGTACCATTTGTAAAACTGGTCAATGGAATTGACAGAATACGCTTCCATCGTTTTATGGAACTGAATAAGGTCCAGCTCTGACACTGTGTCTATGTACAATGGAAAGTGATGGAATCGAAAAGACATTAGTGCTGTTATAATTTATAGAATGGAAGTACATAAATTTTATAAACTGATCACATCAATTACGAAGGAATTATATGGCGTGAAACTGCAACATTTCTGTTCTTATTTAGATGTAAGTCGGGGCGCAGGACAGAGAGGCATAGGATGAACGAGAAGGGAGAGAAATGAAAATAACCCATTCTCAAACTTTTGCCTACTTCTTACCGAGACACTTCCACTTCATTAACTATTCTTCAACAGCCGGTCTGCTGCTCTGTCCGAAGAGCTGATATTTTAAAGAATGGCTTTTTAACAAAAGAAGTGCACTTCTGTGCCAGTTAATTCTAGATAAAACGTTTTTTCGATGTAAGCTGCAGCATTGTTGATACAAAGAGACTCGAGAATGAGCGCAGTGTTTTCTTCCTGGGCGAAAATGGGGATACAGACAGCAGAACAGTCGTCGGTTTTTCAAAGCATACTTTCTCAGGTCTTTTACAGGCTCGACAAAGACTTTAAAACCCAATGATCAGCTGTTTGTCTATATGGTTTACGGTGCGGCTGGCAAGCAATTTTGCTAGCTTTTAAAGCCGCGGCAACTGATCGCTTTTGCAGGTACTGGCAGTTAGCGTGTTTCTTTGATGCGCCTTAGAAGAAAATAATTCATGAGTTAAACCCGCGGTCGTAAATAAGCGCACTGGTTTGCTGGCATCCCAAGTGGAATATATCGCGGCATCTATTTTCTCCCCCGCCCGGGCGCTGAACGGGGGATACAAAGCACAAATGAATTTAACAGATATAAATACTTGTTTCTGAAATTTTCGGGCGTCTAGACTTCTAATGCTGTTTGGCATTACATGGACTGTAAGCCGAAAATTAGGACCATTTGATTCACAGACTTCGAAAAAAAAAAGGGGGAGCAGAAAATAATTATTTTATCAAAGGCTCCATGATAGCTGATTCTTCAATAAAAACAATGTTTTTCCTTTATATCATCAGAGAACAAAACAGCGCATGGATACGCCCGCCGAATATCTCCCTGAGCATAAATTTGGAGCAGAATTATGACATGAAAGGAGGATAAGTGAAATCAATGGATAAAACAATGTACATTAAAAACGCCCGCTCTCAGACAGACAGGTGGACGCACAGGATAAATAAACAAAAAGACAAGGGTGGGTGGGTGGATGTATGGATGGGTGGGTGGGTAGGTAATCGGACAGACAGACAGACAGACAGACAGACAGACAGACAGACACACAGACAGACAGACAGACAGACAGACAGATAGATAGATAGATAGATAGATAGATAGATAGATAGATAGATAGATAGATAGATAGATAGATAGATAGATAGATAGATAGATAGATAGATAGATAGATAGATAGATAGATAGATAGATAGATAGATAGATAGATAGATAGAAGGAGTAGGTGAAGCATAATAATAAGATAACTCGCTCCAAGAGTGAGCAGAGAGGAGCACAGAAAACAGTGGGTGGTGGCGTAAATACTAAGTAAATAAACAACAAGGATAACTGTATGCATCTTAAACCCATAGGTGACTCCTTTTTATAGTCCCAGTTCTCAATCTTCTCCTGGAATGGTAGTTAACCTCCCGTAGATCAGGTTGGAGACATTTCAAAAAATTACTTTCTACACAAAGAAACGTCACGCTAGGAACGATTTGCTTCACCACGCACAAATTGATTGTGCGCTTACACCTTTCGCGTTTCTCATTATTATTTAACAGGTATGTTTCCTCCTTAACGACACAGATAATTAATGGGTGCATCTTCGACACCTACAACTCATCCGTGAGCTCTCCCGCCTGGCACATGGCTTTGTTTACCTTTAATTTGACTTCCGCGGGCCTCTGCAATAAAATATACCAGCAGTGAACGGCTCGTGCAGAAGCGCGCCAAGATGATGTTTAAGATGTCAAACACGATCGTTTTTTAACAAATTCTTTTGTGTTTCACTGCTAGCTGAATGAGCTAATAAATGGCCGACAACAGACAAGAATGTCTTCAGCTTGTCAAGACGAAAGGAGGCGAAGCTTTTGACAGTATAATCCCGATGCCAAATATGCAGTTTTCTTCAACAGGCAGCCAAAATAATTTCGGGAACTGTTTAGCTCTTTTTTTTTTTTTTCATTAGAAGATGTTGTGTCTGAAATTTACTTTGGGTAAATCAACTCAATCAGGCAAATCGGAACTCACTTTGAGTGCTGCCTGGTGGCTGCCACATAAACGGAAAAACTAAACGCAAATTGAAAGGTATCTGTGGAAGAAAATCTGTAACAATACTAGAGTCACTGAACTTTTTGCGTTAGTTTGTTGTTGTTGTTCTTGTTGCTGCTTTTGGTTGGTTTTGTTGCTGTTCTTGTCGTTTTTCTCTACCTTTTTTTCTTTTTCAATCCTCAAACTGAAACGCCAGTTGCCCAGACAAAGACGACAATCATTCTGTAGATCCCAAATAAACCAACCTATTATATCATTTTCCTTGATTAATCTCTTTTTTGGCGAAGTTCTCAAATATGGTCTGTTGTCTGCTATTGATTAAGTTTCAAAACTAATATTAAGTTCACAAACCAAACAATGGAGCCAAAATATAATTGTCCGTCACCAGATCTTTATTTAAGTTTAATGCAGTTTCGGTGATGGAATATATTTATCTCTAAGATATTTTAGGCTTCAAACTTAAACGTAGAGCCACCCAAAAACACAATAAATAATATATGATGGTTGCTGTTCGTTCTCGTGCAGAGATTTGTTAATCAAGTTGCCAAATCAAGCACAATAATTATCCGATTGTCTGACTTGAACGTTTACTGTAAGTATAGTGTAGGACGAGTGAAATGCAAGCCCAGGTGAGCATGATCTGTTCAGCCACGTTATCTCCTCCGTGTAAACACATGGGTCTTGTCTTTCATCCGTGTGTCCCTAAAGGTAGCAGTCAAGTAAATACGCGTGCGTGTTAATGTGTTGAACCCAAGTAAATAAAGGTAATGAATGAACCCTGTCAAGCTGGAAGACAGTCAAAGACATCCCTCTCGCACCATAATAACATGGTGCTGCGTCCAGGCTCATAAACCATTACTAATTAACCCAGCTTGTATCAGGTCTACCTATTTCTCCCCATCAGCTGGGCGATATGCAGAGTGAAAAGCGATCCATAAAGGACTTTGACTCATTTTGCTGAGAGTTCCGGCAGGGATGGCCGTAGACCTAAAGATGGTATCGTGTTGAGTGCCATTTAGATGACTATGTGCCCGGTCTTAATAAAAAGAAAAAAAAATCTGTATCGAATATTAAAGACAATCATAAGCTGAATAATGATGTCAGCTAATTTACCTTTACCTGAGAAAAATATCGATTTCTTTTCAAACCAGTTGCGAAGAGTATGAAGCTATGTAAGCATTTTATATCTTTATGATTAAATTATATCAGCTTGCGTTATTTTGAGAAGCCCAAATCTTTGCCTTTTTTCCCCCCAGAATTCCACGAATGCATTCATTTATTTTTCGAATGTGACAGTCTCATAATCTCATAAAATAATAATATAGGTTTCGACGATTTCAATGATAAATATATAATTGTCAAATATAATCACGGCGGTGTGAATAAATTATGTAGCCTTTCAACCACAACAAAACCTTTGAAGCATAATTTCCAGTTGAAAAAATGCTGTGGTGACTATGAGTTTCGCATTGACATTTCTTAGTGGCCTTATGTTACACCCAACAATTCAGATCAACAAAAATAATAGTATATAATGTATGTTTTCTTAGTAAGAAATCAATGGCATATAAATGAAAGATGGACATTCAGCCGCATTCAGCTTTGATACCTGGAAAAGGTTAAGGGTATTGGGACATGGTACGCGAGAGAGAGAGAGAGAGAGAGAGAGAGAGAGAGAGAGAGAGAGAGAGAGAGAGAGAGAGAGAGAGAGAGAGAGAGAGAGAGAGAGTGTGTGTGTGTGTGTGTGTGTGTGTGTAAAATAAAGTCAAAAGGGATGAGCAAATAACCAAGAGGAGCATGGTTCAAGCAACCCGAAGAACACGGAAGAGCAACACCTCCATATTACTAATCTTAATATGTGCAGTTCAATGTCGTGTCTGAGTTGTTCTGTTCAATCTGAGTTTCCTAAACTTTCCAGTCCATAGAATTTTATCTGTTCCACTGTTGTTTCTTGCACACGTCTTGGCATTGATAATAATGATGCAACTGATTTTTGACATGAGGAAATCAGTACGAAACAGCGAAATTTTGTAAGATTTTTGCAGGTAAAGATTGTTTGGTGTTTTTGGGTTTGTTTTTTTTTCCAAATTAATTTTTGGTGGAAAAACTGACTGGGGTACATGTACTTTGTTAAAAGTTACGCCCATTTCGTTTCAAGCACGTCCTCTCCTAAGGAAGGTGTAAAATTTGAACTTTTACTAGATTCACAGACGAAGTTAAATAAGTGAAAATGTTCCCGACAAAATCCGACGTAGGCCCTTCTGTCCTCACCTATCAGCGGAGACCAGCAATAAACCGACTTGTGATGTTGGCAATCATACCTTCCGGGAGGCCGGCAGGGTGCAAATATTGCTTGCAGTCTTCATGTTAGCCATTAATCTGGGGGTAATCACGGCAAAGCTCTCTGATGTTGCAAGTCATAAACAGACATTTAAGCTATTAATGGGTTACCCATGTGCCCTGCTCTGAGCTACCTTTGGCTGGAATAAGGGGTATTGCGCTTTTCTATATATGTCTTCGGACACAGAAAATGTCCTTTTTAAAGTAGACCTTGGGGTACCATTGCTATTACTTCTTACCACTTTATTGTTTCAGTACCAGTGTTATTTATTTATTTATTTATTTATTATTTTTTTTTTGCGTATTATAAGCTAGTCCATTTTTTGTGCTACTCTTATTATTTTATGAATGGCAACTTCTTCCCCGGAAAAGATATCGCATGTTAGTGGCACACTTGCAACTTTGTGTGGTTTCTGCCACTGACTGGAGATCAAGGCGGCAACCATAACCAGCTTTAACGCTGCCTTTTAATTAAATAACAATAATAATAATAGTTCGTCCATCAGGTATGATGATGACCTTAACAACACCAGAGGAATAAAGAACAGAAATTGTTGAGAATTTCAACACATGGACAATAAAGAGAACTAAAGGACACAGAGGACAGAATGGAAAGACTGTTCTTTCATGACTTATGCCTTCTCATGTGACTGGTAAGTCCTATTTTTGCCCTGCAGACCCTTCCGCATAAATGACAAGAGTGCTCCGTTGGTTCAGTACCACTGGGCCTTTTCTTGCGCCGTTCTCTTTTTTTGATAGCCTGCTGGACTCTGTCAGCTTCCCATGCTTTGCTGCCTCTGGTAAGGGCCGCCCTCCAATTTGCACGATCAAGCGAGAGCTTTTCCCACTCACTCACATCAATGGCAAAGGCCTTCAGTGATTGCTTGAGAGTGTCTTTGTAACGTCTCTTTGGGGCCCCAACATTCCTCGTTCCATTGGAGAGCTCAGAGAAGAAGATTTGCTTAGGGAGTCTGGAGTCGGGCATTCTGACAACATGTCCTGCCCAACGTAGCTGAATTTTTTTCAGATGGCAGAAGATGCTCAATTCCTTGGCACGATTGAGGACCTCAGTGTCTGGAATTTTATCCTGCCATTTGATCCTTAGGATCTTTCTAAGGCAGGCCAGATGAAAGTGATTTAGTTTTCTGGCATGCGATTGGTACACTGTCCAGGTTTCAGCCCCATAGAGTAGGGTGGGAAGGACCACAGCATTGTACACTTTCAGCTTAGTGTCTGTGCGAATGCCGGCAACATCCCATACTCTCTTTCGAAGCCTGCCAAATGCAGAGCTGGCTTTGCTGATTCTTGAGAGAATTTCAGTATCAACACGAGCCGCGGAAGACAGTGTACTGCCAAGATAGGTGAAGTTCTCCGACACCTTCAGAAGACTGTCATGGACTTTGATATTTGGGGTCACAGGATACTTGTCGTCTGGAGTAGGCTGATGGAGCACTTCCGTCTTCTTTGTGCTTATTGTGAGGCCAAAGTTGTCACAGGCACTAGAGAACTTATCAACACAGTTTTGCATGCTATCCTCATCGTGTGCCAGAAGTGCACAATCATCAGCAAATAGTAGGTCACAGACTTGAGTACTTTTGGTTTTGGTTTTTGCCTGAAGTCTCCTGAGGTTGAATAGACTGCCATCAGTTCGGTACTTGATGCTTACCCCTTGATGAGGAGAGCTAAAGGCTTCTTGTAGCATTGCAGAGAACATGATGCTGAACAGAGTTGGGGCTAAGACACAACCCTGTTTTACCCCATTTGTGACAGCAAAGGGCTCTGAAACACTGCCGTTGCTTTTGACTGCAGCTTGCATGCCATCATGAAACTGGCGCACTATTGTGATGAATTCGGGTGGACACCCAAACTTCGCCAAGATTTTCCAGAGGCCTTCACGACACACTGTGTCAAATGCTTTTGTGAGGTCAACAAATGTGATATACAGCGCTTTATTTTGTTCCATGCATTTTTCCTGAATCTGTCTGGCAGCAAAAATCATATCCGCCGTTCCCCTCTCTTTACAAAAGCCACATTGGCTCTCGGGAAGCAAGTCATTTGACGAGAGGTGATCAAGAAGGCGATTCAGAAGCATTCTTGCCAATATTTTGCCAGCAATTGAAAGTAGAGAGATTCCCCGATGGTTGTCACAGACTTGGCTGTCCCCTTTGTTTTTGTACAGATGGATGATTGAAGCATCTTTGAAGTCCTGTGGCAGCTTCCCTGCTTTCAACATATGATTGAACAACTCGGTCAACCTTTCAATAAGCTTTTCTCCACCGAAGGCATACACCTCAGCAGGAATTGAATCCACGCCTGGTGATTTGTTAAAGGACATCTGATTTGTGGCAGTTCGGGTCTCATTTGCTGTGAATGGCTTGGCAAGAGCTGCATTAATAGGAGTCTGAGGGAGGCGGTCAATGGACTCAGTATTTATATTTGATGGCCGATTTAGCACACCTCCGAAATGTTCTGCCCAACGCTGAATTATGGCATTCAATTCAACAATGCGTGTTGAACCATCTGACGCAAGAAGTGGCGTAGTGCCAGAGCGGGATGGTCCAAACACAGCTCGGAGGCTCTCAAAGAACTTTCTAGTGTTGTTTGTGTCGGCATATTTCTGAGTTTCTCTTACTCGCTCTTCAAGCCAGTCATTTTTCATTTTCCTCAGCTTCTTCTGGAGTACACCCTTACATGCACGCAGTGCATCAGCTTTTGCTGTGGAAGAGGGGTCACTGCAGTGAGCTTGGATGAGACTATTTTTTTCTTTGATGAGCACTTTGATTTCATTATCATTATCATTGAACCAGTCCTGGTGCTTGCGGACAGGAAAACCAACTGTGCTGCTGGCGCAAGAGTGTACAGTCGTATTTAGGTCAGTCCAGCTCTGTTCAATGTTCTCAGGGTCAAAAGTCACGCAGTCCAATTTTGAGGAGAGTTCTGATGAGAGCTCGCTCTGTTTCTCAGCTGAGCAGAGTTTTGAAACATTTAGGCGTTTAGGTGGCGCTTTCCCTTGAGGGCGTCTATTGCGCCTCAATGTTAGTCTGAGCTTGCAAACAATGAGTCTGTGGTCAGTTCCACACTCGGCACCACACATCGCCTTTGTTACAAGGACATCCTTTCTGTCAGTCTTCCTCACAATGACATAGTCTATGAGATGCCAATGCTTTGAGCGGGGATGCATCCATGACGTTCTGTTTCTCACGGGGAGACTAAAATTTGTGTTGGTAATGAACAGGCCAAATTCAGCGCACAAAGTAAGTAAGCGCAACCCATTGTTATTGCATGAACCAACTCCATGAGGGCCCAAAACATTTGGCCACGCTGAGATTTCGGAGCCAACCCTAGCATTGAAGTCCCCCAAGAGAATCAGCTTATCAGCTGCCGGGACAGAGCATATGACAGATTCTAGATCAGAATAGAACTTGTCTTTGGCTTCATCTGGGTTTGTCATGGTGGGCGCATATGCGCTAATGAGGGTGGCTGACTGGCTTTTCCCAACTGGGATCCTGAGTGTCATTAGCCTGTCATTTATTTCAATTGGCATGGACTGCAAGTTTCTGACAAGGTCATTTTTAATTGCAAACCCAACACCATGCTGTCTCGGTTCGACTGCACCCTTGCCTTTCCAGAAGAAGGTGTATCCACCACTGAGCTCTTTGAGTTGGCCACTATCAGGGAGTCTGGTCTCACTGAGTGCCACTATGTCCAGGTTGTACCTGCTGAGCTCAATGGCAATAAGTGCAGTGCGTCTTTCCGGGTTGTTTGAGTTGTCCTGTAGTGTGCGTATATTCCAGGCTCCTAGCCTGAGTAAGCTGAATTTCTTTTTGTTTCGACCGCAAAAAGGGATCCCCACTGGTCGCGGTATACCAGTCAGGGTGATGTGAAGTGGGCTTTCTTTAGGGCACCTTTTCTAGCCCCTTCCTCAGTTGAGGTGAGCAGTGCTATCCTTAAATAAGGCTGCTCAGCTACTGTGGGTGCTGCCTCCCCACGCCTCCACTTCAATCGACGATGAAGCGACCATAGCCCACAGCCACCAATGTGTAGGTCTGTGCTAACAGCTTCCAGTCTATCCAAACCTGCTGCCACCGCACTCGCCCATCGCCGTTGGAATTTTGAGAGGAAAGAAGACGAGACAAAGATGAAAGAAGACGAGGTGAGTGTTAAGACTGGCGCAAAGAATTTGTTTTTAGTGAGAAAGAGCTGCGCAAACATCAGACTCACTCTTTCGCCTGGACACAACTTATCCAAGTGGCAAGACAGGGTCAAGACGACTGGAAATGTATCCAGGTGCAGGAGGATGCCAGAGGGACAGTCATATTGCCTGACCGGCTGCCTGTAGGCTACTCCACAGCCTCGCAGTCCCAACTGACTAGGGTGAAAGACCCAAACCAAAGAACACCAATACTGGTGGATGCTCTGTGTCACGATATCCAGGCCAGAGTGACGGTATATTGCCATCTGCCCTATCAATCAACCACTGGCCTGCTGCCGCCAGCTTCGAAGCTGCGTCCGGGAAGTTTGCTCAATTCTTCGTCTGTGATTTAGGCAAACAAGCCTATGACCACACCGCTACCGGGGGCCAATATGAAGGACTCAAGTACTGAGGGTCACATTGTGCCCTAGCATGTGGCCGTTGGGTTAATGAAACCTCCTCCGCCCTGGCCGTTTGCACCGACAGGTGCACGCCCACTGATACCATGCTAGCGTACCAGTTCATGAAACAGGTTGTACTGGATTACATGTTACCAGTAGCAGATTTTTCTGACCTGTTGGTTTAATAAGCTACTAAACGAATCTGTACGCAGTACAATCACACTGGCCATACTGTACATAGTCATATGGCTACCAACTGTGGATGAAGTATTGGAAACAGCTTAATGCCAACCTATGTTTAAGCATGAAATTACAGTGTATGTATAAATCCAGAGCATTTAAAAGGAGGCCCCAAAAATACAGAACTGAAGGCTGCTGAATACATGCTTGGCGTACAAATCGAGGAGTATTTGCCATACTGAAATAAGTGAGATTTTGCCTGATTTTGAGGTTTTGTAGTGAAAGTGGTTCTCTCACTCATAATTTCATTGTGTATAAGTGCCACTCCAATGGATTAAAAACTTTTCGAGAGATATAATATATATGTAGATGTGTTTGTGACGTAGTGCTGTATGCGTTTTAGACCTTTTGCCGACCAAACTTCAATCCTCATTTTCTCGAGACGGGAAAAATGCACATACAACCATAATGGCAAATACCCGACGATATTATTTAGTTTTTAGGTTCAGGCTGTCCAATTTAAAGCCACACGTTACTCATGGTTGTTGCCAACTCAAGGCATCCGGCAACCCAAGGACTTCCCTTAGACGTGGATAACGAGCGTGATCTGGAACAAGTGTGATGATTTCTCAGCGTTGATAGTGTGGCTTGTTGGGCATCACCAGTTGCTGCCAATAAATCCTGTCACGTTAAGACATTTGGCATCTCCTGATCTGTTGGTCAGCACTGGTCAACAGATCTTATTAACAGTGGTGCTCAACGATGTTGTGTCATTCAACACGAATTAGAATGAGGATTGGATAATGGACAAACTGGCGAAAAAAAAAAAAAAAGCTCTGTTAAGAAAATGGTCGGACAAACAAATATTATAAGAAAGAACTCTGGTTCTGGAGAATCTGCAAGTTCAGCGCGGTTTCAAAACTATTATACATGTATAAGTGTGAGATTTGTGATGTGAAGATAGGATGAAAATCAGATATTTATCATCGCTTACCTTCCTCACTCCTGTGTTTGATCAGATGAAAGATTATATTTTAATATTAACAAATTTGTAATGCCTGAGGGTGGGTTCAGTAGAATTCTTGAAAAACTCAAAATTTCCTAACCATTAATGTAAGTTTACATTCAGTGGGTACCCTAGGAACTGCTTTAGTTTTTAAGTTCATTTATACCCTCGGGGTACTTAAAAGAGAGGAAGGCATTCACAGCTTCGCGGAACTAAGAAATAAAGCACGACCTAAGTGTCATAAACACATATGAGTAAGAATTCTGTTGAGACAACCCAGCATCCTTTTGGGAAAATAATGGTACTGATAATTCTACCTCTGTCGTGACTTCGCAATTTGTAAAATACGACCTGTTATTTTCTTCCATATTTCTTGACATAACTAACGGTACATGAGTTAAAACAAAACTTCCCCATCAATGTAAATTACTGTGGCTGTCATTCTACAAGTTTTTGTGTTGCCTCTCTAAAGTGTCGTAGATCTCCGCAAAGCATTGAGGAAGCTGTCCTGTCATTTGAATCACTGAGAAACGATGTGTTGGAGAATCTTATGTCCGCACGCTCAAGAGGGCGCTAATGTTATGATTATCTCATTACATTCGCTGGAATCTTCACCCTTGGGCTCGGGGGCTCGTCATCAACTGGAGTAAATGAGAATGTATCGCTTGTGTCAGAATCTGTGTCGGAGAGGGAGACGAGCGAGAAGAATTGATGCGATGCTCATGTTCAGATTAGCCCCACGTATTATTCACCAACTAATCTTGTTTTACGAGGCGCATGAAGGGGGGAAAGTAAGCTTGAAAGGAGGCAGGAAGCAAAATGATTAAGGCAGAGGAAAGCGAGCCGAAGTGTGAGAGAGTTTGCAGGAGAACCCGAGACACCTTATCAGCTGTTGTGTTCAATAATGGACGTTGTTTGCACGTGCGGCTCGTCTTTAGCGCGTTCGTAAGTCGTGTACAACAACAGTATCAGGATGTGTCTCTGATAAGGGTAATGCATGGAAAATAAGATGTTTGCTGGCTAAACACTAATGTCAGAAAGATTCCTCTACACTACAGGTTGATCTGCACTAAAAGGTCAACGTTAATAACATGAACCAGGAACAGAAATAGGCTAAAATCATTGATATCCTGAATCATTTACCATTTAATTACAAATCATTTATTATTATTTTAAAGCATATATGTGTGTGCGCCTGAAGAAAGGTCCCAGTTGTCGGTCCACTATTTTTGAGCTAGGGGGTGAAAAGGTAGAAAAAGTCGTGCCTAGTCGGAAATGTACTTCTAGCAGAAAACACAAGTTTAACCATTTCAAAATAGCATATGAAAAGGATTTTGGAATATTTTATGTTTAAATATTATTTTATTAATTATTTGTACAACATGTGACTCTTCAGGAAGTAATATTGGAGTGATTGTTGCTAGGGGACCGTGGACTAATTACAAAGCCGTTATAGAGATAATACTGAGTAGTGTTCACTGCTCATCTATAGTTTACCGTATAACATGCCACGGTCCCCCAAAAACAGCCAAGTCGGAAGTTTTTTGGATCTTGTTAGGAGAACGCAGTATTTTATAAAGAAAGCTAGAGCTGAGCAGTGAACACAACTCAGTAGTTTCTCTACTTGCCTTTGCAATAAAACTACGCTCCCCCAACAATATCCCAAAAGTCTGTCATGGGAGAAAGCTGTTAAAGCTGTTTTTCTCAAAAGTTTGTTTTTGCCCCCTGTCTTACTAAATGTGTCATATCTTCAAAACTACTTAAGATAGTGGAAAAATTTTTAAAGCAGCGTGTTCAGCATTGAATTTTCTAGAAGAATATGCCCTTATCTCAAAATCCAAAATTTGCTACAACTGGGACCTTTCTCCAGGCACACACACATATATGTAGGTATTACTATTGTTCCATTTATTTACGAGAGTTAACAGTGAACTGAATACATCTTTCTGAGCTTGCAAAGTTCGAGGCTGAAGTTTCGAAAGCGAATATATTGGCTGCACTACCAAATACTTATTTAATCAATAACATCAGGGTAATGCCGAGAGAACAGACTCGTTTCGTAAGACAAAAACATGCAACAAGCGGTATCCAACATTTTTCATTTCAGATCAAGTTTCACATTTTTGACATAACCGAGACAAGCCAACGGCATAGTAACATAGAGGCAGTGAGACAAGAAGCCAAAAACCGTGGTCGGAACGAAAGGGAGAATTAATAAGGTCTAGATTCAGTTTAAGAGAATAGTTTTTTAATGTCTATTAATCGGCTAGTCAGAAATAATGAGTTGGTTTTCTTCTTCCTGGCAGGATGGTTGATGTCGTGCCAGAGGACGTGAGCAATATCTAGGCATACACTTCTAAACACCTCATCTTTCTCTGATTAATCAGAAATACAGCAAGTTAAAAGCAAAACATTTTGTCATCAGTGGTCCCAAACAGCTACCGAGATACATGTACAGTGATTGTATTCGAACCTCCAGCGGCTGATGGCTCTAGACAGCTGGAGTCGATTTGTTTTCAAAGTAAGCAGCTCGTTCATTGGATGTGCGCTTTATTTTCTTCTCATTATCCCATTGAGTTTTGCTAATGTGATCGATAGCCTATTTACTGTTCATGATCTATTTCAAACAGGCATTTGTTGTGCTACACAAATTGATGTTTGACAGGAGTCGTTTGCTACTTGAGAATTTTTATTTTTTTAAACGTAACAATATTTTTGTTGCTAACTAAAATAACCTCGTTCCAGATTTACGGTTTGCTATCCTGTGAAACTTTTTGCTCATGTTCCGACAGACAGACGGCCTGACATATTAACCAAACCACATAATTACAGTCTTTTTCTTTTTCTCATGTCTTCAAATTTGCGCATCAGAACTAATTTGTTTGTGCATGCTCGGAGACCAACCAGCATGAAACCTAGCCCTCGGGTGGGCTAAAAGTGACAGGCAGAGCAACGTACTATGTTTATACTGCATTGATACCAGCTGCTGAAAGTTCATTGTCAGAACAGAAGTTGGGCAACCAGAATGCACAAAATAAAGGAGCCAAGTTTGCGTTTTCTCCTAGTCATTTTAACGGATTTCTTCGATTTGTAGCAAATGCATCACGGTTTAAGTTTTGTCAGAAATACAACACCTGTTTGAGGTCTTTATTTTAGGAGGTTCGCTGCCCTTGGCATTTACACCTCACTTTACTTGTTTTATTATTTCTTGTTCTGGCGGGGGGGGGGGGGGGGGATGATATGGATAAATTTTTAATCTATTAATTTCAATTTTGCCCGGGCAGCGGCCTTTCGGCCTGCTCTTTACGATTTCCAACTGCCAAGGTATCTTTAACGTGCGCAACGTGCACACGGGCCCTCCGAATTTTTTCGTCCTTATCCGAGAAGACTAGGTACTCGATCCTACCCCCCAATAGGACCAGGGACTTGAAAATATGAGAAAAATCCAATTTCCAAGAACTACTCGATCCTACCCCCCAATAGGACCAGGGACTTGAAAATATGAGAAAAATCCACTTTCCAACATGCCTGCACTGCCCGGGTTTAGAACCCGGGACCCTTGGCATGAGAGGCGAGCACCTTGCCTCTACATGTCACACCTGCAACGACACAGTGAAAGCCGTTTTCTGTAGTGTCAGATAGAAGACAGTTTGGTCAAGGATAATACAGCAGATCCTCCCAAACCACCCCTCCAGTTTCTTCTACAGTATAATTACATGTATTTTTGAAACCGGGCTATCTTTCAAACAAGGTATTAAAAATTAACTCCATGCGGATAAAGACAGAGATACCGTGAGTATTTATCAGTTCTCGCTAAAAAGTTATATCTGTTCGTATACAAAGACAGTTCTGTTATCTATATCTATTGCGTTCAAGAAATACAAGACTAGCGCGGTCTATCATAATACCTCAAAGACAAGCAGAAATACGAGCAGTAATCTGCCGTGTCGCATGTGAGTTTGATTGAGAGTGCGCCAATCAGTTATGGGGAATCCGTGCCATTTGTTGTCCATTACTGGAGTTAAGGAGCAGGTTGACACTGGCAAGGGAAAAACAGATTTACTGGACACAGGCCTGTCACATCATTCATTTATTAGGATCATTATTTATAGGGAGTAATTTGACATATTCTAAATATATACCGTTTTGCTACGCTTAATGTTGACGGCTGGCTTTTGGTGGGCTGCGCATTATGTTTTATGATACTGGCGAAGAGGCGAAGTATAATGTACCGAACTACAGGTTAATCCGTTTACATGAGATGTATTTGATTATGATATGCATACATCACAAATGTTTCAAGAAATGCAAGTTTACCTTTGACAAGAAAAGCATTATGTTTTTCAGATGTCATTTCTCAAACAATTATAAAAAAGAAAAAAAAAATCATGCACGACATTATTTCATGATTCTAATCCTGTATACGCTTGGTTTGGCCATTTGGATGCAGGGTTAATTTAGTGTTTGATCCGTCATAATTTCACAATTAAAATTGTACTTCCCTTTTCTTAAGCAACTGGTCGGTGTCTCGGTTGGTCAAAAATTAAGGAACTCATGTACTAGACTTAGCAGTTGCATATGTGAACGGATAATTTGGGGATATGGGGGGGGGGGGGGTGGTGATGGTGTTATATTAACGGTCTTTCTAATAACTGCTATTAGCTGAGTGCGAACTTTTTTTTTTTGTTTGTTTCGTGTCAGATTTGTTACCTGATATCCAACAGAACAGTTCGCATGACGTGCTATGTCACACCTGGCCGCTACACAGCAAACCATGCAGTTCTCACCTTGTAGAAGAGCAAAACGAAGAGTATCCATTATTCGAGTGTCCGAACACCGAGGCCAAGACTAATAACATGAATAATCACACTTCATGTCCTGTGACATCTTGTAAAGAAACGACCTGTGACTTGTGACCTATTGTCGATAGCCCTTGTCCTCGTGGGTTCAGGGTCCATAAATAGTATAGAAATCCGGTCGTTTTGACATGCTGAGACAGGCTACTCAATCGCCCTCACAGGTCACCCTGGCTCCAGTCATTGGTAGGCTTAACGTGATTCTGGCAAATTTGTAATCTTGAGCTCTGGCCAGAAAAGGCCAGCATAAAAAGGAAAATAATAAGACTATATTTACTGACATTACGAAGCTACACATTGCCTAAAGAAATTTCCAGTATAAGCTTATGTAAGAAAGATATTTCTCTCATGTGTCACGATTACTTGAAGTATATCAGAAATGAAGTACTGTACCAGTTACGTTGCGTGACCGTCTTGCTTGTTTTCGTCTTTTTAAATTATCTTTCAATATCTATATAACTTTATTGGTGGGCATTTAGAAATGGCGAGAGTTGTAAGACTGTCAAGCTTTAGTGTAAAACAAAATTATCATTAACCCAATTTTTTTTTTTTTTTGAGATACGCATAATTTGGGTCTAGAATGAAATGGTGGAGTGCAAACTGATAACACGTAACTATGCTAAGAACAAAAAGAATTGTTAAAAATTACAGCAAATGATACCTCATGCATGCACGAATAGATTATTCAGAGAACGAACGAACTTAACCTGAATATTAGACTGAAAAAAGCAAAATAATGGAGACAAAGTAATTACGCATATATCAAGATCGAGGGGGAGAAAGAGAGAATGAGTCAAACAGGCAGACAGAGAGCGAGAGAGAGAGAGAGAGAGAGAGAGAGAGAGAGAGAGAGAGAGAGAAAGAGAGAGGGTGGGGGTGGGGAAGAAGTCTGTAAAACGAACGATGCAAAGACGAAGTATCATGTTTTTGATAGACTCTGAGAATGGTAGTACAAGAGTTAACATCCCGTCAGGCGTGATACCCGACTGTTGGACATCCTTGATCCCTGGACCAGAGAGTACAAAAGGTCAATCTTCTTGAGATGGCCGCCTGCGTCTGACCAGCGGTCACTTATCTCATCACCCGTCTGTCACCATGGTCGTTGTGAACTGTATCGCTGGACACTTCAATATTCTGAATCAGTATACCTGGACAGACACCGGCACATTGGAAAACGCGAATGAAAAATCCCTGAACTTGTAGTGATCGCCTATTTTGTGGCTCTTCTTCAGGGACAAGGTGGTCTAGAGGCAAGGTGCTCGCCTCTCATGCCAAGGGTCCCGGGTTCTAAACCCGGGCAGTGCAGGCATGTTGGAAAGTGGATTTTTCTCGTGTTTTCAAGTCCCTGGTCCTATTGGGGGGTAGGATCGAGTAGTTCTTGGAAATTGGATTTTTCTCATATTTTCAAGTCCCTGGTCCTATTGGGGGGGTAGGATCGAGTACCTAGTCTTCTCGGATAAGGACGAAAAAATTCGGAGGGCCCGTGTGCACGTTGCGCACGTTAAAGATACCTTGGCAGTTGGAAATCGTAAAGAGCAGGCCGAAAGGCTGCTGCCCGGGCAAAATTGAAATTAATAGATTAAAATTTATCCATATCATCCCCCCCCCCCCCCGCCAGAACAAGAAATAATAAAACAAGTAAAGTGAGGTGTAAATGCCAAGGGCAGCGAACCTCCTAAAATAAAGACCTCAAAACAATCTGGCTCTCCTTCAGCAGTCGTCAAAAATTAAATGGTAATGCCCAGAAAATGTTGAGTGACAGCTGGATTTGTGCGTGTGTATTGAAGTTACAATTAATGAAGTATTGCGTGTAGAGATATGAATGTTTAACGTCCGTTTTCATCTCCATCGGAGAATGCTAACAACTTACTGTTTATATATTTTAGCATGTCTTAATTGGTCATCAGTAATTTCGAATTGCGAGATAAGCTTTTAGTTAGGGATTCTTTGCAATCCGGGATGGTGATTTCATACCGTGCAACATTGCTCTTAACGCTGGCTTCTGTATATGGAATACTTCGCACGTTAAATAAAAAATGTTAAGCAAATGAAATAAAAAGGAAAGGAAATAAAATAAAACAAAATAAAAATAGAACAAAATAAACTAAACTGAACTAAACTAAACTAAAATAGAGTAAAAGTCCTGCATGTTTTGAAACAAACTATCAATATATATTATTACGGAAATCTCCCAGAAAAGAGATGTAGTGAATCTGAAAAAAAATTGCTTTCACGTTTTTCATGCGATAGCAAGTTACATTATGTTTAAACTGTAAATGAATAGCGGAATGAAGGATTCCATAGACAAGTGAAACTGGTTCAGCCAATTTTTTTTCCTTTTCTAGCGAGCGCTGCTACAATTATTCAATAAAGCACTCAACAATAATCGTATCTGTTAAATTTACTGAATAATTGAATCAAATAGATAGCAATTCCTGGATGACCATGGTCTTCCTCTATGAATTTAAGTTATTACTGTAGGACGAATGGGGATGGAGAAGAGGAAAGAGGGGTTGGGGTGGGGGGGGGGTGCTAAAAGGGTGAAGCGTAAGTAACTGAAAGACTGAATGTCATTTTGTACGGAAATGTAGTTTAAGTATGAAAATTAGAGTGTAGAGGGCCTGACGAACCGGATGTCAGGTTGCAAGGCCAGGAAATAAAATGTCTGGGTGGACAAAGTGCACATAAAGGAACAATCAAGCAGCTCCACTAATAATAATATTTAATGTCATAGAATAAACTTATAATAATTATTATTACTTTAAAGAGAGCAAAAGAACAATTACATGACAAATAGCACAGTTTATCCACTCATTTACTCCGCCGCAAGTACTATTGTGTTATACATATCGTCCCCGCAGTAGATCTACTGCCTAATTCCATCTTTACTTTAGAGGCTTTAGAGGGAATTTTTCGTACAGATTTGTAGTTAAACTTCACAGCGTGTTTGAAGATTTTAACTTTTTAAAATCAGCCCCCTTTAAGGTGAGATATCTCGACGAGTTTGTAGAATTAAAAGAATACAATCTGTTATGTCAATTAAATATGGCCTCATATCATTTTTTGGTAAAAACGCAAAAAAAAAAAAAAAAGTGGAGTTAGAATCATGCAGAGCTTGAGTGACGACATTCTGTGGGAAGGATGCACAAGACAACACAGGAAAGAAGAGAAAAGATGTCTAATGTATATGGAGGACAAGACATTTATATATAGACACGTCAGTTAGCAATCGCGCTCACTCGCCCTTTGACCCCATTCTTTCTTTGATCCGGCTTGTTAGTGGACAATTGTTTCACCTCTTGTGTCAGCGTCCCGTGTGTGAGACAAGACAACGACATCTTAAACGGGGTTATGGCGACAGTCACCGCTGCATGAAGTAAAGCATTCGGCCAACCCTTCTGATGCTAATGTGATAGGTATTAGACATTGTACCTCTTTGATATGAACATTAAATGAGTGTTCTAGAAAGTCACGGAGAGAGAGCGGTTATAAATGGGCTCCGCTCTTTTTATGGCTACATTTCGGCATTCAGGTACGCGATAGATGACTGCATGACGTCACTCATTACATGTCACTTCAATGGCTTAGGTAACAAAGGAACGCTCTCATTATCCCCGAGTAAAGCTCACAGTTCGCGATCACGGTCAGGTTCTCACCAGACGAGCCCTTTGGTAAATACATGTATATGAACTTAGAGGTGGTTGTTAACGTCTTGAATCAGAGAGAAAAGACAGCGCAAGAGCAGCATTTCTGTGTCATGAGTCAAATATGGTGGACGTAAGCAGTATAAAGAAGAGGCTAAGGTAGTGACAAAGAAAGGAAGAGGAAAAATAAGTTTATTAAAGACAAACCGTGGACCACATGTACACTAAGGTGGGAGGTCAGAAAATACCCCAAAAATTCATATGGCGCTCACTCCTACATTTACAAAAATTGCAAAAACTGTTTGTTGGTCATAAATAATAATAAGTTGTTGTAAATGCCTTTGAATAGAGGCGCAATTATGTTCTCAAGTTCAGTAAAAAACGGTTGTATTGACTTTACATTGGAAGGATACTGCACTGGGAGAAATACATTGATGAATAAATTCCTTTGCTCAAATTTAATTTTTCTCTTAGTATTCTACAAGATGTATATTCGGAACTCTAAGGCATGTATACAATTAAAAGGCCCTCCACTGGCTGCAAGTCTGCTAGTTCTAATGCTGACATTGTCCAGAGCTTTCAGCTGACATGACCAAAATATCAGCCCTGCCAGTTGTTCTCAGTCGTACTTCGGGTCATTGTGTGTAAATCTGACGGAAGAAGGAACCAGTCTTGTCCTTTTGCTGGGACATTAACACGTCCATTTGTCTAGTGTTATGCAAGTTGATCTCATGATGTGTCAGTCTTTGACATCCTGTGGAATGTTTGTGTCAGAAGCACAGATTGTTTTGAGACAGTTTATCCCCCTTTCTCCTCAGCCCCATGGGTTATTTTCCTTATCAGTTTTATTATGTTAAGATTGTTTTCCAAATGAAAACCAACATGGAGGAACGACAATAGACCAGTTTTTCTTTGGTATTTTAACCAATTATTGCAATGGCTATTTTGCCCCAAGCCCATTTTTTTCTATTTAAGTAAAGCCTCCCTCACATGAAACAAGCTGCGTTTCTTTACCTCCATTAACAATGCACTTGGGGACTTTCAATCTTAAAAAATCGATCTTGTCATTTTCCCGAATATGACCGAATATGGTCATTTATCCATTTGGGTCTTCAAATAATATGAAGTATAATTATGTATTTCACGTTTGATTTAAACCTGTCACGTTTAGCATTTCCCAGGTTAGAAAACGCTGAGCATTACGATTGTAAAGACAATCCTGCGCAAAAATGGGTTTTGCCTTCAAGATTGTTTTTGCCAGCCTCATTATTTCATGTCTAAGTATTAATATCATAAAGCTGTTCGCAGTGGAAGAAGTACCAATTCCTGTCTGATATTCTATCTAGCGCCTGCCATATAACTTCATGTTGTTGGGGGTGGTGGGGGTGGGGGGGGGGGGGCTTAGCTTTTCAATGCAAGCATACTAGATGGTTTGATTTTTCTTTACCTATTTTTGCTACAATTCAGCGACGAAAAATTATTGTCGTTAATTATGGTGATCAACTGAATAGGTGTTTTCATCATCAAAAGGATGCAGACAGTCTATTTTCAAAAATAAATTAACAGTTACAGTTCTGTTAATTCCTTTTTTTTTTTTTATAATGAACTTCATACTTCAAGTGTTTTATAAAGACTATATATTCAAAGAAACTAATGAAGAGGTGTAAATGCCAAGAGCAGCGAACCTCCTGAAATAAAGACCTGAAACCAGAAACTAATATTGTCATGACTACAGTTAGCCATGTTTTTTGAAGTCTCGCTAAGTCTCGTTTAAGGTCGACCGCCCACCAGAACTGTGCGGATTATCTTCTACGCGATCAAAATTATGAACATCAAAGGCACGCCCGTCCATATGGCAAAGAAGAAAATTGCCAGCTTCCGTACTGAAGACTTTATGGTCAATCTCGAAGTATTCAGCTTCACAAGGTCTTGAGATGATACGAGCCGTAAACACTTACTTCTATGGCATATTTTACGGCTAATGCACGCACCTTGTTGACAGACTGAAACTTCCTCTTAGTGTGGTCATCGTGAAATCACAGTTCACAGGCAGGGTGCGAAACAAAATAGTCATCACTTACCCCTCAACAGCGTTAATGGCTGCTTGTTTTATCGTTAAAATCGTACCGGGTGAAGACTGCATTGACAGGTTTATACCATTGAAGGTGTGTGTTTTGTCGACAAGCATGAAAATGGCCAGTCGCTCGGGCAAAACAAACAATAAAGCGCATATCGCTATCACGACTATCATCACACAGTTTTGCGCAGGCTTGGGGTTCCGGCTTCCTGCAATGATGGCGGTCCCTTTTCTTTGTCAGATATTGTCATCGGGCGAGAGGCGCCGGGGAAATCTATCATCTATTTATGTAGCCAGTACTCTTTTCTGTCTGGTAACTATCAGTTACACCCGTCCTCTCCAGAAATTCTCAAGGTAAATACCGTGAAAGAAAGCTCCCGTGATGACTGGGCATCACACGATGTTTCAATCCCCCCATTAGTGCCTGGGTATCTTTTCTGGATGCCCAATGGGTTGTACATCTGTGAGCTACGTGATAAATGGTGCTTAACTGCTAATAAATGAAACAACATATTAGAATGATGTAAACATAAATGTTGAAAGGGGGGGGGGGGGGAGGGGGATTTTTTAGGTAAATTAATGTCCTGTCTTATGTATTAGAAACCAGTATCACCGCTTAAAATAAACTTGAAATATGACACTTTATGCGTTGGAATCACTTGATAGCGATTGGATGTCTTGTATTTGAATTTCAAATGCTCCGTTTGCAATTCATTTTTACTGCTTGCTCAGTATGTTTTACTCATTCTTGTGAAGCTGTCAGGCTGCAGTAAATTTATTGTTTCTTTGTTCTTCTAAACAAAATTCAGTCTAAATCATAAGCGTGTGGAACTTGTGGCCAGGCCGAAAACTTAGTATTTAAATCAAATAACGCAAATTGCGCCTCCCCCCCCCCCCCCCCGCCTTTTTTTTTTGTACATTGTTCCTTGATAGCTTCCAATATATTTATGAATGACATAACAGAAAATGTGTCGTCAAATTGAGACTGACATAAATCATATTGCCGAATATCCGTTTACATAATTCATAATTATTAATTTGTTTATCTCCGGCTGCTACGATAGGAATTTATTATAACACGTAGATCTTCGAATTTTTAAATTTTTTTTAAATATATAATATATATCTATAGCTCAGCGAAGATAGAAATTAATACTGATTGTACAGTAGGATTAGGCGTAGAGGCAGTGTTATGGCAGATATCCGTGATGAGAAAAGAGTTATAAGTATGAATATTGGGATGCAGACTGTTAATGAACCACATAATATTCTAGGATTATGATTTACGGAGCATGAGCCAAAAAAAAAAAAAATGCTTTTTTTCATGTCTCCGGCCCAGCTCGCACTAGCCGATTTTGATTTGTCAACTAGTTGGTTGGTAAACGTATGACATTGAGATTCAATGGGACCTTATTTGAAACTCAATGTCGTGAGGTCACCATCGAACTAGTCGGCCGATCCAACTTGGCCAGTGTGCGCCGGGCCTTACAAAATACATTGTAACGGCCACGACAAGGTATGTGGACAATCCCAAAGTAACCTCAATATAATTCTTTCTGTACTATATTTTATATGTACGTGTGTCTCTAGATTTAATTGTCTTATTGGTTGCTAATTACGGGTGAGATAACGTCGTGTTCTTGACTACGACCCAGTCCGTCTGGTCAGTATTATTCCATCCAGCATTTCATATTAAATTCTAAAACATTTTTTTTTAAACTTTGTGTCTTCTTGCAGAACCCTATTGAATGAGCATTTCTTTAAGCCCGGAATAACGCGCCCGGTCATTTATTAACATATTCGTCGGTTAAGACATTAAAAGAAATGTCTATTTTCTTCAACATTTTATCATGAGTTATTGGCCGCTGGTCTGAGAACGATTTCTTTGTAATTTTAATCTTGTGCATTACAAATTGGTAGATGGTAATGCTTACAGCTACTTGGTGGGTCCAACACTGAATCGGCATCTGACATGTCGTATCTCAAACGGTTTATTATGAAAGAAAGACCATTCATCATCCTACAAGGAATAATTACTCAGGCAGCTGAAGGAACAAAAGCGTGGCTTCTACTCTCACCTCGGGGTGAGAAGCGAGGCATACACGCCCATCATTTATTAAGACAAATGGTAGCCTCATCCGGAACGTATTGGCAACAAATTAAGTCTAAATAGAGACGCATGGCCTCTTCGTAAAATGCAAAACACCTTGTCGCTAGGGGCATTTTGTAGATTACGGTGGGTGTGTTTTTTTGTGTTAGATCTGTGACAGGTTCAAATGATGAATGAGCAGTTTTCGTGATCGTTAAAGAATGGTAGTAGTATACAGCCATATTGACATGTCGGCAAATGTAAAGAGTAAACCTAGGGAAACCTACGGTGCACTTCTATAACGTAAGAGACACGAATGAATAGTAAAGTATACAAGATTCCAGAAACAGTATATTTAGACATTGATGGAGCGCTGAAAATGTACATGGCAGTTAAGGAAGATTAACCTTCTGGATGGGCCGGGCACATATTTTAAGAGATTCATTATTTTGATATATTTACACTTTATCATGCTAAAAGTTCTGAAGGGGCCACAATGGCATGTCGCCAAAAATGAGTTGCTTTTATGGTTAATTATTAACGCGTGAGTACATGACAGACTATACCAGCTTACTAAAAGATAGAATGTGCTTTACGAATGCTTTCGTTTTGCATTCACATGCTGCCGTCAATTACACATTATCACACTATGCTGATTGTCCTTTTTATGTATAATCTATTTTGTTTCCCTGCATCGTTATGATTAACATTGCTGATATATCATCCTTTCATATCTGCTTTCTTTATTGTTTATACATGCTCTGTGTCATATTCTTTCATCTGAGATGAATATCTTTCTTCAGATATGCATTGTTTTCCTCATTCATTTCTCTGTCTCTCACAATGCCTCTCCAATTCTTCTTCTTTCAACTTTACAAAATATACGCGTTATCAGCGTCATATGAGTGTTACACTCATTAACTCTAATGTCTGAAAATTGCCTTTGTGCCTTGTTGTCGCTGTTTCCTGATCTCTTTATGAAATCTTATTCTTTATTCATCCCCATCTATCTATCTATCTATCTATCTATCTATCTATCTATCTATCTATCTATCTATCTATCTATCTATCTATCTATCTATCTATCTATCTATCTATCTATCTATCTATCTATCTATCTATCTATCTATCTATCTATCTATCTATCTATCTATCTGTCTGTCTGTCTGTCTGTCTGTCTGTCTGTCTGTCTGTCTGTCTGTCTGTCTGTCTGTCTGTCTGTCTGTCTGTCTATCTATCTGAGTGTCTGTCTATCTATCTACACTGCTTTTAAAATTTGTTTTTCCGTCTGTCTGTCTACTTAATATGCATTTATCTCACGTTTGTCTGTCAGACGTTCTGTCTGTCTGTCTGTCTATCTATCCACCTACTTCTCGGGCTGCATGTAATCCAATTTTATTTGTGAAAAAATGTGCAATTTTTCCCATTTTGGAAAATAGTCTATCTGGTATTCTCAGAATGTTTATGTCGTCAGGCCATTGGTTCGGTCCAGTATTTCCCTTCTCAGTAGCCCTGGCCCTCCACTTCCTTATTTAGTATTTGTCAAATCAAACGATTATTCTCGTGTCGTAATACTGAAGTCACCACCTTTATCCTTAGAACATGTGACAGGCTGGAATGTGACTTGAAAGAGGTCATGTCTCAACATTAGTTCTGCGCGACCCGTCCTAGTCAGCAAGACACCTTTTACTTTCGGTGCGTCATAGAGATTGATGACTTTTCCTGGGGCTCAATGAAGACCAGATGGGCGATGTAGACAAAGACGGGGAAAAAAACGTTTAGCTGCTTAAGTGTTTAATAACATAACAAGAGAAGGGGGGGAGGGGGCGCCAAAAAGAATAGGTTATAAATTAGTTTTAAAAACACGCAGTGTGTGTACGTGTGTATGCGCGCAGAAGTACATTATTTTATGTGCTTGGTTTGTCGTTGGTGATGGTGATAATGATGATGGTCCGTCCACAAACATAATGCGACATTAATGTTTCGTTTTGTTTTGTATTTTGCTACAGTTGTCTCCGTCCCTGAGCTTGTGAGGCTGCCGTTGCTGAAAAAAAAAAAAAGCTTTCCTTTGATTGTAAACACTGCTGGATATAGTCATAAGCTAAAAAAAATAAAAAAATCGACAGCTTAGGGCCTCATAAAATTTCACAAAATTGGTTTGGCTTTTAAAATCTTATTAATTCTTTATATTGTACTTAGTTTTATTAGTATTTTAAACCCATATAGCATGCGCTAGAATATATCGAAAGCTTGATTTGTCTTTCCATTTCTTGTTTGTTTCATTGTGTCGTTTCAGTATTATTTCTTACTCGAGGCTTTGCTACATACAGTTTTTTTGCAGTTTGTTTTTGCCATATTATGACTTTGCTTCAACTTTGCTGCGACTCCACAGATTTACTGTGTGTGTGTTGTTGTTGTTTTTTTTAAATAGTATTTCGTCAACTAGAATATAAATAATCTCATCTTTTTTTTTTTTTTTAACGATTTTGTGACGACCCAAGGGCTTGTTTCGATACATTCCTTCATGAGACCTTCGAGTGTAACTTTTTAAGAAGGGGCCCCCAATTTTTCTATCGCTTAGGACCTCACTACTTCTATTCTAGCACTGGCCGTGAATAATTTGGTCCGGAAACGAATAGACAATACCAAAAACTCTATTATCTTTGGCAATACTAACACTCGTTTCTAGTTCCTGTTTGATCCATTCAGCTTTTTGATTTGCTCAGCATTGATTTCTTTATGCCAATCTCCCATTCATCACCATTGCAAAGATCCTTGTCAGCTGAACAACTTTCATCAATTGCTTTCCCATTTATTCAATATCTCCCTCTCAGCGAGTCAAAATATGCATATTAATATATTACGAGGTAACTTCGCATATTTGCTGATAATCAATCACCTGACTTTGACTGTTGCCAACGAAGCTACAGTGAGGCTATGGATGTTATTCTGTGCTACGAAATATTGTCAAAATCAGTTACGGCTATTTAATAAAGGTGAATAGAATTATTATAATGTCTCTTCGCCAACCAGAACTTCAGTATCTTCTTCAGATGACAGCAATTCTCCTTAACGAAATGAAATAAGTAAAGTCACTCATTATTATATTGTCCTGTTTTGTTTTGTATTTTCAAAGTGCAATAATCTTATAAAAATGTTGCCAGAAAGAATACATCGAATGATCTATGTTTATGATGTTAACTTTTACAGAAAGGTCACACTTTACTTGCAGACCGATTTACAGTCGTTTCTTTGACTTGGAAGGCAATGTCCAAAGCTGATAACTTTTTAAACCCCCCCCCCCCCCCCACACACCTTTTTTTCTATTTTATTTTATTAATTTCAGGGCAATTATTTCAGGAAATCAGTAGAAACAGTTCTATCTGTCAAATTTCGTTGTGTGTGTGTGTGTGTGTGTGTGTGTGTGTGTGTGTGTGTGTTTTCCCTAAAAGTCGGAAGCCTATCCCCAAGATATTTTTATTTTCTGAACATCACCTTGCAAACTCTTCATTCATTGTAGCTGGAAAATGAATAGTTTTGCTTGGTTCCAAAACCCTGTAAATACACGGTTTAGCAAGCACAGCCCGAGAATTATAATCCCGTGTTCAGCTTCTGGCAAGACATACATTAAGAAGAAGCTGAAGTGAATAATCACCACTTTGTTCCGGGTAATGTTCAGGCCCATTTCCATCAAACATTGGAGTCTCACCCTGTGACACACGAAGATCGGTAGCAACACCTTCACCATTAATTTATAACACCAACCAGGCTCTTCCAGTTTCATGTGGTGTTGAGACTAGGATTAAGGAGGACCAAGAACTCATATTATTGTCAAATTTACCCCTCAAAAGACATTGTTATCCCCACAGAGCGTAATTTATTGCTTTTCATTGCGAGATAATCATCTCCGTATAAATATTTGAGACAAAATTATTCCCACTGGCTCGACTTGTTTTGAAACTTAAAGCCGTTTCATACATAAAAAGAGAGGAGACGCACATACCATACATCTCGTAGTTTTCAACGGTTTAGCAATTTATTGGCCTATGTCACGGGTGAGAATAAAAGGAGACAGTTTCTGATGTCAGGTGGACGGGAAATTCTGTCGGAAAATCAGTTAATGTTGAGGCCCTGATGACGTTGGCTAGCACCTGCTTCAAACAACGTGCTCATCGATGTCGAGATAGCATTGTACTCATATGGCGTTGAATTTACGCTTAGTGGAGAAAGAGATCGGGTTTTATAAACTGGGATTCGTATTCTTTCTGTTTGCAGATTATATGTTACTGGCTTGGCAGTTACGGTGTATGGAGAAGGATTAAGTTTTGCCAGTTCTCAGATCATAAACATATGCTTGAAATAATGTTCTTTATTTTTCCTTTGGGGGTGGGAGTGACACTCATCTTTCCACTAGGAGAGGAGTGTAGTCTTATAGGTCATAAAACTTTTTCATTTCGAGAGTCCAGGTTTTATTTCATACATAATATTAAAACAGCACAATAATACCCTCAAAACCACAAATAAGAACAAATAAAAATGCAACTACTCCCGCTCGGTTATGGTTTTGAATTAAGAATATCTACTTCTCTCCTCTTATCATAATGACGTTATTTCCAAATATGCAGCATGATGGCATCCTCGTCGTTCACCCTCCAAAAACAGTTGCATGGAGAGGGAAAACTGATAAATAAATTATAGACTTAACATGTTCTGGGATAAAAAAGTGCATGAAATTCTGTGAGGAAAAGAAAAGAAAAAAGAGACAAAATATAACCGGATAAGTCTGTCTGTATATCATATCTCTACTCAGTTGGAGTTCCTTGAAACTACAGGAAAAGCCAATGTATCCATATTTTCTTATTTCGAATAGAGCAGATTTGGGCAAAATTTACGTCCTTAAAGCAATGTACTGTCTATCGTGATATATACTGTTTAATAGTTTTGTCAGTGTTCCGCTGGACGCCGACCAGAAATAATTTTTTCGAGAAATGTGAATTTCGTCCCAAATAGTGGAAACTACAGACAGGTCCTTTAAAAAAAAAATTGTTGAAAGTTTTGTTGACAAAATGTTTCATTGAATAAAAGCCTTGAATAAAGAAATACATTTCTATCAAGCAAGTTTTTGCAGAGGGTTCGCGTGCTTTTGCCGGTTTGCTTACTTGCAAAACCTGAAATAATGTTGACGTCAGCGAGTAACACAGTTTATAGTCCCTTCTTTCGTTTTGTTGCTAAACCCGGTGTAGCTGATCTTTTCATCTTTCCAATTCTTTTGCCCATGGCGCATGATAATGAGATACATACAAAATAATAATAATGATGATAATAGTAATAATAATAATAATAATAATAATAAATTAATGCACTTTGGCACAACTGAAGCCGCCGTACCAAATAGGCTTCTTTCATGAAGCATTTAAGACAACCCATTAAATTCTTGCAATCTTCAAGATTTTAGAACAGAGAAAATCAGCATGTACAGGACTGATGTTATCACTCTGTGAATATGATATGCATACACTTTAAGCTTTCTACATGTCAGCACTGACGTGCATGTAAAATATGTACAGAAAGCTCAAGTTTGCATTCCTTTATCTTTCTGTAATATATATGTGTGTGTGTGTGTGTATGTGTGTAGGTGTTTTCTTTTTGATAAATCTTTCGAAATAATATGTCGCATTGCAAGCAGAAAAGACCGCGTAATCGTAGTGCTTGCTTATATATCATGGGGAAGAGGATTTGGTTAATGAGAGGTCTCGTTAACGTCTTTAATTTCACCAGATGGCTAATGGATTTTAAAAAAAAATTTTTATTGTCAAAGCAAAGCATATTCGGTTTCTCAGTGATCACTATGAGTTGTGTAGACCTGAGCTGGTGTATATTAACTGGGAAATGGGGAGCGTATTTTTACCAGCGACGACTGAGACACCTATTTTGGCAAAAGGACCCAACACCAAGACCTTTTTTCTTTCTTTTTTAATCCCTCCCCCTTCCCTCTTTCTACCTTCCCACGCTTTACTTGCTAGCATCCTTATGTTTTATCAGAGAACTCATCTGTGCGAAGATAGACCGCAGTATAAAGGCTGAATAACTTTAATCATGCACATAAATTGTGCTAATCAGATTTTGGTAGCTGTCTTCCTTGGGCAGATTCTGCGTAGATTTGGGACAATCTCCCACTTTAAAAGTAATAAATCTATACAAGAAATGTGCGGGAAATTGATACCGCGTCCCCTGTTTATTGTCGTAATGATAATCTAAACCCTTCTTCACGTCCCCGGGCAATCAATGACAGGGCGATCTGGCGTACATCAGCCGTATTTATTCTCTCTCCTCCATCACCTCCACTCTAGCCTTTCTTCTCATTCCTCTCTCTCTCTCTCTCTCTCTCCTTTCTCTCTCTCTCTCTCTCCCTCTCTCTCTCTCTCTCTCTCTCTCTCTCTCTCTCTCTCTCTCTCTCTCTCTCTCTCTCTCTCTCATACCCTTCCTCCGCGTCTTCGTCCCCTTTTCACCGTGTAACATAATGTTTGATTCAAAGGGATTCTATACAATTTAAAAAGAAGGGGGAAAACAGACACGATATTTATGTAACCTAATATGATTAGCAAATTACAGATCAAATGCCTAAACAAAAACTCCGTGGTTGTAACTGCACTAGCAGCTAGTCCTCAGGTAAGAATTGATGACGTTAAATTCTGTCTGGGCTCCATAATAATGTCAGTTTTTGTCCTCCAGAATTTGACAATCCGTTTGTTATTAAAGCTGTTTTACGTTTGCCCTGCATGTCAGACCCAAAGTTGTTTTTGCATCTTTGTTACATGCATTAATCTCTCTTGAAATTATACAGTAACCAAAGTCTGACACGTAATTCGGGCTTTAGGTAAGGTCAGGAATTTTGGGACAGAAATAAACTGTTCACGAACTGGTCGTATTCGATGTTATACTATTTACTTTTTGGCTGTGACATCAGTGTTCAGCCATCTGGGTATCCTAATAATGCAGAATAGATGGTGTCAACTTGATGATAACTACATTTTCCAGGTCTCTTTCTAAGTGTTTGCCAAAGACAGCATGCGATCCTGGTTCTTGTTTGTTCCAACTCCACTTTTTGCACAACAGAGAAATTCGACGTTAACCGTTTGCGGCTTTAGCGTTATGATAAGGAGTTCGAATAAATCGGAACTGTGAAACAGTTTCAAAGTGCCACAATGCATTTTAAACCAGCGTCACTGTGTGCATTTGCTGGACCTCTTCCACGTACCAAAAGATCTCCAGTTTTTCAGAAGAACTAAGGCCGCGAAAAGACAAACCACATGTAGATTTACCATTTCTCGAGTAAATTTGCCGAAAACTCCTCAAGAGCGTCTAAGTCTCAAAACTTTTTAGTTTATCTTAGACTGGTTTTCAACACGTTCCGCTCTTTACACGATAATTGGGACTCCAACGTCCTAAGCAAAGTTTATTGAACGGAGAAAAGATGTGACAATTTAAATTTATTAGTTTGAGTGATCCACAACACGGGACCAAGATCACGCAAAAGTTACCTCAGCTGATGTGAGAAATATTGCCATTCACAGTTATTAATGACTTCTTCAAAAACAATGAAGTTAATGAGCTGTCCATCATTTGCATATAATTATGTAGTCAAGCTGTAGGAATACCAAAAGGGTGGCCGAGGGGAGAGAAGGACTACGCAGATAACCAATCCACCATGCGTCTCTCCGTGTGTCTTTAGTGTTTAGGTACTCTTCTCTATCTCTCTCCCCCAATCTCTCTCCCTCTCTTTCCCTCGTTCTCCCTTTCTCTTTCTCTCCCTCTCTATATATATATTATATATCTCCCTCTTCCTCTCTTTCTCTCTCTCACTATCGCTCTCTCTATCTCTCTCTATCAATTGCAAATCTGTGTTGTTCCGCTACACCCATACCACTGCATTTATTTATCTAATTTTTAAAAAGAAATGTAACGGTGAGCTACAGTGCTGAATTTCTGGGAATTCTGATTCTTCTTCTGGGAGTTCTACAAAACAGAAAAGGCAATCTGAAGTGGCAAAGGGTTCTTGATGTTTCAAAAATCATGATTGTAGTCTCACTCTTTGACATGGCATTACCAATTATGAAATATAAAGTAAATAATATAGAATATAAGAGATCATTTCTCAATGACTTTTCAAAAAATGGATTCTACAATATTTGATGCAGTACGGTAAAGTTCGTCCTTATGAGCATACGCTTGTGGATGGCTACAATCCAGCAGTGCAGTATCGACCCTGCAACTGATATTTGCTGAGCAAGTTATTTCACCAGCAGTATAAACCGCATAGATCTATTTTCTTGTTCAATATCATAACTCTTTCAACTCTCACAATGGTACCCCCCACCCCACCCCAGCCTTCCACCCCCCTGCCCTCAGGCCCGAGGATCCAGATATCGTTATTGTGATACACACTGTGCTTTTCACCACACACACATACACACACAATATGATTGTTTTGAGTGAATGCATGTGAACTCAAACCATAATTTTCGCAACCACGCAAGCCTTTCAATAATAATCGTTTCAATAATAATGATGATAATGGTAATAAATGATATTAATAATGAGCTCGAGTACTGAATCCAACATATCAAAAATTAATGAAAACAAATAAAATTATGCACGGTTTCTTTTTCTTGTAATGAAAACGTCCTAATCCCTCGTTCTTGTCTTTTTTATTTTTTTTATTTACTGAAATGCCCAATGAGAAGAATTCACGAAATATCATAAAAACCACAGAAAAACTGTGGGGTAGCAACAGGGCTATACAATGAGAAGAAGTATTGACAACTTTGTCAGATTCGCTGTTTTATCGTGTTATTTATTATGTTATTTGAAAACTGCCATAATATTGAACATCATTACTGATTTACAACCTCACCAGCTTTTTTTTTTTTCCTGCTTGTTGTGGAAGAGAAACTGTTGAGGTAAGAGCGAAAACTACAACGAAACCGATTTTTCTTCTGCTGTCAAGATTTGGGTAATGACAAGAGTTCTCTTGGTCGCGTGCCCCCCTCTCGTGTATACGAGGTAATCTAGCCTTTTTTTACGGGTATTCGCGAGGCGCCAGTGGCTGCTATTACAACAACACCTTCCTGTCAAACTGACAGAATGGGCGGGAGCATACATATTGTACGCCCATTATTCTCTGCACTCCGCCGACGCCAGGGAGCGTTTGCTTTTAATGGTTCCGAGCGTGGGTCGTTTAACAAATACAACACAGCCAAAGCGGAGGAAATTATGAGGGCTAATATCCACCTTGTCCCTTATCAAAACCACACGAGCCTGCACAAATTGGCCAACAGAAAGATGGCTTCTTTCTAGAAAGGGTTACAAGGTCGTGAGAGATTTTATGTTGACGGGAGCAAGAAGAATAAACAGTTAAAACTATCCTGTAGGGGTGAAAGTACTCTGTTGCCGAGAAGAAGGCAATGGGAGAATAGATACCAAACAAGAGGAATATCAGGCACGATAAGTGAGTTACTGCAGATATTATAGTCCATTAGATGCACCCCCTCTCTTTCCCGCTTCACCCTCATCTTCTCATGTTTTCCCACCCATTTCACCCCGAACCATCTCATCGGAGATTGAATTTTGCAATATTCCTATACTTTGGAATGTGCATGAACAAACAAAAAAACATAGCTCGCAACAAAACAAAAAATCTGTCAACATACAAAATTGTGCGCTGTCATAATAGCCGAAGTGAAACACGAACACACTCGATTATAATCAACAAAGACTCTCAATATAATGTTTTAACTGCCATGTGCGTCATTCCAGATAAACAAGGCTTTGTTTTGTAATTTTATTTGTCTGCATAGGCTCGGGCTCATTATCAGGCCGCCGCTGCGTGTGCGTGCACTATACAGTTTTGCTCATAATCAAGCACGAGCGCACAGACAAGCATCGTTGTAAAAGATATGATAATGAACACAAAGCCGACCAGATTTCTTTGTTCAAACTTCTAGGTTGCATTCGTGCTCGGTAGGCCTTTTTGTCCTTATATAGTGAGCTTGTTCGAGGGTTCATGGCCCTATGTCTCTGTGGGCAGGTAGTATGAAATTAAATACCCATCACAGGCAAAGACCCCACGTGAAGTTTGCGACAGACTGAAGTTGGGGAAAGTTCGCAGAGAAACGGTTTATTCAGGGTCAGGAGCTGTCACCGCAGAGATACATCAACAACATAATTACCGGTAACGGGTGAAAAACTCGTAGTTCTATCGATATCAGCCCGAGATACACGATGGGTTTTCTAGTCCGTAAACGGTAGATATGCATGTAGTTTTCCCTCTGTGTATTCTGTTTTGTAGCTTTATTAGTTGAGCTGACAAGGTGAGAAGGCGGGTGGTTTAGAAACTGTGCCCTAGGTTTTTTGTAGATACCATGCCACTGCCCGCGGTTCTTATGGACAGCTTGTTGAATTGGACTCTGTGGATGGTCGAGAAAACAATGATTATGGCCTGTAAAGTTTTGCTCTGTTTGCTTTTGTTTTGAATATAGAATCTCAAAATGCCTTAGTGTTTGAAGTGACACAGGCAGTTTAAAACGTAATCATTTCATGATTCAAGCAGAACAAAAATAACAATATCAGATGGGCGGACGCATCGTAATATTCTTGGTAAATATTCTGAGACAGAAAAGATATTTGATTTATTCGATGTCAGTATTTGCCTTTTATTTTCCAATGTTCGGGCTCTTCAAGTCTTCTATGACTATGATTGTGTTTGAAGAACATGACTGTCAGCCCGAAGCGGTCTGAGGTTGATGCTCAAGTATATTGGTCTTCATAATACAGTTAGTTGAATTAACGGGCGCACGCCATTCGCTACTTTTCATACCATCTTAATGGCAAGTTTTGTAGATAACAAAGAAAATATACTTGTCACAACTGCAAGCAGCTATGATTGTAACATTTATACTTTTTATAAAATTGGTTTTCATATCTTTGCACCTGCTGATACCCGAAAATAATAGGCATCCTTTTCACACTTCGAACTTCCGAGATTGCTATCATGTGTTAAATTTTCTACTCCAGTTGGCTTTGAAATGGCCGTAGCTTAAGGCTCATAAAGCCTAGTCAGTGATAAAAGGTGTTAAGTTTGGTGGGCCTGAAAGTGTGAAAACAAAAAAGAATAACTTTTAAACTCACATGAAAAGCGACCGAGCATTGCCATTCTTTGCTGGGCGGCTATGTTATTTTCTTTTTCCAAGTCGTTTGGAATAAAAGTCATTTAGAGTTGTGGACGGTTTTGTCCTATCTTCTCAAATGATAGGCTGCTTCATCCCGAACTGTCATTTCATCTAAAAATACTCTTCTTTGACTATGACCTGAAGGTCAAACGTGTCTTTAGCAGAAATGGTGGCCCGACACACGTGCGATACTCTGTCATTTAATTTATCACTAAAAGGATTGCAGCGTTTTGTGTATCTCCTACCAGAAGTTATCATTTTGTGTCTGGGAGTATCATGTGTTGAATTGACGAGTTACATCATACAGTCAGTAGCACGATCAGTGTCACTCTTCATTATTGTGTGCCTAGCCCTTGTTTTCTTCTGTTGCTGGGTGAGGTGATGGGGGCATACGCATTGACCCGATTAGTCATGTGATTAAAGAGTAGGAGGCTTTCCCCATCATTCACCCTAATATAAAAAGTTGACTTTAGCGACACTTGTAATTATCATTGTTATATCAACATTATTAAAATTATCGGGGTTTTTTGCCGTTTGGTTTTTTACAAGAGCAACCCGATGTTTTTCATTTTAAAAATTGTTGTTCATATAATTATGCACTTCGGCAAATTTCCATGTTTTCATGAAGGTATAATGACTCATTTAGCGTAAAGTTTAAGATATGCCCATAAATAGCCATTCAAGATAGAAGTTTAGACAGTGAAACAATAATCAATCAAACAAACAAAAGTTGAATCAGCTATTCCACCTGTCTCCCTGCCAATAATGGTTCAGTCTATGTTAGGTATTTATCTTCTTCTTTTTCTATGTTTCAGATGCCAAGCGCCGAGATCAGGCTGCGCTCTTTGGGAAGCACCATCCACCAAAGAAAAGAAGAAAGTCCAGAACAGCATTCACCAATCAGCAAATTTACGAACTGGAAAAAAGATTCCTATATCAAAAATATTTGACTCCAGCTGACAGAGACGAGATCGCTGCTAGTCTCGGCTTGACCAACGCCCAGGTCATCACCTGGTTTCAGAATCGGCGAGCGAAACTAAAGAGGGATCTTGAGGAATTGAAGAATGACGTCACAGCAGCCAAGAAACTGCCAGTTCATAAAGCCACCGGATCACACGCTGAAATGGAGTTGAGAAAGATGCAGGAGAAGACACTGAGAGACAGTTTCAACAGTGGAGGTCTTCAGTCGCCCTCCTCTTCATTGGCCAGTCTGAGCGATGAGGCTCACGATACCAATTCAACTCCTGTTCAGAGTCCCGGTAACGGAGGTGAAGAAGAACTTTTGTCAGCCAGTGGCAAAACTGAAGAACCTATGGACACTCATTGTTCTGATAATGATCAGGATATCGAAAAGGACAACGATATCATTACTGAAGACAATCATCGCGGAGAGTTCTGTAATCCTGTCCAAAAAGGAGAGAGTTTAGCTAACAAATGTGATTCTGTTATTCAAGAAGAATACAGATCAGGTTACACACAAGACAGGCAGTGTGAAAGTGAATGTGACGTCGCCACCTGAATATCATAGTAATCACAATTACATATAAATAACACATACGTTTTTAAGACAATCCGTAGTGATGGCAGTCTTAAGTTCGGATAAGAATGTCAATGTCTCGGTGAGAGGACTGATACTTTCCTCAGAACAGAAATTGTCGCAAGGGACACACTGAGGTCAGTTCTGTTCTTGCCGAAGTTTGGACGTCACATCTTTGACAACACAAACCAGAGTGTTTTATAGGTGTGACGAAAAATGACCACGGAGAATGCAAAGGCTTTTGAAAGACATCCAATAAATTGAAATATTTATGGGGATTCTTTATTGGCTTCTGAGGAAATACATTATTAGAACTAATGTGAAAATTCCTTGGGTGTTGTGAGGTTGTTTATGGATTTAAAAAAATTCATTCTTTCTTTCTTTTTCTTTTTTAAGAGACATTGTCTCTTCTATTGGGGAAAATGATAGTGTGAACGTGAATTTCATCGTTTGGGAGAAACGTATAGTTGTTTTGGAGAATGCGATGCTGACATGTTTCGGAACAAGAAATATTCCCGGGTTGCAAATTATAGCATACATACATGCAGAGACCAGAGGTAAGGGAAGGGAAGAGTCGCTGATTCTATTCGTATCGTGGGTAAAATGGATACAATGAGGGAAGGCATGAACCAGAAGACGTCGAGACATTTTTAAGTTGCTTCCTGCAGCAGCTTCCCATGGGCACAATAATAACTTACACACTTAATGTATTTGTATCACAGTTAACGACTCTTTATATCACCAAGAACAAGCGAGATGCCACATGTGACTGATAAAATTCGAGTCTCCAAATAAGCGCTCTGAAGGTCCAGGAGAACAATAATAGGCAAATAACAATAACAACTAAAAAAAAAAAAAAACTGCCTCTTTATTATTGAATGCAAGTAAGTAACCAGCATACACGTTATCGAAGCCATAAACATCTGATTGTCATTATGTAATTGCCGGGATAGGGGTTGGGGTGGGGGTGGGGTGGAGACAATAACTTTACCTTAAATATGTTGCGCTTTCTCTGGCCCGGCCAACCATTCTACATCATCATATTTCAAAACAGACAAACTGTCAAGATAAAATGGGTCACATCATGTTCTGATAAAAGTTTTAAAAGAAAAATGAGGGATGGCGTGGGGGTTTGGGGGGGGGGGGGAGGGGGAGGGGTTGGAGAAGGGTTACGTAAATCCTTCCCTTATCGAAATTCATGTGACAAGAAGCGTTGACAGGCATTTTCTTTTATGAAACCAGAGGAAACAAAATGTGTCACTGATGATTAAATAATGTGCAGATTCAGTCATGCGTTAGACTGGAAACAATCATGTTCATGAAACATGACATAATGCTGTGGAAGAAATAAAATGATAATTAATGTACAGGCCTATTATATTACATATGTCGCTCTGCCGTACTTTTTTTTTTTCGATGGTATATTTTTTCTTTTCAGATTTTTCGGTTACGCTCATTTTGAAAAAAAAAAAAATAATTATAAAATGATGAAGTAAATTAAGTGATTAGACTTTTTTTTTTTTTTTACATGTAACAATTTGTTTGGATCTACATCATTAACTGAGCCACAAATGCATGCTTCCACGACAAAAGAAGTTCTGCATATGCATTTGCATAATTATCCAATCGGAGGTGAATGTTGTATACAGTTTCTAATTATTGATTCTTCCTGCACTCACTTTATTATTCATTTTAAAATCTATGATTTGGAGTCCCAGAAAGGGGCAAAAAGGGGATCTGAATTTGTGGTCGTTACAAATTACAGTATATCTGAACATAACAGTATTGCACACTTCAAAGCATATGAGTAGAAACAAAAAATAACATCACAAGCACGGCAAATCAAAGTGAAACAAATAGGTTTTACAAGAAAATGGGTAAGAAATTAAGAGATAGATTAACAACGATTGACAATGAAGAGAAAGTTTCTTACCCCCACCCCCACCCCCCTTCCCCCAAAAGGGTAGAATAAGATGGGATCAGGAATCAAATAAAATTCGATATCCAGCATTGTTAAAAAATTTACTCCTTTTTCCGTCTTCATAAGTTGCATACTCCTATGTACACAGTTGCACAGTTCTGACAAGTATTTCTGAACCTTGGCAGCTTTGGTGCACTCGAAAATGAACTATTTATTCATGATGCACGAGTATTTCCAGTCTGAAGCGCCAAATTTTCTTAAAGTGCTCATGTATGTCTCTTACAAAGAACAACAACAAAAGTGCTTAATGAAAACTGAGACTAAGTTAAAAGGTGTTAAAGATTTCTTTTTACTCACTGAAAATTTATTTGAAGTTGATGTTTTCATGAGATATCTTTATTGTATAGAAAAGATGTCTTCCTACTTTGAATACAAAGTTTTTATTAAGACACATTTGAAGTATGTGGAATGTGTATTTATTTTCATGTACAGTTCTGTCCATTCTGATTGGTGTCTTTATTATTTATTCATTTCAAGTCTCATTATTTGGGAAATAAATGTGCTCACAACAAAATGATACAGTTGTTCATCCTACTGATTAATATCATGTGACAAAACTGTGTTGAGGTCTTGTGTAAGTTTATTGTTCGTATTTATATTTTATGGAAATACCTTTTGTGTGTCTGTATTTTATATAAGTATATAACTGCATAGGATGTTAAAACGCAGCAATATGTTTGTATGTGATGGTGATTGTGGTGATGATAGTTTGGATTGGGTGGTGATAGTGGTTGTGATTTATGTCCGGTACAAATTAATTATAAGGCGCTAGCTGTGCTGATTTTAGGATATTTTATTTTTATAATAGCGGCAGTTTTCAAAGAACAGTTCATGAGGCACGGGTGTGTCATTGAAAAGTCTGAAATTAGTAACGGCTTCATGCAATTGATCGCATTCTAAATAAAATTCGAAAAGGTGATTAGTTGTGTTTTTGCAATCAAATATGCCACAAACCTTAAATCTGGTTAAATGTCGTAGCAACATTTCTTGGTTCGACTATTGGCATTGAGTCTACGTAATTCGAATATTTAATTATTTAAAGCGAAGAGACGTCTTACGATTCGCCCCTGAACAGTAAAAAATATTAACTATTTTCAATTAAACAAACAAGCAAACAAACAAAAGTATGTTATAGACAGCTCTAATCTACTTGCAGCAATCTGACTTCTAATGAGAATTTATTACATTCAGTGAGCTTTTTAAATTTTTTTTAAATCCAAGCAAAACCTATATCCGTAAAGAGGAACTAAAGGTGAATCATAGTACACAAACAAATCGCTGACAATAATTTACACTGCTTTTGGTTTTTATAAAGGTCATGTTGATTTGCAAACATGTTCAAAAATAGATTTATTAACGTGTCGATGAAGTACTACTATGACTAACTGTAATTAATCTTTTTATGAAACAGATATGGAAAAGTTTTTACAAGAAAGATGATAGTCATTGCTTGGTTGGGCAAAACGTTTCAAAAACATTACACGAAGAGAGCGTTTCTGTTTCAAAATTACAGTCATAATATCGATACCTTGCCACGGAAAGAAAGTCAAAATATAAACTAAAATGATAAAAACCAAAACGTGATTACTGGAGAGATCTAGTCCATGCAGAGGCAAGACGGATGGAAACGAACGCCAGAGAACTGTTTTGCGGTGTCACGGAAGACTTCAAACACCAAACTAAACATCATAATATTTTACAGGAGATACAGGGATTATTCAGTGTCGCGCCCCGTTTTATTCTATGTTCAGTTATCATTTTGTGATGAGCAAAAAAAAAGAAACTTTTAGTCACATCAAATGAACCAGCTAGAAAGACATAGAACATTTCATACTATAAAACAATGTAAACCTAATCGGGGGTTTACGGTCTTTTTCAGACACACAACGTTGTTATGTTTGGAATAGAACTGTACGCTGCACTTCCACAATTTGTTTTCTGTTTCCACATGTTCTAGAGTAGCATCCCAGTACAGGAGATTCAGTGCCAAGAGTTCACAACCAAGAGATTCACAAGAAAATGTTGAGAGTATTGGTATGCAACCTGATAAGCCTGTCAAGTCTTTTTGGTGTGAAATTAACTTATGGTAAAATCCTGTCTCATAAAACTTACTACAGTATAATAGTCCCATCGCAGAGTCACAAACGTCCTGAGATCAAAACTTTGTATGGTCATGGGTCGCTGGCAACATCGAATGGAAATCTCATCAGCTCATGGTAGTAGGGGGCGGGGGTAGACATTTGGCTTCACTGCAGCCTGGTGCTAGGCAGGAACTCTATTGAGGAGAGGGCTGTTGAGTTCACTTGTTTCTTCCCTGGTTATTCTTTCTATCCTCTTTTAATGGAGAAAGTGGGCGTCTTTTGTGGGTTGTTTTTTTTTTTTTTATCGCTGCATTTCAATGTTTCTGTGAGAAAATTATTTTAAGGCTTTCTGAAACGTGAGAACTAACAACAAGTTTCGAGATGTCGAAGTTGGAGGGACATAATTATTCATTTGTTGTTGTTGTTTTCAGATTTAAAACAAATCCAAGTTTCAAGTTTAAATTTATTGTAGGCCTGACGATCAATTCAAACTATACACAAGAATCATGCAAACAAAATTTGAAAAACAAAAAAAAAAGAAAGAAAGAAAGAGCCCACTCCGTCATTTACTCTCTCTGCTCCTTGCTGCCTCGAACAGTTTTATACTTTTACTTATAAAAATAAGCAATAAAATGTAACTTGAGTGATAAATGCCAGCAACAGTCATCATTCTTTAAGCAAGCGTTGAAGTAGTCTGGAACACAAAAGAAAACAAAAACAAACAGCAATAAAACAGCAAACAAAACAAACAAACAAACCAAAATATGAAAAGTGAGGACAGTCATAATGCAATGTAAAACTGATTGTTACTGATAACAACAGGAATAATATAATAATAATAATAAAACTTCCTGCAACATTAAAATTTGGTTGATGTTATTCGGGTTGACTTCTCCTCCCACTTCCTCCTGCCTACAAACCCTGTTTAAAAGTCTCCTCCCAAGTAATGCCACGAACTCAGGGTTTGCCTGAAAGGCACGACACGGCCTTGGACTTGACTGTTTAAGCTGAACAGTGCCGATCTCGAAGTGCATCAGTGTGAAAGTCAGTGAAACTTGCCAGGTCTTATTTTACTTCTACTACTCTCAAAAGATTGAAGGGCGAGATTAAAAATTTATAAATACTGCTGAAACATCAGATCTTATATTACAAGTCTAGCGAACTGATGAGTTCGCCCCATGAAGCGTGTTAAACCGTAGACGTAGCCTACATTTACTTTTTTGTTTTTCATTTCGTTATGTGATTAAATTCAGTAGTGCACCGCCTAAACAGCAAAAAATTTGCAGGAAGTGCTAAAAGACGCCCATCATTTTTGTAATGAGGTGCAGCCCTCGGTGAAATGATAATACTTAATGGGCAAATGAATGCAGACTTCCCATCAAAGAGAACATCGCTAATGTGGTATGTCTGTGAGGTGATACCAACAACACTTGGTGTGCCTTTGCCTTGGGATGTTCTGCCGTGGAAAGAAAATTTATCTCAGGCCAACAAGAACCATGACTCCCGGAGATTGTCAGAGACACCAAACTAAGGTTACCACATTCATTTTGCCACCTTAGGTTCTTGTTTATTCTATCTCCGTTTACTGAAAAATTGGAGATCTTTTGGTATGTATTCTTTGACACCTGTATTAATGCACTCATCAAGCTGTTTCATAGTTCCTATTTATTTTAACTCCCAATCGTATCACGTAAGTCGCAAAAGTTTAACGTCAAAATTTCTCAATTGTGGTGGAGTTGGAACAAACAAGAATTAAGATCCGATCTCTTAACACGAACATTATGCTAACGGTTACTAAAAGGATCCTTTATGACTTAAAAAAAAATGAGGGGGCGGGAAGAGGGGGGGGGGCAAGATCAGGATGCAAATCAGCTTACTTTTCACGGTAAGAATACCATTTAGTGCATAATTATATATCCGCATCAGAATCAATTTTTAAAAATAGAATCCCTGATCTTAAAAAACTTAACCGGCGGACAAAGAGTTTCCCTGGATAGAGATGCTCTCGTTGAGTTGCAGTTAAAACTTGATATAGAACAAAATGCGAAGTAATATTACCCCATCTGGTTCAAACACTGATTTATGACCCCAGAGAGCGAAAGAGGTGGACGGAGCCAGGGAGAAAGGGGAATGCTTCTGGTGCTAAACGGTGCTTGTTTATGTTGGGTGATAACCAGTGCAGACATTAAACAAGAAATCAATGCATGATGCAGCTCTCTGGATTTGATCAGGAGAATAACAATGCACTTTACTGCAGTCATAAAAGAAAATTAGTGTCTGGAAAGGTGAATCATTATAATGGCCAGAGGATAAAAAAACGAAACTAAAAAAAAAGGATGATAATAATAATAATAATAAAATCAATAAAGGACGAACAGTCAAATGGCCGTATCAGTCAGTCTTCTCACCACAGTAATGAATAGATTTTTAATCGTTATTGATAGCATTATTAACTTTCGAGTTCCACATTACTTTAAAAAAAAATTACTTTCTCAAGTTTTCCAACATTTTAATTCATAAATTGGTAGCCTACATTAATTGATGTTACTTATCCTATCTAAGACGACATCAACTTTCTTTGTTAAGTGAAATTTGAGAATTCCGTGTTTCGCTCTTTGAATGGAAAATCCGAAGAATTTCAAATTAATTTTCTAGTTTTGAGAGGGAACGGAAGACCCCTATATAATAACATTCAAACATAACCACAATTAAACACAATAATACCCCACTCCAAATCAGTAGCAATGATATCAGTGGTAGCAGCAAATATTGGGGCTAAAAAAAGAACCGTTAAAAACAATGCATGAATGCAACAATAACATCAGAATGAAAGAATACCCAGGCAAAAAGTGCAGGTCGCTGCTGTTGTTTGTGTTCTTAACTATATATTAGAGACCTGGCTCAGAAGAAAAACAGAACAGGCGTTAAGTGACATCTTTGAGAATCATTCACGGTTCTGCGTGTTTTACACCAAGAAATCTGCCACCTACCACAATCATGCAGTTTACCACCTGAACTTCTCGTGGTAAGCAAAGGGAGGATTTACTAAAATAAAATGTGCAGCATTTACTCAAACTTATCAACTGGTTTTGCCGTTTTAACCGCCGCTATATCTCATCTTGTTTTGAGGTCTTTTTTATTGTTGTATCATTCTCATCTTTAATTTACACAGGGCGAGACCTAAAACCTCTTCATTAAATTATAGAAGTTTCCTTTCCAACTCCCATGTGCAAGGTCTCATCCCCCTCTTATTCCTGGAATGTGTTCAGTTTAGCATTAAATTTGTCATTCAACTCTAAATATAAGTCAGTGAATGTCGTTTTTTCATTGACTGGAACAGAACAGATAGCAGCCCAATTGCAATTCAAATGACATTCTCAGTAATTTTGCGCGAAAAGCTATAAGAAATTAAGTTTGTTCCCGTTTTTCTGTCTTGCTCAATTTTAAACTCAATCAAGAGTCCACGAAAACTTTGATTTGTAAGAAACGTTTATTCTGACTGAATGATTATTCTTATATCCAAATATGATTTTGGCAAATCAGAGACTGACAAACACTCTTTATTGGAATTAATTAAAATAACGAACCCCTTAATGCTGTGTTACTAACAAAACAAAACAAAAAATAAATAAATTGTCCCCATGCATAAATCATTCTGTAAACAAAAGCTTTGAATTTTTTTCCCAAACACTTACATACAAGGGCCAAAAATTGTGCTTTGTTCATTTATTTATTTATTCATTCATTTTTATGCACATTCACAACCAGTGTTACATTTTCATACGCAGACTTATCAAGCTCGTGATGTCTTGAAATCTCCGGGTAGTGAGATGAACAATAAGCTCACGAAGGAAGCAAGTGAAAAATGCCTTCTAATGGCTTTATAATATTTGAAAAAAAAAAGTAATTATGGCAAAATTAATGTGCTTTGTAGTATTATCATTTCCCTTTGTTGTTTTGTTTTGATATATTTTTACTATTGTGATTCTCTGAGCTACTCTTCCACAGTGACTACTGTTATACATGTATTTAAATCTATACCTCGGACGAAGAGAAGATTCAGCACTAGTTCGGGGTTCATACAGAAGTGTGTGGTACAAGAATGTCAGCCTTAGTTATGATAGACGATGAGCAACCATCATTTAGCCCTCACTTGTCTTAAGCTGCCTTCTCGCTTAACACTTTCGGACTTAATTCACCTAATTGTAAGCTCTGAAGGTCTGGAATCCCAGGCTGACGATGATGAAATTGTACTGATGATGAATGGTAATGACACCAAGGAAACTCTTGCCCTAAGAAGCCAGGAATGCTTGCTGACGAGTATGCGGGCCAACTGAAACATGTTTATATACATACGTGTTGAAGGCATCTTCTAATGGAGATGAGTTTTTCAGGGCAGCTCTTTATTGTTGTTGCACGCTTGGATTCGCTCAAGCCGATCACTCTTCGCAAACTGGTCGGAAAGGGGAGTGAGTGCTAACACATATGCCATGTTGGGATCAGGAACATTTGTGTATACTACATCACTGCAATGATAGGTTGGGGAAAGAGGGGTGGATTAAGAAGAGAGCTAGAGTGTAAAGATGAAAACAGTGTGGGGGGAAGGGGGAAAGGTGATAGGTGGTGTAAAGAAAACTGAAGAGTTATACATCTTGGGAGGTTGATCTCTTCGTTCTGGATCAGAGATGGAGCGTGTGCCGTCATCAGTCAAAATGGCAAGATGGCAAGACAAAATTGGTGACATGCTGCAATTTGGTTTGGAATATATTGTGTCGTATGTTTGAGATAAATGTATTTACTTTGGAAAGGCCAGGTATGCAGACAAAGTTTATGAACTTTCTTAACCACCCGAAGGCAATATTTTATTCGCTGGGAAAGCGGTTAGAATAATGACTTTAAAGAACGACAGTAATAAAAATGAATAAAAATAGATATGCAGTTCAAGAACAGTTGTTTTTAATGTTTACGTTTGTGTATATTTACTCCAGCATCGTGTGTGAAAGGGGCAATAAACCAGTGAAAGACCGACGGACTAGGATAATGACTCGCAGTCTGAAGTAATGATCAGCCAAAAGATGACCAACAGCTAGATACACAGAGGCGATCCATTAAACAGTTAAGCATGTAATTACAAATCGTCTGGTATTTTCTATATTGTCTTACATGCATTTTTGCCTTTTCGAGAAAATGAGGATTAAACGTTTGAAGAGTTGCGTAAAATCAGGATTTTGTTTAATACGTTTCAAAATCGAAAGTTGCATAAAAAAATGGCCACGAAAAATACACCCATATGACACTTGTACATAATAAAGTTAGGACTGAGAGAATCACTTTCATGACAAAAACCTCAAAGTCCCCAAAATGTTTCACACAACAATATGACAAATACCCCTCTAAAATATACATGTACGTTGTTTTTACCCAAACCATCGTTTCTGAAAGAAAGGGGTGATAAGTGCAGAGCCAGTTGGGTGTGAGAAGCTGTGTACTAATGAGATGTTAGTCCCGACACAAGATCGGACTTTTGGCTGCTCCTGGAACTCCAAGAATATGACATTGGTTCATTGGTGTCTTGCCGCTGAAACCCCCACTCTGATTGGTCGTGACAGCCCTAACATCCGGAAGTAAGATGCACTAGTGTTGTTGCACTGCACGCATGGTCGCCAGCATGCCAGCCTCAATACTTTCTGCTCTGTTTTACTTGGTGCCCTGAAAAACATATACGCCGGAGCGATTCTGCCGTTTACTCGTGCCTAAATGAGGTGGCAAATTAATTTGTATTTACAGGGGGTTGGTAGCCGGCTAACATATGTTTCACAAGGCGTGGATAAATTGTTTTCACAGAGTAGTGCATAAACTCTTTGTTAGACATCAGTGTAACAGCTGAGGTTGTTCTAGCACGTTATAGTAGGGGGGAGTTAGTTGATCTAACTACAACCCTTTAGAAAACGAAACTATTACAGCTGTAAAATAAATAAATCCCGGACGAGCCCCCAATATTTTACAGCTGTAATAGTTTCGTTTTCTAAAGGGTTGTAGTTATATCAACTAACTCCCCCCTACTATAACGTGCTAGAACAACCTCAGCTGTTACAATCAGTACTTTTCACTAGGATCCGAATATTTATTCACATACTTATAATATGCTTACTTATTTGCAATCTCACTTGTGATCACATTAATAATAATATATGGACGAAACCTCAGATGGAGCAGAGAAGGTAAAAAAAATAAAGGAGTTACCTTTCTGTGCACTGTATGGAACATTCTTTAATATTCTTGTGTTCCCCTCCCCACAACCGAAAAAAAAAAAAAAGGAATTTCGCAATTTAAAATAAAATTATAATTATTGTTTTAGTTGGCCGACAGATTTTTATTGCGAATCAGAGTTTCCTGAGACTGAGCAGGAGAGGTTAATTACTAAAGCCACACACACACACAACTGGGGAGGGGCGGAGACTCAAAACTGGTCAAATTCTGAATCAACTAAAAGCACAAAAAGATTTGGGTAAAAGACATTATGTCTTCACAAGAAAGTGAGTGAGAGGGGTGAACAGAACTAGCAAATTCCTGGACGTGTTAGCGCAACATATCACGCTAGCTGCTTAGGTAAACAGGTAAAACGATAATTAATGTGGAGTTTGACAAGACAAATCACTTCCTGCCGCCGCCCTGTTAAGCATGATTCTGTCCCACATGTGCAGGACGCCGTAGGGGTCAAAGGTAATACGGCTGCATCTACCACGAGGTGATGTTCTTCTCAACAGCAGCATGCCACTTGTCACTCGCAAAAGTCAACCTCAGCCCTATCTTCGACAAGATCGAGATTCTTTGCAGTCCTCGGAAAATCTAGGAACAACGCTCTTGGTGTCGTTCAGTGCACGAGACTCAGGCAACGAGAGTTTGATTCTCTTATTAGAAGCTTCTGCTTGGAAGTCAGTTTTTTAGAGGCAAGGATGTGCATGCACTTAAATGGTGTTGGTGTTTGTGTATGAATAATAAATTGAAGCAGATCTTTAAATCAACAGAAATATCAAGGGCATCTTGAATATTTGGTAGAAAACTCGAAATTGTGTGCGTTTCATTTTCTGGAAAGACTAAACCGCCGATCAGAGATGATTTTTTCTGGTTGTTTGCAATGTTTTCAAGTGCACTCCATTATTTAGGAAGATATCCCTCATAATTATTCATATGAACTTGAAATTCCCTAGTCGAATATTGATTACATCTGAGTATTACCTCTCACTATTTAAAGAAAAAATATGCTAATTCATATAATTGATATTAACAGTTGCATTCCAATGTTCTACTATCGTGACGCAACGCTGTTATGAGAATGTCAGACAGTGCATCATATATTGTTCATTTTTCTTACAGATGCCGATTGTCAAAGACTGAAGTAATATTATTTCTGGAAGAATTCCTAAAATACCGGACTTATCCAGTCCGTGTATGTAATGAGACGCTCAGTCAATTCTGTATGACTATTTCCTGACTGCTAAGAGCTTTGAAAATTCACATTCACGCACATAGCTGGAAATCAAATGCATTTTCTTCAGCATTTTACGTAATTATTCAATTCTCCACTTTCCTACAGAGTTGTCCCAACTAGATTGTGGTCAGCACCGCGAGCAAAACCATCTGCCTTACTGTCATTAGGTAGGCCCAAAACATGCCGTCGAGCTTAAGTGAAAACAAGGAGCAAGGCAGATAATATAGTCTGTAATAACACGCCAGGTCAGTCTCTGATATATGAAAGATAAAACCCTCATTCAATAATGGTTGTGTGCGTTAATGCACCAGGGGTTTTGCACTTGGGGCCACATTCCCGCATATCATGTCTTTTGTTGAAAAAGCTTATAAAGACCGTACATCATTGGCAGTATACAGAATGATGCTCTAGCTTGCAGTTTGGCCAAGTTCCAATCTCTTTGACCCGTGCGGTCGGTGCAAATCTATTTGGGACGTTGACAGATGAATAAACGAGATCTCTTTAGATGGACGTTACTCTTCATGCGGATCGCGGAAGTGCTGCTTCCCTAAGGATGGGGTCAGCAAGCCATTCTTAAGCTTGCCCGAGAAGCCTCTTGTATCAAAGCTTTGAGAAAAATTGGCCAATCCACATACCACTGGGAATTAATGGTTGTGTATGTTTCGTTTGCAGTTTCAAGAAATTAAGACAACAAGGAACTGATATAAAGCGTGCTTAACATAAGGAGATACTGACAGGAATGATGATGTTAGTAATGACAAATAAAGAGTACTGTACTGGATCACTCTACCTACACCACGTACAGGTATTCTGGAAATCCCAGTAACTAACCTCATTTGATGTAGAGTTGGTATGATGGGTAAAGGAGTAAAAGGTTAATGCTAGGCTAACATCAGCATCATTTTCACATCGATCTTTGCCTTAACACTGTGTTTACAATACCATTTTCGCTTTGGCAAGAGTGCGCTTGTGCTTTTAGTCTTCACGGTCAAACCTGTGTTACTAAATGAGGTAAATCACCTTCAGAAAATAATATCATGTTTAGTCAGGTTGATGAAGCACGTCAGGAACCATATCAATTCATCAGTAGCGTGGATCAATTATTTCTGATGATACGTGTGTTTAGTGCGCAACTGATAAGAATTTTTATTTCAGGAGAAAGGAGATGACGAAGAGAAAATGAAGAAACAAAACAAAACAAAACAAAAAAAAAAAACTACTCAAATTAAGCGTAGATGTGCAAATAACATCATTAATTTACTGAGCCTCAGGGTCTAAGTTGGAGCAGACATCTTAAAAGAAAAAAGTCAATGCATCCGTGCAATGATAATCTTTTTCGGATTCTGTTTTCAATGCAATCACGTGTATAATTTTATTCCTTTTGAATAATATGTCACTTAATCTATTGTCGTCTTTGTAGCCAAGGGGTTAAGATGTTCATTTCTTAGAATACGACTTTTTGTTTTATCTGAAATTGTACTATTGTTTTTCTGTATTTTCCGCTTTATTTTCTTTATTATTGCTGTTGCTGTCGCCTTCCAGTGCATGGGAAGGCTGTTGTCTTAATCCAAAGGTTTATCATAAAAGATTGCTCACGCAGATAGTGTCCTAAACCACGAAAGGATTGGTAATGCTTTTAGGTCTGGACACCTCAGCGTTGAGCATAACTCCAAATGTGTGCGACCTCCTTGTATACTTTCGCAGCGTTTAGCAATATCTTCTCACCTAGGAAGATGAAGAGTTCCTGTATTTTCCGGGTTGCTGCACGTACGAGTGCGAGAAGAATGTCAGGCAGATCGTTATCATTCCCATCCAAAGTTATCATTCCCATGTAGTCGTAAAAAAATAGCGGATAAAGAGCGCTATAGATCACCTCTGTTTCTTTCCCGGCTGCTATGTAGGCTGGCCTTTCTGCAGACTCGTTTTTTTTTTTCCATTTGTGTTTTTCTTTCATTACTTTTTGCCCACTTTGCCATAGGTTCTTTCAGTCAGTCAGTAATATAGTATCCTGTCCAGGATGTCAGGACACACCGACTTCAGTCTCTCGCCAGTTTCCTCTGCCAAAAGGAGCATTTGGCCGAAGAGTGACCGGAAACTGATTACTTCTACATCTGTCACGGTTATTTCATCTTCATTGTTTTATTATCATAATGGATATTTATCAGTTTCACCGTCAGTGTTTCAAAGCTTATCCAAACAAGAAAAAAAAAAATGGTGCACTCGTGATTTTGGCAGCAAATCAAATTCCATAGTTTCCCACTCGAAAGTTTGTTCTCAAAGAGCTCTTCATCTTCTTTCACTGCAAGCAGTGTAGTCACTTTATTTTGTTCTCGAATACTGTTTATTGCAAATGAAAACAGTTCTGTTAAGTGGATGGTCCAGCCAAGGTACAGTAATTTTTTTTTTTTTTAAGGGATTGAGTGAAATGAGAGAGAAACGAGGAGCATGGGTAGTGGTAATTATAATGATAGCATTCGCAACACAATAAAACCATTGTTTTGTGCAATACAATAGGACCATGCCTAGTTCCGATAGAACCATTTGTATTCAGCAATTATTAGCTGCTTCAAATAGATACTTCTAGATGGATGTCTTCGATGAAATGCAAACATGCAAACTAAGGTACAATTAAAATAGAATACGGCAGACTGGCGGTAACTCGAATTCAGTCAAATGAAACCAGGCGGTCTACCATTAATTCGACTGAAGTTGCTCACGTTAATTATTAAGTTTGGTAACTGAGATTGACACATTTTTGAGACATTTATGTGAACGTTTCATAGCCTAGGCCTATATAATAGAATATTCCAGTTGGTAATGTTTTACCTTTAAATGTTGTTTCATCTATTTAAACACCCCGCACATCATAAAGAGAAAAATGAATTTCTGTCGAGTGTTAAACTCATTACTACTTCGATACATCAAGGATGAATAGTATGATTTGGGGCCAGCGTAATATTAGATACATATTACATTAACATCGAGTGTTCCATTAAACTGTGCGACGAATTGAATTTAATTGTACACGGAATACAGCATCAATGGTATTTATCAATTAAACTGTTCATCAGCTGTTCATCCGATGACAACATGCAACAGATGGGTTGACGATTGCAAGCGATCACCAAAGCCATCAATGCCTTCATTCCGAGTATATCACATCGGCCGCGCCATCAATGTCGACAATCTGAGAACCCGTAATAATATCCTTTCCGTTTTATCATCTGATTGAGGTCACGCTGGAATCATTTTGATGTAGTGTCATCAGTTAATGAATGCAATTTACGATTTGCTATCGCACCACGCGACATTTTATATGCTTATCAAATCTCATCTCTGTGTTTTGTATCATATTAAATAAAAAATATAGTATGTAATAATAATACTCTAAGGCAGAATTTGAAGGCATGACATATATTTCAGAAAAGTGCAGAACAGTTATAGAGCTCTCATGCATAAATAATTCTAAATTATATTCCCAGTCAGTGATAAATAATGACAAAATGAATTAGCATAACAGGCTCCTGTTTGTAAATTATCATTGCCTGTTCTGAGTTGTTAATAACACAGCAGGGGCAAATAAAAAAATAAAAAAAACGCAGACTGAATAATGTCCACAAACTACTCTGTCATAATGGTCACTAACACTGTTTTATTCAAGAGCTAGGGAAAAGCAGTAACACTTAATAGGTATTGAGTGACTGCACTTAATGCGAAATGTTGAAATCAGCTGTAAAATGTCTGAAATGCACAGTAATTAATTTAATCTTATATGAAAGTATATTGTCTGTGCATTGTTCTGTTTTACCCTGCCCTCTTGTTTTCTAATTATAATTGTGTGGGCCGTTTTTGAGAATGGGCTGTTGGAAAACAGCGTTGCCAAATTTAGAACACAACACTGCTTCATAATAATTGTGATTTAGCAGCATGGGACGATGGGACTGATTTCTGTTGACGTCACAGCAGGGCTTGCACTTCTCCGTGGGACGAAACTGACTGGACTCACAATGACGGTCTAATCATAATAATAAATACATAGCATTTATATAGCGCTTCATCCCGTTAACAACAAGGCTCCAAGAGCTTTACAACATTTTATCACGTAAATCACACACATAATACACAGGCATACTCAGGGGGGAAAAATGGGCATTCAGAATGTAAAAAGATGACTCTTCGACTGATGTTTAAAGGTCATAAAATCTAAGACAGAGGCAGAGAATTCCAAATCTGAGACCCTTGAAAAGAAACAGATCACCCACTGTCTAAAGGAAATATTAGGAATTTTAACATTTTTAGTGTCTACAGATGATCTAAGATGTGACGGTACATAGGGAGTCAAAAGATCAGTTAAATAAGTTGCTGCGTTTTTTAACATATAATTGTGACACAGGGTAGCCAGCTTAATTACAAATTATTCATTTTTCTACCGGTAGCCAGTGCAGTTCTGCAGTAGAGGTGATGCACGATCTCTTTTCTGTTTCTTGGGACTCACTGCCTACATCACAGTTTTGATGACGTAACTGAAACATGCAAATAAATATATCATAAGAATTGGTTTCACTTGTGGTCACAGCATTTGAGCATCTCCGACTTTTAAGAATCCTTGGATCCAAAATTGTGACGGAGCATTGAATGACATTCTATATTATTATCCCAATTTTAGTAATGTTATATATATAGATCACCATTTCAGCACATGCTATAGTTCGTTCCGAAATTCATGACCATGGCAATTGTCTTATATCTTTTAAACTGTCTGTTTGAATAAAGTAAAAATTTGTATGCAGGTTTAGGATATCCATAACGTTAAACAATATTTTTTGCATCCCTAAAAGACCAGCAGTTTTAAAATTTGTCTCTTAACGCTATATAAAATACTACAGCAACACACTGAGTAGAATATTAGATAGTTTACACTACTAAATTTTCTCAATTTGTGCTGACTCACTCCAAATGAACGGAAATCATGAATGTCGGGAACCAAAACACTTGTAATTACAATGAAATCCCCTACGTTCAGAATGTGTGCACCAAGAAAAACGTGCCTTTCCGTTCAATAACTTATGAGGTCACGCTGACGCACCATTGATATACAACAGCTGAATCTTTCAGTGGCGTTTTTATTCAATCCGTTGAAACTCGTATTTTTCATTATCAATCACACTATATTTCACTATTATGGCGTTGAAGTACAAATTTACTACAGTTAGAAGTATTGCTTTGAAATTGTTCCGATATTTCACACGAGAAACAAGACGTGGCTGTCTTTATGTTAACATCAATGACCCATTTAAAAGGACTCGACATGCTTTGGGAATTGGTCTAAAGTCTCTCAAAAGATGGTTGCAGGAATCAGACATTGCGTCCACCCCGTCGAAAAGAGGAAGAAAGGAGAAGATAGATGATTTTGATAAGGACGTGACAAAGCGAGAAATTGAAAGCATGTTTCAGAGGAAAGAATTTGTCACTTTGAGAAAGCTTAGATCTCATCTTCAGAAAAAAAATGGATTTCAAATTTCAAAAACACATTTGTGGAGGATTGTTAGAAGCATGGGCTTTGCATTCAAGAAATCTTCATCCGGCAGAAACTTACTTTGTGAAAGAGCGCACCTAGCGGAAACGAGGAGTAAGTACCTGCGTCAAATAAAGGAAAAGCGCACGTATGGCTCTGATATTGTCTGCCTGGACGAAACATGGGTCAATGCTCACCATACATATGACAAGGAATGGCAATGCAAAGACGGAAAGCACAGGAGAAATATTCCTACCAGTAAAGGTGATAGAATTATAATAGCGCATGCTGGAAGCAGAAATCAGGGGCTCATCCAAAACTCAGAGCTCGTTTATAATTCAATTTCAACGGATAATCGAGACTATCATGCAGAAATGAATGGAACAATTTTTAAAAACTGGTTGGAACATTCTCTTCTTCCTTCACTGGACAGACCTTCATGTTTGGTTATGGACAACGGATCATACCACAACATCAAGTTAGACGATGATAAAACTCCAACATCTAGTAGCAAGAAAGATGATGTCAAGGCATGGCTGATGAAGGAAAATATTCCTTTCAGCTCATCTTAAACCAGAGTTGCTTTCTCGTGCGAAAAAATAAGAAGCCCATAATATTCGAGGTCGACAAGATTATCTCCATCAATTTGGACACACAAGCCTGCGATTGCCTCCTTACCATTCACATCTCAACCCCATTGAACTCGTGTGGGCTAAAGTCAAAGGGAAGGTCGCTATGGAAAATACAACGTCCAAGATGTCAGACGTCGAAAAAATTGCCTGCGCAGCTATTAAAGAAATTGACAGAGAATTTTTCACCAAATGCGAAGACCATACAATACGTTTGGAAGAAGAATATTGGCAAAACGACGGACTTAATTTCATCCAACCAAATATTATTATCAATCCTCTGGAATCGTCGGATTCAGAGCTAGACAATTAATCAAACATACTATCTAAACATACGGTACAACTTTATATTGACATGCCAAATCAACCTCGCTCCACCTGTTGAATCAATCCCATAAACAGTTGTATTACTATTAGGCTATGACCCTAGGCGGCTCATGGCCCCCCCCCCCCCTGTTACACCTATTTGCTACGCCACTGACAAACCAGCGCGATAATGCAGTCAAAATGTCATTACAGTAAATATTCTTCAATCTGCTGTTATCTGAAAGAAAAAAAGCCGAAAAGTTCAAAGGAATTCACCGCTTTGAGAAAACTATAAAAGCTGCAAATTTCATTTTTCGGATTCATAACGTCATTGAAATTCTAACACTGCATGCAAAATCTCAAATTTGAATGTAAAGTCTTTTTTGAGAAAATAAAGTTTTTCTGTGGACATGAATTTTGGAACGCACTATAGTAGCTTTTAAATTTATTATTCCCTCGCTTGGGCAGCAGAGTTGGTTCATGCCAATCGGCATTAAGAAAGCGTTTTACTTACTCGTCTATGGTTTAAAAAACAACAGAAAAATGATTGCTTGTTGAATTAAGACAGCATTTCTCAAATCGTCTACAGTCAGCGAGGCACTTGACAAGCAATGGCTTTCGAATCTGAAAATTCATCTCAACTTTACCAAATGGAAATGGTTTTAACCTGACTTTGGAAGATCGCAAATGATTTTCCAGACACCACTTCCAGCAGATGGGACGATGAAACTAATGTGATTAATTAAGGTGGACAGGCCGCCGTTTTACCTCTATTGTATAAATACCCTTCAACCCGCTTTCATGACAGGCCCCTCATTGGTCGATCAGCCGGAAGCTCCCAGGGGAGAGCATCACACCTCTGAGACGACTGTCGGAACTGGAGTTAACCATACTTTTTACTGATACGGTCTACTCTGATTCCGGTACCAATAAAACTGTCCACCGCTGATGGTTCCAGACATTCTGGTCATGAATTTTCAGTCATAGTTTTTAAAATAGGTTTATTTTGTCATCTGCTTAAAAACCCTTCTGCGTATTTGATCAAGTCAGTGCACTTCGATAAGATCTCTGTTACATGTTCGCTTGACTATTTTCCTTCACGGTGTCAGTTTCCAGTTCCACTTTTACAAGATGTCGTACAAAAGTTGTGACTTAACTGACTTTCTTAGTCTTACTTACACATACTGAAAACAGAACCCGTGCATACAGTTATTTAAAAATAGAATGCTTTAACTATAAAGTTTAGAAGAAAAAAAAGAGAGTAATAATCTAAGATTGATTTTCTTGCTGTATCTCAGGGGATGTTAGATACAAAGAATGCAATGCAAATCTGAACTCAAATAAGACTTGAGTTCTTGAAGCTCAGAACCATTTATCACGGATTGCAGTCATGACCAAGCGCTGTTATTGATGTGGGTAAACGTTGAACGTTAAACCAGAAGAACGTTAAAGGCATGAAAATCTGCCTAACCGATCAAACTGGCACATGACCTCCTTTCAGCTGGTATTTACTGGTGTCGGAGATTTACTGTTTCTATGATCATTTATGAAACGTTTCCAGTCATTCAATATATTATTATTGATCTGAGGTTTGTTGGTGGGATGGAAAAGTTGCTGACAGTCATCGCCATTCATACAGCCCTGGGAGTGTGGATGCTAAAACCAGCCTGTTGGAATTAGACGCGAAAGGGAAGGACAAATGGATCGTACAAGGGAGGACCACGCCGAAGCTTCTTCAATATTTGATGAAGCCCTTTTCGCAGCTGACAACACATCTTGACCTAAAGAGCTATTCGTGCTCGCTAATTGGCTACGCTAATGTCGGCCACATAAAGTTTTTTGTCATTCAACAACCAGTGAAACTAAATCGGTGTCCTTCCAGCTTGTCCATGATACGTGACTTCATGGAGGCCCTTGTGGATACTTTACTGCCAATTTAAGTGGACAGACTTGACATGCATATTTAAAGAGGACTGGAAACGTGAGTACTTCACCGTTTTCGAAACAAAATACTCTGCTAGCGGTGCAGCTTATTTTCAGACTGAGGAAAACTGGGAGTCGATCTTACCACCCACTACAGCTCAATTATTGTAAGACCTGTGTCAGGATTTGCAGCGCGTTGCTCATCTTCAGAAGTGGGTTACCCTTTCTATTCTCTAGCTGAAAGCATTTTAGGACCTGTGACTTGTAATATCGTCCTAAACTCGTGCTTAACTTTACATCTGCTTGTCAGCCCTTTTAATTGTTCCTCTTCCCTTCACAAGCATTATTTTGTTGAAAAAGAGATAAGTATAATAATATTTTAGTGAAGTAATATATATATATATATATCTCCCTATATGAATTCGCTTTGAAAAACAAGACAAAAACTTTGACTGATTGCTTTGTGCGCTTTCAGCGTTATTCTTTCATCTTTTGAGTAGAATGAGCATTCTATTGAAAACACTGGACCTTGTTTGCCGACAAAATGCAATCTAATCGTTATGTTTATTACGCAGAACACCATACTTCCCAACTGCTCTCGGACAAAAAGAGAGAGAAATACCACCATCATTCAGGCCAACACATCTTATTTCAGTATCAGCAGATTCAAGATACTGGTTACTGGGATCTATTACTGTTGAATTCATGAAACAACAGGCGATTTAATATTACTTTCATCGCATACAGGATCTCTGCAAAGTAAACCTTTTTTTTTTTTCTCCTCCCACAATGCTTGTGAATGCCTTTCGTCGCATTGGGTAACAATTGGCATTACGACTGCTTGGCCATTTATGTTAGCAAGAAAATGTGGCACAGAAGAAATCTGAATTAATATGGCGAAGAAAAACGATTGCATTGAAAGAAGAAAAGAACGAAAGAAGTCATAGAGAAAGGTAACACTGAGGAGTGGGGAAATACAGAGAAAAAGAGGGCGGAGGGGGGTGTAGAGAATAGAAGGAATAGAAATTAAAAGAAGGATGGGGAAAACACCAAATAAAAGAGAGGGTTAAAAATTACATGTGTCACTTTGCAACACTGATAATTATAATTATTGCTGAGATTGTTTGTCACACATTTGCAAAGCGAACTTGTTAACTGCGATAGCCGGGTGCAGATTAGATGTCTCAACGATAAGTGAACATGATTATACTAGATTTCTTCCTCACATCGTCGCAGTCCTCTTAGTTCAAATGTCAGACTTCATTATTAAGCTTTAGTTCTCGCCGATGCACCAGGGGGAAAAGTTTCTTGCCGTTTTAAAGAATGCTGACAATGCACAGCTGCGCACAAGTTCTAACTTAGGGAGATATCTTACTATGCCCGGTCAGAGACAGGCAGATGCTGCCAGCAAAATATACACCAAAGAAATTGTGACAGAAGTCTGACCAGGCTTAGTTTGATAGGGTCTTCCTGGATTTACCAAGAAAAATATAGGAAATTATGGTGTGCACTTCTTGTCTGCTAGCATCTGACTGTGTGTTACCGAGCTCAGTATGATACCTCCCTTAATGTTTACACACAAACACAAGTGTTGATACGTGACTAGAAGGCTAAAACTTGCGTAAGTGCATCTTTGTTAAAGTACGATGCTTGGAATAGGCAATTACAGTTTTAATAAATTTGGAGAAAAAAAAAAACTTCCACATGTTTTATATCGTGGTGTGAAGAGTATGTGTCAGAACTGCACATTTCAAATTACACATCACTTCTGTCATGTGAAGAAAGAAAACATTGCTCAGTTTACCCAGCTGATAACAGTAAGTAAAACCTTTCAGTACTATGCCACCCGTAGTGTTCGAAGGCCTGCAGTCAGTGGCCTAGAAAAACACAAAGTCATGAATTGAAAAAAAACAACAAATTCTTTTGGCAATCTCACATCTCAAGACAGTTTTCTCTTGAAATAAAGCTTGTCGGCAGTCTTCAGGGACGGTCAATATGACTTCATTTGTTTTCTTGCTTACAGATTTAACGAGTATCATTAATCTCGAGCTGTACTGTGGCAATTATTTCCGGGGTTAACGAAGCTCTGGCGATTCTAGGTTAGTAATGTCATTTCTGTTGTGCCCTTTTCTGGCCTAATTTTCATTTCATCCACAGAATATGACCCAGGGTCAGCTATCACCCAGGGGATAATGACGTGGGTGACCTAATCGTTTACGATCGGTGGAGTGTTTGAATGCTATATTAATTTCCTGAAATATCGGACACAATCGCCGTATTTTCTCTTGCTTTCAAAACAAAAGAAAACAATAATAAAATATGAGATGTAGCCAGGGTTTTTAATGACCCTTTTTTGTTTTGAATCGACTAATTAATCTATGCCTGCTGCTAAGGACAACCCTCTCAATGCCCAAATGTCTCTTACCAAAGTAAAGTCATTGCCTAAATAAAAGTACATTGAATTTAGTTTAAATATCGACGAAATCTCGGATCGAAGGTCAACCAGTGGAGAAATCTGAATTTACAATATAGTTTCAATTTTTTTGGCCTAATAAGATTTTTTAACACGCGATTTCAGCCTCGCCAGTTTGCAGAGCGGACGTCATCCCGATAACACCACCGGAAATTCGACAAATGAAAAGTCAGGCGGTATCGTCCTCTTGAGTTCACAAATTATAAATTGCCTCGTCATCTCTTGCCGAATTTTAATAAACTTTATCTTTTTTGGATGTTTGCAACGCATTATACCATGTTGAACTAAATAATAATTTTTTCCCAAAACATGCACTGCCTCAGGGGTATGATGAACAACACTAAGCTACAGAAATGCGTAATCGTTGGGCGGACAAAGAGAAACAGTCACTGGTTAAGCGTCTACAAAAGAAGTTCCTTATGTTTAGTTCCTTTTTACCCCTCTTCCCAACGTACACAAACTTTTTTCAACACAGTTACTTCTGCGTTGATCGTCACTGGGCAAATCTTCAATGGCACACAATCTTTTATCACAGCCTTTCACTACTTCATAGACCTGACACATGAATATCTCTTGTTTTGCTTGGTGGCTCTGTTCTTTCAGTGAAATGATATATTACCATATTAAACGTAGCACTCTTCACATCCAAAGGATATCAGTGACATAGCAGAGTATTCAACCCCTGTCACTCTCTTTGATAATGACCCCGCCCAGTCTTCAAGACTAATTGAGGACCAGGATGATAATATTAACTTTATGGGACGTGTAGGTGACCCATTAGAGCGTGCTGCTTGCCCACTGCGGTCACAACTCATCGCCGAACACCCCCAGAACGACCCGTTTTGGATGATCATTGGGTAACTCGAAAATTGCAGGGCTGGCTAATAGCGCTCAGTGCTTGCTCGGAAACTGAATCCACCCGAGAGAATACCCCGGGATGTGCCCTTTCTCATTACACGATTATTTACTCAGGGAGAATTGGGGGAAGATTGCCCGGGTCAAAACACAGACTCTGAATGGGTCCAAATATGAGGTGTGGACTGTGTGGAAAGGAAGAGAAATAAAAGGGGGTGGGGGGTGGGCTGCAAGATGCGAGAACGTGGTATGCCAGTACCAGTGGAGAGGGGGAAGCGTAACTATAAGTAGGCCTACACGAGACCAAGAGCACATGGGAGAGCTCTCCCGATACATACCGCTCCCTTAAAACAAACATTTCTATGTCTCGTAATTTACGTTTTGGCTTACAAAGACTGTTAATATTGTGACAAAGTATCGAGCGGATTCGGTGTGTAGGTTGTAAGTATTACTAAAAAGAAAAAGAAGACTCATCATCAAAAGTTATGAACACATGAAACTTCAATCATCAATTTCTCAAAAGTTGGAGGAAGGGAGTTAGGAATTAGAAACTTGTCATTCTAAAGGGACGATTAATGTAGGGAGGCAGAAGGCCTGAACGGATGAGGAACAGAGAAAGAAGGGGGAGAGTCGACGACCCTGGAGGGTTTGAGAGTGAAACACAGTCTTGTTCTCTGGGGTCTCCCATTGTTGTCATCGTCTGGCTGAGTGTTGAGATTTCCGCATGTCCGAACACTTTATTTTAATTAGAGAATTCTCTAACAGTAATTAATGTCGCCGAGAAAAAAACGAGGTTCAAACGCTTTGGCCAATTTAATAGCCTTTCGATCAGAGAATAATCTTATTAGATTCAGCTCAAAATTATTTATTTTTTTTGCTCCCATCGAGGAGAAGCCGTTAATCTCATATTAATATTCCTTCTCTCGCGTTTTTTGTGTTGATTTTAACATGTTTGAGATAGACGTTACTTGGCTTCTGTAAGGTGCAAATGTCTTTTGTTTAATACAAGTCATTTACACGTCCAACACCACATAAAATACGTCATTATCCTCTCATCACACACATTAATCTTTGTAGTTACGTTGTTTTGGGGGAAAGTGAATATTAAATGTTGCTGAAGACGACGATGATGATGAAAACGATGATGTGTTGGTGTCCCTGCTGTTTGCCATCATTTTCATACCATATACTTATATACATTATATGTACTATGAAATATTTGTTAATCTATATCTGTAACAGCTGAGGTTGTTCTAGCACGTTATAGTAGGGGGGAGTTAGTTGATCTAACTACAACCCTTTAGAAAACGAAACTATTACAGCTGTAAAATAAATAAACACGAGATCCGACGATAGATTAAATAATACTAAAGTTTAATAACTGTATAGTGAACAATAAAATACTAGGAAGACACCAGCGAAACTAAATATCTACGCCACACAAAAGGAAACTCACTTACTCACCGACCAACCACTCACACAGGTCTATATATATAAACATTCCTACAGAAAGTTCCCGAAATAAACGTTACCTTTGCCCTCGCACAAACTAACCAATCACGCATCAATACGTCATCAGGTTACATCACTCAAGGCCAAATCTGGCGTAAACATTCGTATCCATAACGTTATCGAATATTCGGGAACATACTAATATTTACTGAACGAGTCAAAACACCTGACAACAAGCGAGCGAGGAAAAAAACTACTCACTAGAAAAGAAGGTCAGGTCACGGAGTACAGTACACTCTGGCGGTTGTCAACAATAAAATGAAAAAAGTAGTGGACACATGCTCAGCCACCAGCACAACAACAAAACCGGGGGAGGGCAAGGGGTAGCCCGCAGATGCTACAATATCATCATAGCAATAACGCTGGTGATGATACTATAATATGCGTGAACTCAAATTTTAATTCAGGTGTATGCAAAAATAAATTTAGTTCACGCAGTAAGTGAAAGCTGCTTTAGAGGGACTACATTTCTGTGAAGTAAATCTGAATAGGCTACAATTTTATACATGCCATAAGATAAAACGCCAAACAGAATATAAAAATACTGTACATTATATGTTACAACACCACCAAGCTCATTAAATGATTTGAATACATCTTGAACAGCTGCACATGCAAAATAAATTCAGAATGCATCAAATGGAAAGAAGTCCAGTTGTACTTTGATAGTTCTAGTTCAAATCAATGTCGTGTAATGAATTCCAATTAACGACAAGGCCAATAAATGTTGTCGCGAGCTCATTTTCATTTCTACGGCATATGGGCCTAGTAGCTCGTGTCGGTGAAGGGAAAAGACTCGGGGAGAGGTATCAGTGTCGGTCCAAGTTTAAATGGGGGTGTCATTAGAGCATCTGTCCCTGCGGTAATTCTATCCGGGTGCCCATTAGCTTCTCTGGCATGTTCCGCTGTCCGCTGAGTCTCGCAATCGCAAATTTAGAGTGTTCATAAACCATTAGGGCAGCACTCTCTTCAAACAATGGACAGTGGGAAAAGTAGGCGGTCAAAGCTGGTGGAAAAGTTGTATAACTTTCATGTTCATGTAAAAACATCACATTCAACGCTTACATTTGGCATGGTTTTCTGTTTCTTTCTTTCTTTTTCTTCCCTTCTCTTGCTGGTGGCGACGGCGGTAATGGTAAAAAGTTGGTTGAGGTAATAATTTTTCAGTAGTGATGATGGTTTAATGAAAACAGAACGGATGAAGGCTAAAGTCATAGTACCAAAGATTGGTAGTCCTGGTGACTTTTTTTTTTTTGACGGAGGAAAACCCGGGACATTGCTAAGATTGGTGATAATCAGTGGGGGACCTACATTTTTGAGACCATGAAGCTGTTCTGGGGCCCCTTCGCAAACAGCAACAATAGAGCAACATCCAAAATTCAATCATTACAAAAAAAAGTTTCTTCAGGGCCCCTCCGGGATTAGGGGCCTTGAAACTTAAGCTTCATTACATGTGGTTTCATAGTAAATCCGCCACTGGCGACAGCAGCTATATGTTGTTGATACACACAGCCAGATTATCCTGAGAAAACTCTAGCCATCAACACAAACTAAAGGAAAACACCACACACAAACACAAAAATCAGTTCAAAATAGTTCAATTCACGAAAATTTTATTACAACGCGACAGGCATGAAATTGGACGGTTTTGAAATAAATAAAACCAGGAGGCTGAAAGAAGAAACATTCAACACATAGAAATAATCTGAAAATGGAAACATCTCTTCTTGAATGGAAAAAGATCACCCATGTTCATTTCAAAACCTATCTACACTAATTCAGGGGTGGGGGGTAAAAATGGTTTCACTGTAAAATGTTCTTTTGTTACTGATCTGGGGCAGGTGAGTCGGCAGTGCCACATTACGTCACCGTGATCTTCGAGCCTTCCCATAACTATTCTTTATTTCGATTTTAACTTTTCACACAATCAAAGGAACATTTCAAATAGATATTCTACCCAACACGTGTCTTGCAAAACGGTAATCGCATAAAGGGCAGTGTTCTCGTGTCTCGATTATTGACAAGCTTCAAAAGAAATTGAGATGAGCGTCAAGAGTCACAGGCTAAATTTTCACTACCTATACTTGCACTGTGTTGTGCAAAAAAAAATAAATAGGACATGGTCGATCAGCAGAAGAGAATGAACTCTTACAGGCCAAAATAAAAGCAGATAACATTTCATTGGAGTGCCTGACATTATAAAGTATTATTATTATAACATTAGTATCACATTTTAAACACCCATACAAACTTAAGACATGCCACACAGAAGAAGGCTGATGCACAATACAGAATACATACAATGCCAACAACTTTGAGAATGAGTTAAAAAATCACATTATTCTGCGTTAAAATCGAAACATCGAACATTTCACTATATGTCATTTTTTTTACTAAGGAGATCATATGAAATAAAATCCTGAACTTTCCTAAAGATGATATGACACATACAAGAGGTTCTATGCTGCCATGTCCTTAGCTCCATTTAATAAAAAATGAAACGAAAAAAAATTTACACATGGCATACGTGGATCTCAGTCTCAGACATCATAACTTGTGGTGGCAGAATTAGCAGTGGGTCTCAGTTTTCTGAAAAATGTCATAGCATATTATTATTTTTACTACAGAATAAACTCTGGAGATCATAGCCTTTAAATCTTCCATAGCCTCATAAATCAAGAAAGATCGCGATCGTATGTAAGAGTGATGCAAACTGAAAAACATTACAAGGGCCAACAGAAGAACCCAGAGAAGCAAAAACACAAAAAAAAACAAAAAAAAAACATACACACACACACAATTATTCATCTTACAGACCAGCAGTTTCTTCTTGTGGCAGTTTATCAATAGTGCACTGGAGAGGTGGGGATGTCCGGGTGGTTTGAGTGAATGAAATGTAAACAATACAGCTGTTAACCCAATGCTCTATATCAAAACCCATGACAACAATAGACTTGCTGTTTTCCTTCCACTTCTGGTTATGTCTGACAACTAAAAGTTCTTTTATCTCAATGGCATTCCCATTAAATTCTGTTTGTGTAAAATTGCGTAATCTACACTGAAAATGTAACCTTCTCTAAAAAATTCTCAAAAGCAGATATACTATCTATCTGACCAACAGTTTCAATTCTAATAAGAAAAAACCAAAACAACAGAATGAAAAAAAAAAAAAGAGGTACACACAACCAATCCTACATAATATAGTAATTTTGTCATAAACCAAAAGTTGAAATCTGGTTTTCCGGAGAAGACAAGGAGTTAAAGAACACATTGAAAAATGCACACAAAAGTATGCCCATTACTCACTGCTAGTTCAAAAAAAAAAAACGTAGGAGGACAAAATACAAAGCCTCTTCAAATTTTAGAAAAATAGGACCTGGGGCTGACAGTTCAAAGACAGTGTAATAATCAGTCAAAAAATGTAAAATAAGCATGAAGCCCAGTTTAATCTCTGTACAGAGTCACTAAATCACAGTGGGAAAATTCATTCAATCGACAAGACTCACTGTCACACTGAGTCCTGCAAGAAACCTTTTTGATGAAACAACTGCAGTGAAGACAACCAATGCACAGACACCCCCCCTCCCCCCCCCCCCCCCCCCAAACAGCTGGGCAGAGTGTATCCACTGCGTCTTGGGTGTATCCAGGCAGTGAATGATGCAATCAGATCTGACTCATAATATTTATTTTTAAAAAAAGAAAAAATTGTTATCAGGCAAAACACTTATAAAATCTGATACTCAGAAACATCAAAAAGTGAGCAGTTCTGCAAAAGGCCTAACATATGTAATAATGAAACATATCAAGGCAATGAAAAAACCATGATGAGAAACCTACCATTTTGCCTACGCACAAGATATTTTCAGACAACCTAGATATGATTCATTCTTGAAATGCAGTTTATCTGCATTATGGTTTGGGAGCACTAGACCGCTCTAGTCGCCCCCCCCCCCCTCCAAATGATCTCACCCAGCATAAATAATTCTGTATGTGGTAAATAGATGTCACTTTGATACAACAATTGTTCTCATACAAATGTCATCAAACTGATCGAAGATCTGAAAAAAACCTGAAAGCAAAAAAGAAAAAAAGCAGGAAGGATGCGGTGAAATCTCCACTTAACAATATGACATAATTGTTCATTTGCAATGTCTTCTGTGTCCCTGCAAAGAATACTTGTAGTACAGAATATGAACACTATCCACTGACTGCACAGAGTTCAGTGAGATCACCTCACATCCACTCTGTTCTTTCTTAGGAGAACAAACCATGTTTTCAAAATGTTCATCAAGTGTAAAATGTACATGTAATACTGGGACACTGTTATGAATCAGCTTCATGACAACAGCTTGTTTTTGTATTCTGTTGAATATATCAGATTCATTTTGTGGGACAATGAAATACCATTCTACATGTCCAGCATTGCTGAAATATTTCAAAAGGCAAACAGGGCAAAGCATTCAGAGATAAAAGAATTCAAAATGATAACATAAAATAGGGCAATCCATTCAGTAACTGCTCTCAACTGTTGTCAGCTGGGAACAAAGCTGTACAGTCTCCTACCCTGTCAATCATTTGTGACAAGACTCTATACCTGCCTACCTGAATGCTTTTAGTAACTTACAGGCTTATACTTAAAGGAATGATGAAAAACTGCCTGACAGCTAATCTATACTAGATCTTACAAAAAACAGAGGACTGTTGGCAGTGAAAAAAAAAAACAACTTCATTTGAATTTAAAAGATCTTAAATTAATTCTAAAAACTAACTGAATCATGAACCCTTATACTATGCCATACCTTCTTTTTTAAATTTTCATCTTTGGGTTCAAACTTTTCAGGCAAGATAGAATATGCCCTGGCTCAAAATCATAAAATCTAAATGACAAAGATTACAGATGGCACTTTATGGTTTTTGCAGTTGGCTACCAATGATGTGAAAAGGTGAATATTCAAACCTGAACTAGAAAGAAAAGTTGAGAAAAAGAGACAGCAGATAGAACAACCAGCACATCTTGTCCTTCTTCCTTTTGCAAGGTGTGGAGCAAGAAAATCCATGTATTAAGAACCAACAATTAAATTGTATATTAAAAATGTAATTGGACATTAGGCATATTCACATAACTTTCATTCTTGTGTTCCCATTACTGTACACGGTTTTGCTCTCCCTACCATTTCTTAGCAAGACAAGATCAATATATATACCTTGTATAAGAACTCAGTAATCAATTACAGAAAAAAAATAATGGTCAAACGCATGATGAAACAAATTCACCTTCATAGCTCCATATTCTTATCCTTTAAAATAGCACAGCTTGTATGATCATGTTGTTTATTTTGTTTGTAGTCTTACAGTCTGCATATTGTAACAGTGATTTCATTATGCATGTCACAATTTTTTTTTATACTTCTTGAACAAAGAGTATTCCTTAAGACATTTTTTCCCAATACTTTTGAGACCATCCAACAATGATGTTCCCCCAGAAATAAATGAAACACTCAAGATAAAAATCTTTGTTTTGCAAGTATAAGCAAGCCATCTGAAAACAAAATTACAGTGTCACTGCTCCTGTGGTAAAATTACAAACTGTTCCATTTTGCCCACACATCATATTTAAAGATGCTTTTGAAAGGGACTCAAACTTACTTCTCTAACCGGAACTTCCAGTATATCAAGCACTAAGTAAATTGTAATGCTCACTTAGGAAAACTGCACACATGTATATTATATATATTGTGAAAACATAATTTTGAACTGTAAGAAAATTGAAGGGGAGCTGATATATTTGGGGTCTATAATGCAAGTACCAACAAGCAGTATATCTCCCATTGATATCAAAATTTACATAAAGCCTACATAGACCTGATCAATGTCACATGCAGTAAATTGCACTGTCGCAGGAAACATTGGAATGTTTCAGATTAACAATTTCTTTTCAATGCAGTTTCGTACATACAGCATTGTGGCTTTGAAATCAAGGGAGGCAACATATGTTAAAAAAAACTTCATGCAAATAAGATAAGGTTCCAACCCTTATGCTTTTTACTGATTCAGCCAGAAATAAAAGTAATCATGACACATCAGTAAAACCGTCTTGTAAGTTATCTTTCAGAACTTTTCAAAGGAAGCAAACAACAAAAAGTTTTCAGTTTTAAATGTTTGTATTATGATTCTCTCTCAATCTGCACCAGGCAGAAAGATGACCTCTCGAGCTCTGGGTTCATAAGAAGGGATACAATTTTTTCACTGAGGCTGAAAATGTAAAAAATAACGAATTACTCTGTTTCATGATTCCAAATATTCATTGCGTTTTCAATGTCTGAAAATAACATGAAAAAATGCCTTCGCAAAGTGTTCGGTCTTCCTTCTCGAGTGAAAGAGTGATAAAAAACGAGACCACTAGGATATTTCGTTCTCTGAAAAAAATCTAAATACAAAAAACCTTTTGGTATAGTAATAATCAAATGATTTCATGTCTAGCTCAAACCAGGAATATTCCATTTAATTTTCTTGTTGTAAAACCCATAACACCATTCATTAAATAAAAGCAATCAATGCAGTCATACAACTGGATGTTATCTCTTGGCTCTCTCTTTCCATAAACAATAAATTGACTGAACAATAAAAAGTAAAGTACAATTCAAATTCATTGAACACATTAAATAAGGTGTAAATCACAGGCTTCAAATATGTCACAATATTAAAACGTTTGGACTAATATTAAACTAACAAAAACATGTCAGCAACAATTTCACAGTGAATCCATTGCTGTAAGAGTTAATACAGAACAGCACAGACAGTTTCTTAAAAAGATTATACATAATTTTAAAGAGTCTGAGCTGTTAACTTAGTATTAATTTTGACACATGCAATATTCTAATATTAGTAGGTAGAGAAAACAAAAAGAGGAAACTGTTAGTTCTACTGCACTAAGAAAATTAGTATCAAAAAAGCAATACTGTCTTCGCTTAAAACGTGTTCAGTTTTGACTGAATGCAACCATTACCAGGGTTTCACAACAGAAGAATGTAACATCTGAATACAAATAGCTGGTCTATGTCTATCTTCATTGGTGACAACTACTTTCATGAAAAGCATAACACCTGACTATTATCTATACTTGTGTAATGTCTATTGACACATTTCAATGGTACCAGCTTATAATTTTATAAAGTGTACCCCCTCTGACCCTCCCCAAATGCACATTTCATATTTCTGTAAATGAAGTGCTTTCTTGCTCTTCCATAGCAAATGATAATGAGCATTTTATAGAAAAAAGACATGTTCAAAAACAATTTCGTTTCATAGTTGATGAGTATGAAAGAGAAAAGATATAATTGTAATGAATTCACATGGTGGGTTATTTAAATAGTATCCAATACTTTTATATAAAATACAATACATAATCTTTTAGCTGTGTTTCAGAATTTGGATTTTTTTTTCATATACAAAGTAGAACACATGTGGGGGAAAATGTGCAGCCACATGTTAAATGTATATGTTTATACACTTCCATTTATTGCTCCATCCTTCATTATGAAACCGTAGGATGTATGGCAGAACCCCATGTGCAGCTATTTATGAAGCTTTACACCGCATGAATATTACTCTAAATACATTTTAGCTGTGATGGTAAGAAATTTATGCAAGAAAACCCTGAATACTGCTTAATCACAGATTTTAGGTTAGGTCTAGTACCTCATAATACACATGTGACAGTGAGAAGAAGATCTATAATGCTCCAGCCTCTCACCATCTGAGTTCTTGTTCATTCCAATTCCACTTTTTGCCCAACTGAGAAATTCGACTTAAAATGTTTGCAGCTTTGGTGTTATGAGTTAAAATAAACCAGAACTGAGAAACAGCTTGACAGGTGCCACAACCCATTTTAAACTAGTGTCAAAGTGTCCATCTGTTATACCTCTTCTACACACTAAAAGATCTCCAGTTTTTCAGAAAATCGAGACAGAGCAAACAGAAACTAAGGCCACGAAAAGTCAACCACACATAGATTTATGGTGCTGGGTTGTAAACCTAGATTGGCAAACTGCATTTTCTTGCTTAAATCTATTCTGACAAAGTGGAATGTGTTAGATATAATGAGCTGTCAGTCTAATAAACTATGTGCATTCTATTATCTTTATGTTAGTTTCGAGTTTCCAAAATACTACACTTTCAGCATCTTATACTACTTAACATTAAATGAAAATTAAGATTTTACATTTCTAAATGCTGCCACCGAATTCTAAACATCGTGTCTGGAACTTTTGAACCCTTTTGGGTCAACATAATATCTTTGAAAAAAACTTCCAGTCACACTCAACTTGATGTTCTATATTTTAACTAGGCAATAGCTAAATTTTACTAATTCATCCTTTAACATAAAACAGAATCTCATTGCTGTCATAGCCAGTGAGGCACAGCGCCCTCCCTTGACCATCTACAAATGCTCCCCCGACAAGTTGTAAGTCTGTGATACATTCAGCATGACGAAATTCAATCTGCAAAAAAAAAAAAATGTGAATAAAATTATTAATATCATAGAAGAATAAAAATGGGAAATGTTGAGAATATAAAAAGTTTCCTGATGTTTCAACATTTTAAACAACATGGCATATTCTCATGTTTACAAACCATGTAAAATTATCTTGCATTTGAATATGCCACTCTGTTTCTTTCTATAACTCCCCTTTAATCTATGTTGATGAGGAAGAGAACGTTCTGGCAAACAGTGGCATATTCTTAAAAATTTCAGCCGTAACATATATATCATATAAATGTTTTCTAAACCTAAAGTTTAACTGAAAATACTTTTCTATATTTTGGATTTAACAATTCATGTTTCATGGATATTTCTGAATCACACACACAAAAAAAAACAGACTTCATACGGAGGTTGATATTCTATTCCATGTTTCTACAATATTCAATTAATTAATATGTGATTTGATTACCACTTTCACAACTGTGTACTTGGTACCTGTATTTATTTGTTCAAAGTCCTTTACTATTTCCAAGTTTCTGGGAAATCATTTAGAGTTCTTAACCAACTAATAGGATTTAAACATACCAAAAATGACAACATAATAAAACCTTTACAGCATCTATTTTTTTTTAAAAACCCTCAAAACTCAAAACTATGAATCAACATATTTTAACAATCATATTAGACACACCTGTGGCACATTCATAGACTTCAGCTGCCATATTCTGAAGAATGTGTCATCACTTACAGATATCATCTGAAAAGAACAGGGATTTCAATACTGGGTCAACAGTTTCTGTATGTTACAGTGTTTAGGTAAAGAAATTTCTCATAACTCACAAACTGTGTGCCACTTTCACTCAAAATATTATTATATCAAAAACTGACAATGGAAACGTCTTTTCATAAGACAAGTCTTTTTAACAAAACAGTCTGAAAGTTTTGTACCATCTGTGATTTTCCTCAAATAATATGTCTAATGCTGATGTTCAGAATGATTATGAGAGTTGTTCGGAAGAATTATGAGAGTTACAGTTTTCTCCGTGTCACATTTACGGTACACTGAGTTAAAGTTAACTATCAAAATTCCTATCATACTTTTTTATTCTACTGGCACTTAACGAAAATGTGTCTCTTTTCTTGCAGCTCAAAAAAAGAATCGTAAATAAATAACATAAAAGACTGGATTTCATCCAAAAGTGGACGTGTCCACATAATTTATTGTCAAACTTTGAGGCAGAACCCAAAGTTTCATAATTTTTGGTCACTTGGTCACGATGTCCTAGGTGCTTACATGTTCGCCCTACACTACAGTATGATTATAATGCAGGCAACCACAAACAATAACTATGGCAGCTCTTAACAAGAAAAATAATCTGTGACAGAAAATGTCAAACTGAGTAAAAGCTGTAGTAACCGAAATGAAATACGCTTGTATGAGCAAAAAAGACAAAAGAAACATACCATTCCATTATCACTGGCAATATTTACAGAGTTAACAGCTCGAGCATGGGCAGTCACCTCTGCTCCAATGGTACCAGTGCTAGCATTGTAGACACGCAGATGACCTGAAGCAAAACCTCCAACGAGAACATCTTTCCAAAGAGCCACACTATTGCAAGGCCATCTGCAACACATGTATGTCATGTATATTACTCTCTTCATTCCCTCATATTCATCTGCCCAATAAAAATTGTACATTTAGTCTCTATTAATTTTAACAAAGAATTCATTCAATTTCACTCAAAAACAGGATGTTCACAAAGTGTCAGTAACAATAACAATAATGATGCAATAATAATATTAGTAGAAGCAGTAATGAGAATAATAAAATACTTTGCAGAATTCTGAAGGTCAACATTTTCCCACAAACTTATGTTTTTCTCAGCGAGGGAATTTTTCTTCAGATGAATTGGTTTTAACTACAATAAACTGGAAGTCAAATACATGGACAGGGTTAGATCAAGATTTGGAAAATCAGTTTAAATGGTAAAAGTATCGTAATTCCCCTTTGAATAACTGAATAAATAGATTTCATAATTTAGAAGGGCTTCCAGATAGCTTTATCTCAGCGTATTAAATTTGCAAAATGTGTGGACAGCATGTAATATACATTTCAATTATATGTGCCCACAGATTCAAAATGCCACATATCTTTTCCAAGACAAATTGGCTTCATTTATTAGAAACCCTGAAGCCCTGCGAAAAATTTCAATACATGAGTTTATACACTGGTCCACTCTCTTTGGAAATGTAACATTCAAAATACATTCTTCTTGCCTACTCAGCCTCACCACTTTTCCATAATACTTAAATGACCTTGACCATCGTCATGAAACCATCGGTCTTACCCTGCTCCCCTTATTTCTGAAACTTTTGAAAGACTTGAGCCATTCAGTTTCCAAACTATAATGCACCCTACATCATCAGCACTGACCAATGTATCCTTGACTGAGGCAATATCTGTGATTGGTGCTGAATGCTCTGTAAATAACAAAGAACAAAGATATCTATAAATAATTCACTAATTGATTAAAAGAGAGACAAGAAAATGTGGTCTAAATATGGCAATGAATGCCCTTTCATAATCTGAAACAGAACAACCAGGAAGGACAGAATGACATACTGCCAGAGTGAGGATTCAATTGTCCATTATTGTATTTGAAATTTTATTTCATCTTTCAAATTTCACTTGGCACATTTATATATGTACTATATCAAATGAAATAAAATGACCCATGAATGACATAGCATTATATTCAAGTATTGATCATAAGTGTGTTAATAATGACTGAAATGCTAGGGAAATACAGTGGAACTTATTTAATATGAAAGCAGACAATAATAAATTTATTTCTTTTATCCAAAAGATTTTCATTATCCCACTGAATTCCTTCTTTATTCTTTGTAAGTTTATTTCTGTTTGCATGCAGAGAAAAGTTATGTCGCTCCCTTTTAACCAAAGATTTTTTCATTTACTTGTTCAAAAGGGGGTGCTGCCTCGAAATTGTATTGCCTTTGAAGTGAAAGAAAAATGTCTGATTGTGTCAATATCAAGCCTATCTACTTGCTGGTGGTGGTGATGGGGTGGAGGTTGGGGGGGGGGGGGGGGGGGATTGATATAACGTCTTTAAACTAGCTTGTAAATATACCAGACAGAAAGATGCCACCTGAAAGAGAGCAGCATACCATTTTTTTTTTACCAGTCACCCTCTTATTTCACATTCACAGAGTTCCTGGTGTGAGTGTGTCATTATGTGTCGCATCAACTACAACAGATTCATAAGCAGTACTTATTGAGCAGTTCAAATACCTAATACTCAATACAACTGGTTGACCACCACTCACTCTTTTGGCAGCTCTTCCCGGCTACCTCCAAAAGGACGCATCCCAATGATACACACTTACACACACAAAAGAACAAAGATGGAGTTTGGTTGTTGGAGACAGTACAACAAGGGAGGTAATAAAGTAAATTTATCAAGGCTCCAGTGTTGCTTCTCTTTAACCCCTTTCCTGCCACATAGATTTCCATTCAAAAGCCGGGTGCAAAGGGGAGAAAACTAGCAAATCTAAAAAATTACGCACCATAAATCCCATGCTTTCAAAATACACGCAAATAACATAAGTAACTAGGGGAATTAACTAGGAAATACAAAACAATCATAATTTGAGAATTGTTTCCATAATGATCACTCAAGAAATGCATACGAACCAGGCCCAGAACAGTTCCGGGCACATGGCAGTCTAATGAGATTTGGCATCCCGGAACAGTTCCGGGCAAAGCAGGGTTAAGAGAGTGAACTAGTGAAAATTGTTATTTGAAGCCAACTAGTCTTTATCCAAAATACTGTTCATACAAATACAATTGTTGGTCTCCTGAATTTCAGCATGGTAATCAAGTAAGATTTCAAAACACATTACCAGTAGCTCAAATAAATCTGATCTGTCAGATTTGAGAAAAAGTATGCCAGAACATTGTCATTTTGTCTTTTCGTTCACATCAAACATAATGTTATCATATTGCTCATTATCGATTTACCAAATATGACATTCAGATCCACTCTTGCCTAATATTCAATGAGATCCTGAAAGCCACAATTAATCTTAAGAATTAATGTTAATAAGTCTTTTCAGTTACAAAAGCTAATGTTAAAACAAAAAACTCTCTGGAAATTACATGTTCAGTGCAACTGTGAATGGACTTAAACACTGAATACTGTATGACTACTATCAGCATCACAAACACATACTGACACAAAATAAGCTTTCCATCAATAAAAAATTCTGCACCCCTAAAAAAATAAACTGCATGGCTTCATTTCACATACTACTGATGATGCTCCACCTGAAAAAGTATAGATAGATATCAGATACATTAAAATGCTACTGTCCAGATTAACAAGAACATTCTGTTGTCTAAGAAAAGAAAGAATTATCATAAAACTGGCAGTCAAGGAGTACAACTGCTCAAGCCACGAACACTGCACATACTCAAATAAACTGAAATCCATCATCGGTCAACGGCAGACTCAAAATAAGCATGGCAGCAAAATTGTCACATTGATTAACACACCTCTTAACGAGCTGAGGAACCCAGCATTGGCTGGAGAGGATCTATTAAATGGAATCCCCCCCCCCCCTTTTTTTTTTTGACCACACTCATGTAATAACAAATTAGCTATTAAATCACTTACTAGAGATAGTATCTGCCAATGTAACATTAGTTCCTTTTGGGGGCATATCAAAGAGTAAGACTGCACCTGCTTCTGTACCTGGGTTTAGACAAAAAATACAAAAGACACAAGCTTTATTGGTTAAAAACATGAAACAGTAAAGCAAATTATTACATGCTTTTTTTAATTCACCAAGACAGTGCTTGAAACAAAGCTCCTCACCTTCTGACACTGGCAAACAAATCAGGTACTTACTGCTCCTTTCTGACAATTATGTTCATACAAAACTTTATTTTGAATTGTGTGCATCAATTTTGATGTTGTTTGTTTTTCTTCTTTATAAATCCAGCTTTTCTGACATCAACATTTTCACCTCAATCTTTTTATTTTCTCTCTGCTTAACAGTGCCTGGCTGTTCTTGTGATAATTTTGACAGCTTCATCAACCACATTCATTTTACGTAATCCAAATGGCAAATGAAAATGAAAGGTGTGGAATACCCCCAGTGAAACTCACTTATTCTATAATATGTGATCACAAGCCAGTTTTCCCTTCAAGGAAGTTACAGTTGGAAACAGATAATTGCTTAATTTAAAAAAAAAAAGGGACAATTTATCAAACTTGACCATGTAAACTTACCAACAGCAATCAGCCTATCACCAATACCAGCTATACCCTTCGCAAAATTACATTTATCTGAAAACAAAGCAAGAGAAGAAAAATACTTTATGAGAGATATTTACTGGAAAAAAAACCTGCATTGTCGCGGATCGGGATTTTGGGGAATATAGATCGAGAGGTCCGCTTCCCAATCACACGAGCACAAAAAAAAAAAAACAATTAAACAACTTTCACTCTAAAAACTAAATAAATCAATTTGAGTAACAGACTGTAAAGTTTATATATCTAACAAATTCAAAGATAAAATATACAATAGATAACGAATACAATAGCAACTGAAAATGCTCAGCTAAGCTGAGGAGCAACTATGAAGTACTTAAGGCAATGTAATATGAAGTTATCTAAGTCACAATAAATTTACATTCAAAAGAATCCGCGCCCGAGGGCGACGGATCCTGTAAGGTTTAAAGTTCTATCTCTCTTCATACTAAAACATATTTATATAGCGTCTCTGCCAGGCGCGCTCTGGTGTAGTTCACACGTGGTCGCGGGAAATGCATGTGGTCTGGCAGTACTGGTCAACAGTCTACATGTGTAGGTGGCTGTAAATTCAGGATGGAATTAAAATCTTTAGCTCACCATTCGGCCCTCACAATGTGAGGGCTGTTGATATTAGCGCTGTGGGTTTAATGCTCAAACAAGTAGGCTTGGGCTCAGGAGCGTAGATTTCTGACAATGCTCCATCACTGTACATATCAGCTCAATCGCTGCGTCTCTATGACTTCTCGTCTGGCTGAGAGCTCGCCGTCCACCTCGTAAATGGATTGTCTACATGTGGCCCAGAACTAAGTTCTGTATGGCCTTAAATACTGGACTGCATCTGCAGCTTACCGTCTAATTCCTGGATTGTGATTGGTGCAACCACTTCTAGCTCAGCTGCCGAACTGAGTTATTTTAAGTAACAGCCCTACGCAACGACCTTGGGTCGACATCAAAGGTCGAATCACTCAAGACAATAAAATGTACTTTTATAGCAATAAATTCTTAACATGTTCAAAACCCCGAGCTTTTACTCTGGATCACGGATTTTCTGTACGTCAACCGACGTCTCAACAACATTTAATTCCTACTCACCCCTTCCCTCTCTACTAAACCTAGTTCAAAACACGAGATATAACAAGTGCTCAGTCATGCACACCTACGCTGTCCGTCTATCCTTCCCACACCTTCTGTCTATCTATTATAAAAAAAACTGTTCAAAACAAATTGTTTACGAGACCAAGTTATGCTGGCTCGCACAATAATTACGTTTGTAAAAATTAATCACTGCTCTCACAAAAATTTACTCAGTGGAAACATTTATGAATCAAATCTGTTCTTGACATGCATAATTTAATATATGTTGCATAAAATAAATTCCTGTTGGATTCTTCTAGTAACCATGTTATCAGTAATTTTTTATCTTTTTTTAATCTACAGGCTGTCCAATATTTTTTATAAAAGAAAACTGATCAGATTAAAAACAGTACGTCTAGCCTCATCTGTACATCAAATACAGATTATTCCTATTCATAGAAAAATGTATTATAGAAAGCATCCTTAAAGTTTTTGTTACATGGCCAAAAGTGCTCACCATCATTCTTTTTTCATTACAAAAATTTGTTTTTAAAAATACTTTAAATCTTTCCAGTCCTATGGGGTGGGGGGGGGGGGGGGGGTTCCATTTGAAATAGATCATAACATCAATTTCATATTCTTTCATTTTATTCATTCATTTATTTATTTATCATTTCTTGAGATAGAGAATATGAAAATAATTCGAGGCATCATTTTTTCATCACAGAGCCTTGGAAATGCAAGTTTCCAAAAACTAAAATACCAATTAGACTCTTTGCAATACCTCACGGCGACGAAAATGCACCGATTTCATTCACTTTAGTTTTCTGCAATAAATCACCTGGCGAGTGACAGGCCGTCGACGGTGGTACCCCTGGATGAGGTTAGGGATGGGCTTACGATGAGTCAGCCGTTACCTGTCCTGTGCCACAAAAGCGCAACAAAATTCACAAAATCTTTAAATGAAGTGGCTTCTCAAATGCATTCTGTTTAAGACTTTTTTCCTATTGCAGCAAAAGTTTGGTTATCAGAGCATATTGTTCAGTAGTGATTCTTTCATTGTGCAGAAATTCATATGGCCTTCTGCAAAACTTTTAATACAATGGTATGCCGAAAGTGTGCATTTAGATTTCAGAAATTGTGCAGAATCCTTTTTTTATGAGTGAATATTCGCGTTGATTTAGACAAACTGCAACCATAGGTTTTATTAAAAGTTTATTCATTAGAACCAGAATTATATCTAGTTTACAATGATATTGATTTGATCCACAGGTCAGGAATAGTTAAATATTTATGAATAATACCGTGACAGCTATTGAAAATAATTTTTTTTTTTTTCCTTGTTGCCTTTGTCTTTGCAATAGAAAAATCTGCTTTTGTCTTAAAGAAAACTGTTTTTACGTTAATTTTTAAGTAACAAATTGTTAATTCTAAATGCTTTCAGTTACAAGTAAATTCTGACAATATAAAATAAAGTCAGCGAATACTTCCTTGACTGAACATCATTTTTATTTTGTCAAGTCTAATCTTACAATAACTGTTTCCGTCCTTTCCTGTAGGCTGTTTAACAGTTCCATTGGATGTTTAGCAGTACTAAGGCATAAATGTTGCCATTTAGTCTAAAATCACAGTCTGGTTAGATCAACAGCAAATACGATATTGACATGGATCATTTGTAAATTTAGTATGCAGCACGTTATAAATGTAGACGCTTTAAGTAGGACTTGTGACAGGAGCTCCCTAACTGCTAAACAAAGGAAATCAGGGCAAAATCACGGAAATGCAGTGTTTTTTTAAGGAGGACATTTTATTTATCTGTCATTTGTATGTTGAACAAGCATTGTAGGCACACATTCCACAACAATTTGCTTCCCCTGTGTGGATGCCATAAAAATGCACCCAAAAAAAAAAAAACGTACGGAGGAATATTTCAAGAAAGCTTTGACACACGCGCAGGATAGCCAGTATAATTATCTGGATTCCCTATGATGAGACTGTGCATTAGTGATTGTACACCATGCATGCATTTTACTTCATTCTTTTGGCAAACAGATGCGAATGTGTATGTGTGCATACATGTTAGTCATCAAAGTGCAGCTTGGAATCTTCATTGTATTTATGTCTGTTCATGTACTCTTAATAAGAAAATGGTGGCACTGCTTTTAATCGATGACCAACAACACCGAAAAGTTGCAGCACTACAAATCATTTCTGTCTAATACCATTAGTGAGGTGATAATTGGCTATCAGTGCCCATTAACATCCCAACATGTGGATAACTAACTTGAAGATACTGCAGCCACAGCGTGAATGTGACGCTCTTTTGACATTTACAACCGCATATTTTCTGAACTGCACTTGACCCGTGAAATTGGAAAAGTGAGACTTGTTGTTTAATGTCTTGTCCATCAGTCTGCCAAAATGCATGTCATTTCATGGTTGCTATCTTTTATTATACCCACAATTAATTACTCACTTGTAAGTGCCATTTTGTGCAAATTTTATAGAAGTTTGTCATCATTTTCTACCTTTGAATTGGTGTATTTTCTGATTTTTTTTTTTACAAAACAAAAGAACAATATTTGCTGTGTATGAAATGGTTGTTCACTAGTTGAAAAACCAATCAATAAAGATGTAATTAAGAAGTAAATGCAATGTCTGTCACGCATTCCAAACATTCCTTTGACATGCCTGATCGGGCCAGCACAGGTAAAATTTTCACCCGGAGACGGTGCGCGGCCTCCCGCTGAGTCTTGACAGAAAGGGGCGTAAGATTTATGGGCTGGGTACCAAACTGAAGTGAATACAGTTCGGCGCCGTGACCTGTATTCTGGGACACTGCCTAACAAAAGCCATTTTGGCAAAAATCTTCAGTGTGACAGATTTTAAGAGGAGGTAAAAAGAAATATTTGAAAGTGTCATTTCATGTAAACAGAAAACTGTCATTCAGATGTTAGGTAGAAGGCAAAAGTTGCATGTGCAAAATGCAGCTGTCAAGCAATATTTAAATAATTCTTGCAGTGAAGAATTAGCATGAACACTTATGTGCATGCCCAGCCAGTACAATGTTCACTGACAAGTGAAAATGTCTGATTACTGAATGGTATGTTATAATAAGATGTTTGCTTGTCTTCTGATAGACTTCCAGTGGTTTTCTATAAGTATACTCACCTGATGTTTCACTAAGTGAGTGCCAGTAAATCAGTGCAGAACAAGCAGCCTCGTACATCTGAAATAAGGAAATAAAAATGTTCTCAGCTTTTCAATCACTGACACTGAAAGGCAATTCAATGTTAGTGTCTCAGAATTGAAAAATGCCCTGTTGTTAAGGACAATGTAACAAACAGCCTAAAAAAAAACAAAAACGGAAAAGCAATTTTAAAGAAAGAAAAACTTCAGATTAACATAATAACAAGGGAGCTGAAGGAAAACAAAGACAGACAAGCAGATAAAGCAAAATAAATGGGTTAAAAAAGATGCATGGGATTGGGATCAACACTCTACATCTATTTATTTTCTTTGATTCTCATCTCTTCTCTAGCTCAAAACTTTCACTCGATAGCTTTGGTTTACTTACAAATGGCACACAAGAAACACATGGCTAAAAAAGCACAGTTACTTTAATCCCACTTCTAACTCCAAGGGAAAATTTCACACATTTTCAGTGCAACTGAGTGTTATAGTACTCCAACAAGGAAGTTTACAACCAACAGCCCATGTTCTGGACACTTGCATGAATTTAATCAGTGTCCAAAAAAGTTCTGAAACATTGCTACCTTTTGGTTTAATTATCCACTGAGGACTACTAAAACACTGATTATTATGAAATACCTACAGGTTTATCCCTCCACTTATGAACTCCACCACTTACAATTATTAATAACATGTTTAGTTTGAGATCTATAATGCATATGTTACCTGTGCTACATTGTATTACACTTACCTGTAGTCCTCTTTGAGTTGTTAGCACCAGAACTGCCCTTGTGGGAAGAATAACCCATTTTGCCTGAAAAGGGAGGTAATGAATTAAATCATGAAAAAATGTTACCATTATTCTCTGAGGATGAAAATTCAGTAAAACAACAGGCTATTTAGTAAAGCTGTTTCAGAGTTTATTAACACTCACCCTGCGACCGACACTCAAAGCCCGCTGTCCGGTCAGTGACCTTACTCAGGGAGAATCCTGCCTGGGTCGCACTAACCCTTGCCGATGTATGATGAGAACACTACCGCTGACCACATGGCTCGGTTTTTATTGATCAGTATGAAAACATTCGCTGCTATGCTTCATCACGCTTGATAATGTTATTAACCAGCAAAACATTTGTAAGTCTCTAACCAATGATCTGACTTATGAAACTAAACTGACAGCTGTATTTTTCATGAGAACAAAGCATGATAACTAGCCATGCCCCCCAAGCCCTAAACAAATGGTTTCATCCTGATTGACACATATAATGAACCAATGTGTGCATTTGGGGCAAAGATCGTTTCAGAGCTTGTTTCTGATTGGTTCTTAGATACAGACAACTCTAGATGATTGTCAGCTTGTGAGAAAATGAGATAATATTGCAGATTTATTGAGCAACAGTTTCGCATGTCGATGTTACATCTTTTGATAGTAATGATAGCGTGGGGCAAGCCTTTGAAAGCTTAGACTTTGTGATTCTGACCAGTGGTTCACTGGTTAAATGTCCTTGTCACAATGCCTTTGATTTAGAAGCGATCCAGTGAGCAATAAGACCGTAGTTACATCTCAAAGAGGTCAGTGACCCGATGCGTGAAAATCCGGCTTGCGCGCTGCGTGGTCAGCTTGACCTTGCCGACTTTGTCCGCCGGTACAGAGGAAGTGCATGGCAAGTTGATGCCGACATATACCGCCCTTCGCAGGGTGAGGGTTAAAGTACTGATGTATTCGAAGATGTAATATTCCATTGTTAGAAAGCATTTTTTTAAAAATTAGGAGGGAGAGGGCAGGGAATGAAGTGCATGGGAGACAATGGGATTAATGGGAAGACCCATTAAGAAATTTTTTCATGGATCTGCACACTTATTTTGTGTCAGAAATAAATCACTGATTCGCAGACTTCTGAGAACAAACAAGTCCCATGCAGTCAGTGTTAAGCAGCGACACCCTCAGCAGGTGTCTCATGGCCAGATTTTCTCACAGTAAAGAATTATTCCAACTTGCAGGGGTGTCTAGATCCCCACAAGTATGTGGCTTTAGAGTGGCTGTGCGGGGATGGATTTCAGGGGCAGAGGGGGGCTTTGCCCATGCCGAGTTAGTCCTCTGTAAGGATATTTTTATAGTTAAAACATGCAGCTCTGCAATAAAATCTAATTGCTGAGTACATTAAAAGGTGCAATCTGGCAATACTGGCATGAGGCACTTTTGGAAGTCTTTCCAACTCCAAGTAAAGTCTCTCAGGTACATGTAAATGCATCATAACGGAGTTTCTTTTTACACTTGTGTATTTGATAAGGAAGCGCATATCCGTACAACATGTTGTAAGGATATGGACAGTACTAGTACATATACCATACAACGCACACAATTCCATGACGTAGAACACACCCCGGAATGACCTTGTTAATTTGCATAGTTTTTAAAAATATGAATCGGCTTAAGAGCAAAACAATCCGACTTTTGCTCGGAGATTGCGTGAGCTGCGCTAATAATATACTTGAGTGTAGGTCGATCACCAATGGCTACCCCAACCCCTTTTCACTTGATTAGTCAATCTGACTACCGCCCATTGATACAAACTGACTAGACCCTCACGCCCCCCAGGTCCATCTGACTATTCCATGGGGAGGACTTCCGAATGCGTTCCATAGCTCGACAAGTGTATAGGCATTGTCAAATTGATATGTAACAACGTGAGGGTCTTGTCAGTTTGTATCATCGAGGCCGTAGGCCGATGTTCATCTGGCCAGAAGTCAGATTGACATATCAGGGAAAGCCGCCGGGGTAGCTATGTATTGTTTTCATTCGGGCTATGGAACGCATTCGGAAATCCTTCCATTCCATGTGTTGAACACCATACCAAGTTTTGTTTCAGCAAACCTTCACCAGTCGCGCTTATTAATAAACATGTTGTAACGGATATGCACTGTCCATATCCATACAACATGTTGTCTGGATATATCATACACTTCCATTTGATAAATTTGGCTTCATATGTCACTTAAAAGTGAATCGTGAAATAGTATTTTTAACCAAACCTGCGTGATAAATGGGACCCCGTGAGTCGCAGAGGGCTCTTTACATACGACCTGGCGGTTGGTCACTGAGGAACCATCGGCTGTGGCACATGCGACGTTTACAACAGATTTATGCACAACGGCGTAACTTAGCTGACGCTTATCTGGCATGACAAACACTGCTAAGTTGTTGCAAAGAGACGATGTCGATCCCTTCAGTGCGATGGGCTTATCTTTTCTATACATGGCGTCGGCACAGTTGTTGCAGTTTATTATGCTTTTGCTACTTTTGGTTCTCCGGTGGGATTTCAAGCTGATAATAATGAACCGGTGTTATCCTTGCATTGAATCTGCATCCGCTGTTATCGAATGAATGAAAAAAAGCAACCGGAAATGCTCCACTGTTGCTGAGTACGCTAACTGACGCGTGCGCAATGATTCGTTACCACGAGAGGTATAAATAATTTGTAATTTGAGGTTTTAGCATTACACTGTAAATTTAATCAAGATTAACAACTTAAAAATAAAAATAATGCATTAAAAATCTTAATAATGGGTTGATGTTTATAAATATATGCATTTTTTCATTTAATTTTTAAAAATCATTCTGTTTAACGCATTGTCCCCCAAAATACAACTTTATTGAAATACATGCGTAGAAGAGTTATACCGGTGGGTTGCGCTAAACTAACAACTTTATACAATACTGACGAGAAAGTTAATTGCTTTAAATTTAAAGTGTTGATACTAGGATTTCATTTTACAGCAATGAGCCTTCTTTACAGTCCCAGTTATTAGCTTATTTGGCTGCATAATATCCCTTTAATTTATGAATGGACAACTGTTTAGATTGAATCCAGAATTCTCAGTATAAAGCAAAAATATTGCAACCCGAAGACACGGAGCCACTCGTTTCAATTTTTTTTTTTAGTACAAATGTTCCTGGATAACAATCGTTTTTATACAGCTATCCAGATGTTTACCACCCTTTTTTTATTGATAGATTATTTGTAAAATCTACTTTTATTCCACTGAGATATTTCAAAACTGAAAATATCACAACAATGTTGGACACACGGCTTATGAAAGTCTGTAAAATCTGCTGTGTGTCTGGGTAGCCAACACTGAAATAAACACTAGCCATACATTTTGGACAACTTGAAGCTTATTGCTGTCCAAATATGATATAAAATATGTTCATTAGCACATTAGCACACATAGAGATAAACGGAATGTTTAACTGTGACTTGGTTTTTAATTTCGCATGCCTTTGACAATATAATTAACAATCTTTGAGTATTATTGTATCGCTTTAATTTTAGGAAAGAGACGCTGGATTTTTTTTGTTACATTTTAATACATCGTGTTACGAATGCAATGTTTATGCAGAGACAGTTTAAAACCTTCTTCATGAAAGGGACTTCGAAGACCGTATACAATTATTTTGCAACACCCAAGTCCAACGTTTTAGTCTGACCGCACAGAAGAAAAATGGCGGAAGTTCTTTCTTTCGATTTGAAACAAATCAAAGCAGACCTTATCGTCGCTCAAAGAGATTGCTATGAGCGGCGACTGGTGCATGCAGCCAAATGGTAAAATATTTAATATTGATAAAGATCTATTTATAAAGTCTGTTGCTGTTGCCTTTTCCGGACCAGATATATGCATAGATCTAGAATCTAGATCTAGATCTAGATCTAGATAGACTCCTCTAGATCTAGAGTTCTAGATCTAGATCTAGGTCTAGATCTAGGTTTAGATGTAGCCTAGCCCTAAGCCCTAAGCTTTCAAAAGTTCTCTCACTGTCAAATGGTCATTATGGTGTAGCAACTAGCATTGATTGATTGAAATGCGAACTTTTGCTCAGCAAATTTGCAGTAGGCCTAGGGGCCTATCTCATTTTCTCTTAACTGAGTGACTATACTAGTATACTCCGGTCCCCCCGACGAATAGCCAAATTGGCGGGAGGACTTCCGAATGCGTGCTCGACAAGTTCATAGGCATTGTCAGATTGATATGTAACAACGTGAGGGTCAAGTCAGTTTGTATGATCGAGGCCGTAGGCCGATGTTCGTCTGGGCAGTAGTCAGATTGACATATCAGGGGAAGCCGCCGGGGTAGCTGTGTAGGCCTATTGTTTTCACTCGGGCAATGGAATGCATTTGGAAGTCCTTCCTAATTGGCTATACTCCGGTCTCGGACCAATGAAAAGCTGTCTTTCATCGCCAGGTTAGGTTAGGGTAAGAAAACAAACATTCGAATGGTGGCATGGATGTTGATAGATCTAGATGATCTATCTAGATAGACTACATGTTTTGTTGGACCTGGGGGGTGTGGGTCTAGTCAGTTTGTTTCAATGGGCGGTAGTCAGATTGACCAATCAGGTGAAAAGGGGCTGGGGTAGCCATTGGCAATCGATGTACACACAAGTCCAGGACTGGAGAATAGGCATAATTTGGCTATTCATCAGTACGGGACCGGAGTATAGCCACAGCCTTCTCTTAAACTATCTATCATCTAAAGTTATCTGCGTTTAGTAACCGATCAGTTCACAAGCTCTGAAATGTTCAGAAATGACCTTTGCCCCAAATGCCCATACTGGCTTTTTAGCAGACACGCACTAATCTAGATGAAACCATGATTATTTAGTGGTTAAATGGTTTGGCTAGTTAGCAGGCTTTGTTCTCAAGAAAATTGAAGCTGTCAAGTGTCAGTTTGATATATCATAAGTCAGATCATTGGTTAGAGACAGGTTTCATTGTTTGATTCATAATCAAGCATGATAAGGCATTGAAACAGAAATGTTTTCTATCAAAACAAACCACGTGCACAGCGGTCAGCCTACTGTCTAGGTTGGCAAGACGCAGTGACCCAGATAGATTTCCCTGTGAATTAGGTCACTGATCCAGTTAGCGGGCTTTATGCATAGCGCACACTGTGGAAGTTATGAAAAGACAGTTATTACCTGAAAGTACCAAGAAGAAAACGATTCTCTGTATGTGACTGAGACAACTATAGGAATAGCTCAATTTAAAATTAACTGTCATGAACTAAGCACCGATTGGAATGCCAAGATCTAGTGTCTGGACTTTGACTAGATCTAGAATTACTAAAAATAGGCCTAATCTATGAATAGTAGTGATGGATGTTTTTATAGTAAATGCATGGCTCGACGACTAACACTCAGAATGTGGAATATGTACCTGACTAAATTTGTGTAACTCATTATATGGAACTCCTTCCCACCTATTAATGCTCCTAAAGTCACATCCTTGTGGGGATCGAGGTACCCCCAAAGTTTGGAATCTTTCATTACTGTAAGAAAACCTGGCCATGAGATGCAATTCAGAAGTCCTCCCCAAATGAATGTTAATTGGTGTAAGATGTGGTGTAAGTGTGAACAGTTAAAACTTGCTGTCCGAAGATGAAGACAGAACAAAGCAAGTTTTAAATGAACACTTACACTGCGTCTGGCACTAAAATAAAACGAAGTATTTATCCAATGATACTGTCGGATAATATTTCCCCTATGATTTTTTTTATTGGCCAGCATAAATTTTGTATTTGCAAGTGATCTCCCCTGATTCGAATCCTTCTCCATCTTCCTCCCTTCTTCAATTCATCCCGATCAATATTCATACTGGGCACATGTTGAACATGATTGAAATTGGGGAGGCTTTTGTGAATAAAAATAGAATTTGGAATGTTATTGAGTAAATGGATACAAAAGTTCAGGTCTAATCCGTAGATATAAATTTCTTGGTTTACCTTAGTCATGCATATTTCATAAGAATTCCTTCACAATTGCACAGGGTCCTCAGTGGTGTAGTGGTTAGCATTTTTGCCTGTCAGTCAGGCATCTGTAGTTCAATTCTCAGCAGGGCAGTTTTTTTTCTTTTGTTATGGTTACAGGTTATAAAAGTCTTTTTATTAGGAATCAATCTTTTTTTTTTGTATCCCAGAACAATAATAGTTAATAGGGAACAAATCCCCCTTTTTTTTTTCTTTTTTGTATCTGATCTTCACCTGTCAATCGGGGGACAGTGGTTTCATTCTCAGCAGTCAGCAGTCAACCTGTAAATGTTTTATTTTATCCAACAACAGTAATAGGGAATTTACCAATCCAGTTATTTTGTTCTTTATATAGTCAACACCAATACTTTTGGAAAACGGAGTGTTTATCCACCAATAATTAGTTTAGTTATGTTTATTTGGGAAAAATTCTGTCACAATTATGCAGGGTCCGCGGTAGCATAGTGGTTAGCATCTTCACCTGTCAATCGGGTGACCATGGTTTGATTCTCAAACTGTTTAATTTTTTTATTTTTTTTTGAATCCAACAACAATTATACAATAATAGGGAATAAATCCAGTTTTGTTTTTTATTTTGTAGCCCATTTAGACAGCAGCAACACTGGCAGACAAAACCAGGCCGAAATTGTTGGCGGATAAACCTGGGCAGTATCCACCAATAATGTTGGCAGATAATGGCAGCCAATTTAAAAGGACTATCTGAAAGAGGCCATAACTCATGCAAAATTTGACTTCTCCACTTTTGAGAAAACACTCATCAGTTATGTTAGTAATAACTAATATATACAAATAAACACCAGTTAGCATTTCATAACACCTCTCAGTCTTTTAGTAAACAAGGGAAACGTCTTCACTAATCTTCATCAAATTCAAATGTTGATCTTCAGGGCTGCAGAAATGTCAAGGGCACTTGAAGTTACGGTTGATGCCAAAAGTCTTCATCAGACAGATGAGCCAGAGGTATAGGAAACTCTTGTAAATGTAGCATATATTTAATTAAAAATTATGTGCATTAAGGCTGTGCTACAAATACATCCAGCACTTGAAATGATGTATGCCATTCTCATTCTGGCTCTTTTATCATGAGTAAGAATCCTAAATATTTTTTGTAGAATGTTGCAAATCAACATAAATCTGTCATGTTATTATTAACTTGTGTCACTCATAAAGAACAGAAAATAAGACAGAACACTGGTTGTGATGCATGGTTTTCTTGTTATTGTTTTTTTATTTTATAAAATTTGTGAAAATTGTTTGGAAATTATTTAACATGAAGTTTTTAATTTGTCAGGACTTTTGGAAGGAGTATGACAGTTACGTTCTTGCCAAGAGCTACTTTGATGTAAAGGAATATGACAGGGCAGTCCATGTCCTGAAAAATTGCAGTAGCCCAAAGCCATACTTTCTGCGTATGTTCTCTCTGTACATGTCAGACCAGAAAAGGAAGGCAGATAATATGCCTGATTCCAATGGTAAGTCTTTACAGTAGTCTTTAACACAGATCACTCATAGTTCTGTCAAGCTATGTGGAATATCTTAGTAAGTTGTTACAGTCTTTCATTTTGTTATTACCAGTAACTGTCCTGTTTCACGAACATTACCAGTAACAGACAAAAGGCATAACTTCAGATCAAAAGTGTGTAATCAGCACTACAAGTTAGATTAGTAATAGTATAGATGCCAATATGCATAGGGTCAGCCACAAAATTCAGCAAGGCAGACAGACTGACTGATACATTTTCATTAATTTCTTAAATTGTAAATCAGCGGTGGAGTCCTAAAGTAGCGGTAATGGTGTGGCAAATAGCGGTTCACTAGAACAAGTTAGAAGAAAAGGATTTTGTTTCAGATCAGATATATTCTACAGTTTGCAGAATAGCATGACATCTGACTATATTGTGTTTTGTGGACTACTTTAGTGGGCAGGAAAACATTGGCAGAAAAAAAAAATGAAATGATACTAAAAACACAAGCTACTTGAAAGAAAATTTTGAGAATGAGGTTGCAGTAATGTACAGAGAATACTACAACTACAGGACTTTTACTTTTATAAGTGTAAGAAAGTAGAAGAAATGTGGCATTTGTTGTACAAAAAAACGTGACAAGACATAAAACATTCTGATTTATTCACATGTCAATTAAAGGAGTTCTCTTGAAATAGTATTGAGGAGTTTCAGCATATTAGGATATATTTTGTATGTCATGTATGTATTTCAGCACCCGTAGAGCCTTGTGAAAATGAGATACTGAAAATACTGCAGTCTGAACTATCTGAGAAACACAGCAAGAAGGAGCTTGATGGATTTGGTTTGTATCTGTAAGTAAATGTTTTGAAGTCTAAATCTTACATCTGCTCAATAGAGTTACCTATGTATGCTTTACTAAAATTTCACACTGCATTGGTAGGCACAATTTGTACTTGACAGACTTTCATGTGATCATGTCATTTTTATAGTTTTCACCTACTTGTAACATATGAGAACATTTATCCTTTCAGATATGGAGTTGTGCTTGCCAAATTAGATCTTCACCCATTAGCAACAGACACCTTTGTGGAATCAGTCACAAGAGAACCATTGAACTGGGCTGCATGGATGGAGCTTGCAAGACACATTTCAGACAAAGAAATGGTGAGTTTGTTTTTCTACTGTCAGAAAGTATGGAAAGAAATTATGTGGCTCATTTTTGATACTTTGGAGATTATTTGTAAAGGACTTGTAGTGTGAGATTGTTGGGGTACATGTGCTTTTTTTTGATGTTTGATAAACAGACAGCATACCAGTTATTTTACGTTTACATCATAAGCATTGGTGAAATACTATTAGAACAATCCTGTGACACTGCTGCAAACAAAATTAGCCATAAAATAATGTTTTCCAATACTCAGAAGGTAAAGTATAGATTTTGAATTGTGCAAGGTAATATGATCAGTTGGAAATCATCATTGTTTTTCATTTCTTCACAGTTGTTGTCTCTCCAGTTACCACAGCATTGGATTCGTTCACTGTTTATGGCCAAAGTGTATATGGAGCTTCAGCTGCATGAAGATGCGCTTAGTATTTATCGTACCTTCATGGATAAGGGTTTTGCAGGAAGTTCATATATTGTGGCCCAAGTGGCTGTTACTTACCATGATATGAGAGGTAAGGGCATATGATCAGTTTTCTGTTTGTACTGGAAACAGTGACGAAAAATCCAGCGAATCTTCAGGAAACATTAAATATCTTCACATTAAAACCCCTTGTAAAGGAAAAATGGGAAGACTGGCATAATCTTCAGATGATTTAACAATCACATTGCGCCTTACAAGTTGGATGTAATAAAAATGATTTAGATTTAGAGAGCTCTTTGAAATTTTTGGAAGGTAACTGATTTTGGTTTTATCAATTCTCTCTTAGATTGGCATGAGTTTGGGGTCTGTAATTGTGCTTTCATTTATCTATTATATATTTCAGTAACTTGCAACCTTTGGCATGACTAACTGACCAAACTATACACTCTTCGGGCCTTAAATTTGACAGGAAGGTGGCAATTGAGATAAGGAAGATGACGGCTATAATTAAAAGTTGTTTACTTCAAGCATGTATTTTTTAATTTTTAAAAAAAAAAAACAATGTTTATTGCTATGTAACATCTGTATTTTTGCATGTTTGTTTCGTAAAGTTATAGTATCGTGGATGTCATAAAAAGTAACCATATCAAGCTTTCAGTTTGGTGCGTAGTGTTCTGGTGCGCATGAGTTCTGAAGCAAGACTGTTATACTTGAGGGGGGGGGGGGGGGGGAGCACATGATTGTTTATTCCGGGCATTCCCCGATAGGTCATCTAGTTTATAATATTGCTGTACTTCTGCATCTTGCTTTTCTGATGGGATGCACTTTTTGCAATTTTTTTTCTTTCATTGACTAATCATGAATCTTTTTATTATCAGACGTTGATTCAGCAGTGACAACATTCAAAACATTGGAAGCAATGGATCCGTACAGAATTGAGAACATGGATATTTATTCTAATCTGCTTTATGTAAAGGTATTTACAATGAGTTGAAATATTTCTATTTGTTTGCAAAATCAAAGTTCACATGCATCTAGCTCTTTATTTGATGGAAAATCTCACATTTATTAATGTTCGCTCTTTCAGCAAATCATATATTATGTACTGTACTATTTTTATAATTGTCCTTGCATCCATTATGCAGTATTTACAAATTGTCAGAATGCTACTGGATGTTAAAAACATATTCGTACTGTGATTTCAAATACCTGACAGAAAAAATATGACACTCTGCACTATTCTGTATGTCAACAGTTATTCACAATCATTAATAACTTCAAGAATCTTACTCACTGTCCTTTACTTTTTTTAGCACAAAATGCAGAAACAGGAAACACTATAGGCAAAGCAAATTAAATAGGCTGAATGATCCTTGACTGGTACACTTTGAAAATTATCACCATTGTTTGATTTGACAGAAAAAGGAAAATTGTGTCTTTTATGATTTCTTAACAGGAAAAAAAAAGTGACCTTGCTCATCTAGCCCACAAATGCTGTACGGTGGACAAGTATTGTGTTGAAACCTGTTGTGTCATAGGTAGGTATTAAGGGATGGGGGATACAATAGAATGATGGATATTGGGAAAAATTGTTGGTTAGAAGAATGCAACATAGACTGTTGAGTGGTTGGATGCAATACACACTATTTATACCATACAGTCCAAGATCTGGCTGCCGCATCCATATCGAAAATGATGAGGGTGTTTGGCATTATCAAATAGAATTTATTCTCATGAATGTTTCTGTAATTGTTGCTCAATCTGAAAAACCAGAAGAAAACATTAAATCATTGTGTTGTCATAAGGAACTGCTAAATAACTGGTATTTCTAATGATGAAAAAGTCTTAAGTCAATTATTTTTGTTGTATAATCTCATTTTCTTCAACAGTTGCAATCTGAAGAGAGTGTTTAGTTTTGCCTCTATTTCATCAGACATGTCTTTGCCCTTGAGAGGATACATTTTATTTACCAGACTAACATTGGAGCGTGATAAGACAATATGAACAGCACTAATATCCATCAAAAGCAAAATAAAAAATATTTATCTTTTCACCAGGTAATTATTATTCCTTGAGATCTCAACATGAAAAGTCAATCTTGTACTTCCAACGTGCTCTGAAGCTGAATGCAAACTACATCTCAGCTTGGACCCTGATGGGCCATGAATATATGGAAATGAAGAATACATCAGCAGCCATCCAGGCCTATCGGAGATCCATAGGTAAGGCTTTTTTTTTTTTTTTTTCCTTTCTCTTTTCAGTCTCTGATATTTGTTGTTCTCATCTCTGAAGCTGATTGTCATTCACTTTCATAAAAGCCTAAATTGATTTAGATGAAAGAATATCATTTTAGGAAATAGTATCACTTTAAAGGTTACTAATGTACTCCAAATTTCTATTTCCAAAGTGAGGGGAGAAAATTTTGTTCCTGATTATTGCATCTTCCCAAATACTTACTGTTTATGAGCAGACCAGTTGACGTGCATCCAGTTCATTCGCTTTCCAACATCTGCCTATCAAAAAAAAATATCATTACTTGAAAGTTATTGATGCACTGGTAATCAGTGTCACAAAATGAACTTAATTTTATTTGGGAATAATGACATGTGAATAAATTTCACCTCTTTATAAATTCTTTGTAATGTTCTATATGTAATGAAATGTAATTTATGTATCATAAAACATCAACATATTCAATATTTGTTTCAGAGGTGGACAAAAGAGATTACAGGGCATGGTATGGATTGGGACAAACCTATGAAATTCTGAAGATGCCTTCATATTCTCTTTACTACTACAGGAAAGCCCAAACTTTAAAGTAAGTCGAGTAAGCTTATGTAATGAAAAGTTTCCAAATAGATCATTTGAACAGAAATTCTCTGACATACATCAGCATGGTTGTCATTGTCATAAGTTTTTGAGTCAGCCTTGTCTCGTGGAAAAGGCCTTTCATAAAAACAAAGGTAGTTAATTTTTTATCCTCTATAGTAGTGTAATTATCCAAGAATTGGTGTGTTCTGAGCAAGCCTGGAGACAGACATTTGTGCAAGTTGTTGTTTAGTGTTGGGTAGTGGAAATCAAACCAAAGTATAATGGTAGAAGAGCTCTGTTGGCCACAACATTGTATTTAACTTTATATTGGAAAACTGCTCAGTCACTCTTGACTCTGTTAAACTAATGGTGTACGTGTGTGTTGAGTACCTGTTTTATTGCAGTTATCTGTTCTGAGTGATGAAGAAATTATTCTGCCATTGTGTTCTTTCAGACCAAATGATTCCAGAATGGTGATAGCATTAGGTGAATGCTACCAGAAGGTAGATAGATTGCAGGAAGCTAAAAAGTGCTTCTGGAAAGCTCATTGTCTTGGTGATGCAGAGGAGATAGCATTATTTAAATTGGCAAAGTAAGCAAATGATTTTGCATTATGAGTTTATGAAATGCAGTAAAATAATTACTAGGACTTATTAACTTTTTATTTATACTAAGATTCCCATAAATCTGAGATATCACACCATCCCTGCTTAGCATAAAACCACTACTCACCAGAAGTATTTTTAAGCATGACATCATGAGAAATTCTCGGTGGCAAAAGAATAGCTTTGACTCGCACAGGAAATGTTACTGAATGGGTTCCTGTTCTTAAATAGTACGGGGTCTCCTTTATTGTCAGTTCCAGTGTGAATCCCCTTTGGACAGTTTATTTTCATTGCTCCTACCAATAAATTGTGTAATCAAGATGAATAGTATTATCACTCTAAATTAAGCAAGCCAAAAGACAAGCGAATATCATTGTGCTGTACACGTGTGTTTGTGATGTCCACAGTTTGTATGCCACGTTAAGTGAAAAAGACCAGGCCTGCCAGGCATATACAGAGTATATCAATCAAGCTGACAGAATGCTGGTAAGACAAATTCTTTATGTCTGAATTCTTATCCTGGTGATGTCATTAAAATATTTAAGGTATCAGTTCATGTGAAGAATTCACTGATTTTCAGGGCATTTTATTAGTTTGTTCCCCATTTTTAGTGTGATAATCTCCATATTATGCAGTTTATGGTTACTTTTGATTTCAAGTGAACAGTTAGATGGGCATCCTGAACTGAAATATGCAGTTTGAATTTCAGTTCAGTTACTCCAAGTTGCATTTGTCAGTGGCATGTGATAATTCCATTGTCCAGACTCCTATGAGCTGTTATTTTAGAATTTGCATTATGCACCAAGAGTAGTTTCTGTTCATGTTTTTTTCTCTTTTGGTAGATACACAATCATGAAGACTTGAGTCGAGCGTACTTGTACCTAGCCAACTATCATATTGATCACAAAAACTGGGATGAGGCTTACTCAGCTGCACAGAAATGCACGGAATTTACAGAGGTATGAATTAATATGCTTATGTAAATTACTTGTGGGGATGTAATTTTTTTTCAGTTAATACACTGAGATTTGTAAATGAATTGCCTAGAAGTCTGTGAGTCATGAGAGGAGAGAGGAAGGTTTGTCTGCATGAGGGCCACACATGATTATGAAATTTATAAGGACTGTGATTCAACCAAAAAACCAATTTAATTTGTCTCTGGAAGAAAAATGATGAATGTAACCACGAATTTTTATTATTTGAAGAAGGAAATGCAGAGACTCAAGATTGTGTGCACGAAGGTGAACAGGAACCTTTTTCATCTAACAGTTTTATTTCAAGTGAAGTTCTAACATACCAGAATTTGTGGTGATGAGGATGTTCCAAAGAAAAATGTACACTTCAGCCACTTAAATCTTTTCATCCTAAATCACTTGATGATCACAATATACTTCTGGAAATGCCAATTTTATTAAGGAAATTCCTGCCTGTTCCTCAGTCTATGAGATTTTCTTATGTTTATTGTTTCAGTGCAATCAGCATGGTAATACAAACTATAATGCTTGCATGCTTTTGTTTTATTTCACAGACAAGGGAAGAAGCCAAAGGTTTGCTTAGAACAATACAGGCAAGGCGAGGGCAGGATGTGGCTGGTTCTTCAACAGGCATGAATGTAGATGACAGCATGGACAGTATAGCACAGACAGATCAATTTAACCAAGGTCAAGCAAGAACATTTGATAGAGTGACACCCATCAATTTGAAATTCACACCATGAATCAGACAGTTAAATTTGGGCCATTATTATAATGCTCACAGAGTGAACTGGATTGGACAGCATCAAGTGAAAAGATACACCATCAACACAGACTTTTACAGATGTACCGTCTCATGGTGTTCTTCGTGTCGGTTACTGCATTGAAGCCCACAACTGAGAATAATCTGAACAAATTATAGCTTGCTAAAATACGAAACAGATGTGACCTTAAATGCTTGCAAGGATTGCATCAGCAAACTCATGAAGTAGTCCACTGCTGATGATAACTTAATGACAAAATGGAGCATGTACTGTGCGTCAAAATTTGGATTAGCTGTTTGACAACCAAATGTACCATGCATTACCCTCAAGTGCACTTTCCTGTCTGTGTAGCATGAACACTGAGATCTCCCATAAATGTCCTCATGAAAAAAAAAAAGACCTACCTTCAGAACAGTATCTACCATCTTTGAAAGCTTCTTCAGGGGTCTTAAGGTTTACAGTCCCATATTAAATGTTTTTTAGGATAAGAAGAGCTCTATTCTAAGTATTTTCAGGAAACATTCATGGCAACACAACATAATTAAATACTTAAAGTTTATCTTCTGAAAAAAAAAAATTATCCTTGCAAGTTTGTAAATAATGGATAGATCCAAAGTGTTTGATGTTTAAATGTCATTTTTTAGCAAAACTTACCTTGGAAAAGACTGCCCTTAGCTCTCAGAAAGTATACTGTCTTGAAGACTTTCTCGCATAAGTTTTTGTGTCTGAAATTTTTGATTGTTTTAACTCTTTCTGTCCCCGGCCATTTAGCACCAGAAACCCAAGGGACACAAAACAGAGCTTAATTCTACTAAAATGTACATTTTCAAATGGCAAAAACAAGAGTAAAACATACACAAAGTTCATGTTGTTATATACCACACCGATGGGAAAAAGCAGTTGTGCTCTGTCATGTACAATTCAATGTGATTTGGTGTGTCTGATGCTATGACCAGGATTTTTCACACACGAGGTGAAATTACTAAAATGATGATCAACGCATGGTGCGTTGGTCGGGCATCTAGGTGATCGGTGATCAACGCACCATGCGTTGATCGTCAGAAAGAGTTAACAGACTGTTCTTATTCGTCTCAAAGTTAAGAGCACATTGGTGTATCTATATGCCCACATAACTAAAATAAACAACATGGATGACACAGTTATTGTAATTGTTGTAATTGGAAGTCATTTAGTATAAACATTTAGCTGAGTTTTTCAGAAAAAAGTCTCATTTCATTGATTTAGAGAATCTTTTCTGTGGTATCATGTATGTAGTCCATATTGATGTATGTCAGTTGACCTTTCTTAAAGATAGTAAATGATATTAATTAATAGGTATTTTCACTTTGACCAGGTGTTTACTTTCTGGAACTTTACATTCATTTCATCTTTATGTTTATTCAGCAACCATATAGCAGCCAACATGGGAATAATATGCATGTCTAGTCGTCAGCGCATTCACATTGATACATCGTCACTGATCTATGCAAATGGCATAAGTCATTTTTGACACTTTTGGGATATTACGAAGAAAATGTCTCTTTTCCTGTCATGTGGTGACCGAGGCCATTATGATTCTTTGCATTATTACATTTTCATATTGGCACATTTCCTTTGCTAGAGTATTATCTGACAGCCCTTGTGCTTAGGAATGCAATGACCTGTCAGTTGCCTTTTGGCAGAAATCTGACATGCCATTATCGTAGAGCAGCGACGACATATTTGCTCATCTCTGTTTACCATTCCTTCATAAAAAGAGTTGAGTCGACAAAAATAAATATACAGCTATTAGATTATGGAAACATGAATTTGATGTGTGTAAAAAATATCAATTTTGAATGTCGCTGAACTTGAGGACATGTTATTGACTCCAGCAAACGTATTTACGTCATGTCATATTCTTATGAGCAAATTTTGAGAAATCAGTAGAGTTACTTGAATTGAGATGGGCATATCAGTGACATTCATAATTCACAGATCATAAATTTATAGGAAGTCATAAATGCCACCTTGTCCAAAGACATGAAACAACAACTGCTAAGAAATGTTTTGCATTGTTAGCTGGAGTATGATTAGAAGCTGATAAGAATCAAATAAATAGATTCTTAAAGCTGTTTAATTAATTGTATCAGACTTCGAACTCTGGGTGAATTGCATATAAGTAGCCACAGGATCTTAACTTTGCTGGTCCTCAAAGGTGCAAATCTTCTGTTCTCTGAAGAAATTATAGTTTGGCTTTCAAAAACCCTAGAACAATTGATATCATCATTAGTACTAAGTTACTTTATCTGAGAGACAAAAATTTTGCATTTATAAATGTTTCTAAACATGCAGTGGGAAATTCATTTTTGTGTGCATTGTGGAGACAAAGACTAAGAGGGGAAAATGTATTGTATTTAATGTGTACAGTTGTTTATATGAAAAGAAATATTTCAATTTTGAGAGAAGTTATTTAATATACCACTAATACCACTAAATCAATAAATGTGATTGCCACCATGTGTTCACTTCAAGAATAAACCATTTTGAAAAATCATTTGTTCTATTTTGTCTTCCTTGTTCATGTACTCGTAAATCCTAATCCTTTGTCTTGCAATGAAATGGTTTCAGCACTTAACTTATTGTTAACAATCATCTTCGGAAAGTTTGAAAATTACCTGTTTGCAGCAATATATATATATATCAACATGATTTAAGTTTGCCTTTCTGTAGCACTTGACAAAGTGAAATCTGGACAGCACTGTCACTGACCAAAATCAAATTTCAAAATTTTGTGGCAGTATGGGAACATTTATTTCCAATACTTTTGCCACTCAATAATTGTTCACAGATCTGCCATTTAATATCATGGTTTTTTTTTTTCATATTACCTAGTACATGTATCAGCAATTCTTTCATAATGGTGATTCTGTGGAGTGACACCCAGGATCTATTGCCCGCAAACAATGGTTGATTTTTTAACTTTTCTGCCCCCTTTTCGCCTGTGAATAGTTTTTAAGTTGACCCAGCAGTGCAGATCCATGACAACAAATCGATAAATGCATTTAGTGATGCAGCTAATAGCTTTTCCACATAGCAACATTTAGAACTGCAGTTTGGAAGTACGTAAATACCGTACATGTATTTCATATCGTTTATCGTACCGTTTCCCAATCTTCATTTCTCTTATGGTGCCGGTACTGGTTCTTCAGCCATTTGTCCCAAAGGTCTCACATGTGAACAATCACAGTTGATTTTTATGGCCCATTTAGACATGGAACGGACTCAGACTCAAAAGAAGGGATTTCAAATGTTCTGAGAACTGTTACAGCCATGATAAGAGAAAAATAAAACCCAAGGCCAACAGAAAAATGTCAGTATCCAACTGATACTGATAGCAGTACCGTCACGTTCTAATACATGTACTGCAAATATTGAAATCTTAAGCCAGCCATTCTACGTGGACACGTTCAGCCCGAGAAATATCCCAAGCCCGACAAATTTATCAGTAACGTGACATTTGGCCATTAATACGTCAAACGAGCCATTGGCATGCGAAGTGAAAGAATAGAACAACAAAGAGTAATACGCCCTGACGCTAGCCAGCCATAAGGAGTGCTAATTATAATGAGCAGGGCCAAATAGAGTAGAGGGCCGTTGACGAAAACAGCGAGTCTTATTCTGCGCAACTGAAGAAAACGTGAACCTGGAGTAGCCGTATAAATTGCATAATACAAACAGGATGTTTTTTCTTTTGTTTTGTTTTATGCTCGGTGCTCCTTCCTCCTCCACACCTTCGTGGTCGAGATTCGTTCCACCCCCCCCCCCCCCAACCTCCCCTTTTTTCCCATGTTGGTGTGGACACAACGTTCCTGGATGGGACTGGAAAACCACGCATTATTGGCAGGCTGATAAGGGCGATAAGGAGGTTTGTGTAGTACAGTACACCACGGGTGGCTAGAAGGTTGTCGGAAATGAATTTCACTCTCTCCTTATTCTTCTGTTTGAAGACGTAGAACTGATGTTCTAATAACCCAAAACGATGTCCCGAAACAACAACAGCACAATCTGAACAGACCACTGTGGCAGGCCCGACTTCATCGAAAACATCCGTGCTTTTTTCTTATTTTCGCGGTGTCAAAACAGTTCGTTTTCTGCGCATCAGTGGCACTTCATTGCCAATACGAAATGTCCAAATATCCTGGGGATTTGGGACAGGCGGGCGGGGAGAGGCATAGAACGAAAACATCCGTGTTGTCGGTGTCGAGTAATGTCACAATTACGCTTGCGAAGCTATACTAGATCTATACATGATAGCAGTAAACAGTTGCGGAATGCGGAAAAGAAAAACCGTTCAGAGCAGTTTGCAGCTGTGCTAATTTAATGTTTTGTACTGCAGCAGGACTAAAATGAATCTGCAGTTAAAATGGAAGATTCTTAGCAGTTACAGGCATACTTCGAAGGAATAGATAAATATGGCACAGTTGTGCGCCATATAAACAGACAATACACGTGCATTCTTCAGTTTAATCTCCAACGTGAACTACAGCAATAAATTAAAAATCTTATTCTTTTGGTGCACTCAAACCATGTGAGTATGCATGTCAGTCTGGGCAATTTTAAGAATTAAAAAAAAAAAGGTAGGCTAGTATCACGGGTTCATTTTTTACTCATGAATTTCAAGACTTTCTCCCAAATCATTTCTTACGCTGTTTATTGAATATGTTTGGTATCCATTTCACATACCAAATCACTAAATATCATGCTTTTAAAGCCAATTTTAATGTTTTGCACAGCCTATGTAGGCATGTGGTGACAATGGCTCATATCTACGTTCTGACAAAGAGTAGACACAGGCCACATTACTGCAATCTCTGTAAGGGGACAATCGACTAGAAGACGTATAATATGCAACATGGGACATTATGTTACGCTGGTATTCGCAGTCTGACCTTCTTGTAAAATTGGTTTCATATTGGAACGTGGGAGTTGTTAACTGCCTCCTGAAAGAGGCCTGAGAGAAAACAATTTTTGTTTCAATATAAGCTGTTGTTTCTCTCACTTCTGATTTACTATGTAAAGTGTAACAAAACTAATTAAGGAATTGAGTACTGCCATAAGATCGTTCTTGCCGGTCCTACATACACAAAATATTACATGTGTCTCTCGTGTTACTGGTAGGTCTCCGTCTTGTCTAATGCTGCTACCACTGGACCCACCGGTACCGTAACACTTTAAGGAAGTAAATTATCAAATGCCGATACATGTTTAAATAAATTCTTACTGTGTTCTCTGAAATCTTATATTTGTATGACTGTATATAAAATAATGAACATTTGTGACTATGTATTGTAGTCCACTCGCAGGCTCAAATTTTTTGTTGTAACAATTGTATATAATTATCCCCCACCCCCCTTCATAAGACATGAACAAAGAAAAAAGAAAGAAAGAAAAGAGAGAGAAGAAGCTGAAGAAAAAGAACACAGAAAGAAATGAAATTATGTACACTGTATTTTGCACCAGTCCCAAACACACAATAATATATTATTTTATATTTCTGCTTTTCCTGCTGACATCCAGACTGTCCTTTTGTTCTTCGCCAGCATCTTCATGTCCTGTTTTAACTCTAATGAAACAGTCAATAGGCTTTTCTTGGATTTTTTCCTGCAACCACGTGAACTCTTATCTTTGTTATCATTGATCGATTGTTCTGTTTCACTACCTTGCCTCCTCCGTTTTATCGTGGACAAAACAGGAAGAGCAATCATACTGAGTGGGTAAACACGAGAATGTCTTGCCACCGTTTACATATAATTCCAACACTTACAGATTACATTAATCATCGGTCGATTTCGTGAACTTTGAATACACGCGGTTGTCTGATTAAACGCCGGAACTGGCATTTCAGATCATTCTTACGTATTCGGTAGAATAGAAAATTTATCTCACACTGAACCCTACGCAGTAGCCTACATGTACACAATCACCTGCTTCAAATCAGAGAGGTTTTTACCAACATTATTATTGCTGAATCATTTTGCACATTTTCTGTTTTGTTTGATCCACGATACGTGAGCATTCCTTGCGGTTCACGAAGACCAGAAAATGTTACAGATACATGTATTATTCTCCACGGTATAGACATTGTGAAATTTATACAACAAAAATGGAAATTGGCTTATCATATCAGAAGAATGAAAGACAATAGACGGGCAGAACGTTGCAATAAATAGATGCCTAGAAAAGGAAAAAAGCAAGGGGACACCCCGAGAGAAGATGGAGAGATGATATTTTGTGGACAGGCATTGACACGACGGAGGAAAAACAGTGAAGAATGGAGATCATTGGCGGAGGGCTACATCCTGCAGTGGACGGACAAAGGCCTAACAAGAACAAGAGAAAGAACCTAATTTTTATTATCAGTTCGAGACTTGTGACAGGGCGATATCGTTATGATCGTTGACAGCAGCTACATTTCATACCCTTATTGCCTGTCAGGTTTTTCGGTTTTTTTCCGATGACAATAACTAACAAGAACGTGCAGTCCCACCGATACTGGGTTCATGATGCAAAATATAGCTCTATAAAGTGCTATTATTGTGGGTTTGGTGATCAGGAAGAAATGAATTAATTTATTGCTATCGCTAGTTGTGATTCTATGGTACGCGTATTAAAAGACGGAAAAGAGATATATACAGATTGATGTTTTGCTGTGTCTCTTTTGAAGTCGAAATGAGCCTGAGAGCTAAACGGCTATTAAAGCCTGTGTGGCACACTCATCCACTCTATGGATAACGGAGACGTATGAGATAGAGAAAAGATATGGTTTGAAAGTAATCGGCCCAAATGAGAGGAAAAAAACCAAAAGACGCGGACACTTCATTTCTTCTTTTATTTCAACCACTGACGTCATTGTCAGGTTGGCCGATTAACTAGGCTTTTTTAAGACTCGACCTGTGAAACTCGATAAATGGCGTTAATATCCAGAGGGCAATCACCTGTTCAGCTGTTGCACCCAACAAGATGTTTACACACAGGGTCACTGTACTCTTTGAGAATTCACTACTCATAGAATTCAGCCCCTCTCTCTCATTGAGGATACAGGCTTCTTACATGGATCCAATCAAGATGTGATCTGTTCACCGTGTTGAGGCAGTGGCATTACATTATTTAGTCATTAGCATAAGACGGTTCCATGAACACAGTGTTATAAAAAAACACAAACTACACATGTTTCGTAAACAGAAAAAACAAAACACAAAAAAACTTGCAACTTTTCCAATAAATCGTCTCACGTTGATGGGATCAATTGTTGTAAGAAGATGTAGCCATTGTGCCAGGATCCTAAACTGTCGCACATTTCACCAACCCATGCAGTTTGCAGTTTTATCAAGGACATTTTGGCGTACCGGTATTACCTTCTTACTGGGATTTGTAAGTATTTTTAAGTTAGATTCTGTTTATGACATGCGGTCATAACAGCAATACAATTTTCGTGAAAGTTGGGATTATATTTCAAGCCCGTGCGATAAATCTTGTATTTTGATTCTTTATTTGAAACAAACAAAAACAAACACACAAACAAACAAACAAAAAATTACAGTTCGAACTTGCAAGTCATTTGGTGTAGTGTGAAACACTGATACACAGCATGGCAACCCTAATTCTGAAATCAGAAAGTGATGCCAGTCAACATTTTAGTCACTCGAAGCCTCCCTAGTGATAATTCAGAGTCAGATACTGTAAATATGGGAGATCTGCGCTAGTAAGGGTACGAGAATTGTTTCTCTCTTTCAAAGAGATCCGCTGTATGTTGCTCAAAACGTTGATAGAATGGTTTATACTGAGGGGAGACAGACACGACATGACAATGCGGTTCGACTTCTTCCCAGTTCCACTTTCCAAGTAGGCCCACTTCCTCAAAAGTTTCTATGCACCCAAAGTTCAGTTCAGTTATGAAACTAGACACAGCTCTGCCACTCGAAACTGATGTGGATTTCCGAAATAAATCACGCCCAGTCAATATTGGAGCACTGCACTGGACGATACCATCCCGGAAATTCTTCAAGAGGTTAGCCCACCAAGCAGAGTCGCCTTATGACCTCGACTTGTCATCGTAGCATGATGAATTACTGAAGAAATTGATTGAGAGGTTTTCTTTCTTCTGAATTGTATCTATCAAGTTTATATAAGCAGGAACCATCAACTGATACCCAGAATTACAGCGTGTCCTTATTCTGTGTCTAACCCTCCTGAACTATCCACCAGATCCTCAATCGCATAAGTCAAGCAGCCATGCGTCAATACACTACCAAACCGCAGCAGCAATAAAGTCCGATAAGAAAGGGCAATAAAACTAGCCTGATTGTCATGCACTCTCATTACAAGTCCTGGACCTGACCCACGTAGGGAGAAAACGATGTGTGAATGACCGTGAAGTACAGGGTGTCCGGGTGCCATGTCGATTTATGCAACGTCAGTGGTGTCATGTGCAGGGGACCATTCAACCATACGAGTTTAAACCCATGAACCCAATGTTCTAGGGGGTGTAGGGTGAGCACAGCGCGAAAAATAACAGAACAGGTCTGTCATTAGGAAAGGGCGAAAGCAGAAAACCGCCCGCCGGGGACACGTTGGTCTAGAGGCTAGGTGCTCATCTTCCATACCGAAGGTACCGGGTTCGATTCCCGGTCCGTGCAGGTACGTTAGAATTTTTATGGAAAATTCCTGTCCCTGATCCTATGGTAGGTAGGATCGAGTACCTAGTCTTCTTGGATAAGGACGAAAAACTCGGAGGGATCGTGTGCACGTTGAGCACGTTAAAGATATCTTGGCAGTTGGAAATCGAGAGGAGCAGGCCGAACAAGCCGGCAAAAAAAAAAAAAAAAAGTACCACAAAAATATTAACAAGAAACAAGAAAAGTGAGGTGTAACTGCCAAGAGCAGCGAAACTTCCTAAAATGAAGACCTAAAACGCAAAAGGAAACCGCCCGGTGACTGGCGAATCTCAGACAGGGAGTTGAAGAAGGAATAATAAGCAAAATGATTTTGGAAGAGGAGAAGTCAATGAATATGGGATCTTCCTCAATGTTGTCAAACTGCAACATATATAGGACAAGAATACATGAACAGAAGATGTTTTTATTAATTTCCTAGCAGTTCAATCTATTCTCGCCAAGCTAGGATCCATCATGTAACCAGTGTCAACAAAAATGGTCACTAAACTTGCACAACCATTTCGATATCCAGGTGCCATGAGTGAATGGAGAGATATGTGCCGTTTTTCGACATCAGATTTTTTCAGAGGCCTTGAATATCTTGTATCTCTAATGCATTATTTTATTTCCCTTCTTAATGACAGTTGTTATGCGTGGCTAATCACAACTTTCAGGGTGCAGACTGTTAAAAACCTGTGGCGTTTTTATTACTGTTTTATTACTACGTTACGGACCGTTGCGAATTGAGCAATACAATGGTGTTATGGTTTGCGATTGATGTACATGTAAGTGTAACAAACCGTAAAATTTATTTCAAATAATATACAGCTGTGTACCTATCACCACGTTTTCAGAGAGACACATTTGGGAAATAAGCCCATGTCGATGGGAAATTATTAATTTCTCAACAACTTAACCGTGGCAAATGAAATAATAGTTGAGTAAAGTTATGATCTACAGTATCCTCGCAGAGAGAATGCAAAGCCACTATTGTAAACTTGTAAGCTTCAAGAACAAATTTTGTAATTTTTATATTGGTGTTTTCATGCCCGGGGGGGGGGGGGGATAATCATTATTGTAAATAGTGCACGTAGCGGATTCCGGACCTCCCGGTATGGGCAGGGTGGAGTCAATAGTAGCAGTAACACTAAATTAGTGTCAAGCACAGATCAAGTCCGAAGGTGACGAAATACTTCAGGCAAGGAGAAACCTGAAAACTTTGGTAGAATAGTTTGCGATTATACAAGATTCTGAGGCAGGGGGAAAACCAAAACAACGCGTGTTTTCCTCGTTAGTACATGGCGGACTAAGATAATGTCTCAGTGATTAACCGTAAAAGTTACATTTCATTAATTTTGTTTCAAACAAGTTTTATAATTCAGTTCTCGGGTAAATCCTTATTATTATGTTATGACTCCCTAAGCGTTTGTCGAATGACAGAAATGGCGACACAAAAAAAAAGGGGGGGGGGGGGAGAGGAGAAGGGGAGGGTGGTGCTTTGTGCACATGAACTTGTCTAGCTTGCTGTTAATCTTTGATAAATAGTTCGATCTGAAAAATTTTCTATTGTAATCCATGTAGTCGCTTCTAATCTCCGTGCTTTATGGGTGGGATTGTATTGGGTTATGTCAAGCAATCCTGCGATAAAGGCCTCCCTTTACTGTTAGGACCGTACACGGACAAACATAGGGGCAAGTGACGCATTTTAAGAGATCTGTATGTTGGTCCTCGAGATTCTAAGGACAGCTAGCGGGGCTTTTAAGTAGCGTCATGGAGACCATCTCTGTTGGGCTTTAGTTGTTGTCCATTTGCAGACTGGCTGGCATTTTCCCTCCACACTTTTTCCGTTGCGATTCATGTCCTGGCATTGATTTGTAGGGACAAATCTTTCAATTGCAGAATTAATTATTTCTTGTCCTTTCCCTTTTTCATTTGGTTTTCTGGAGTATTGTTTTTTTTAATGTATCAACAGTCAAATGTTGCATGAAATCTGGCTGGTCTTCAGGGAGCAAAACTAAAGATATTCCATGTACAGTCATTGTGTTGTGGGTTGAAAAATGTCTGAAAGTCCTGGGAAGATAATGACAAAGAATGATGAGAATTTGGAAATAAAAAGAGGAAGAATAAGATTTAATTATGAGACTTTGAAAAACAAATGATAAAGAGAAACGAAGAGAAAGAAGAGTTATCAAACTCCCATAAGGAGAAGGAGTCGTTTGATAAAAGTGGTACTTGACCGATAAAAATAATACATGTAGGCCTATATATTATTGGGCCGGACATGTGGGAAGGATGAATGACAATAGATGGACAAAACGCTGCTCTGAATGGCAACCACGGTCAGGAAAAAGAACACGAGGACGACCAGGGAGAAGATGGCAGGATGATATTATTAAAAAGAGAGTCTGGAAAACATGGATGAGGAATACATCAGACAGAAAGGAAAGGTAGTCATTGTCGGAGGGCTACATCTTGCAGTGGATGGACAATGCCTAGGTGAAAGGTGAATATATTACACAATCGTGGTGGAGTTATGGCAGATGGAGAACTTAAATATCTTAACAAAGAATTTGGGTTCGTGACTGAAGGCCAAGTATTGGAGACCACCGCAACGTCACACACACACACACACACACACACACACACACACACACGCACGCAGACACACACACGCACGCACGCACAAACTACATCTTATAAAAACACATGCACACGTAAATGATGCGTGGAAGTCCGTGTACAGCCGTTCCTCTTCTGAGATAAAAAAAACAACAAAAAAAGACATCATTTTAAAAAATAAACAACCATCTTTTGCACCTCTTTCATATCTGGACACCTCCCAGGAAGGATACTGGGATGTTGCGAGCATGACTGTCAGTATAGAAGATGAGTCACACTTGTCAAGCAAAACTGAATATCAGAGATTAAGGCCCTGAAATAACTTTACTCGATGTCAGCAAATGATACACTTAAGACAATGACTCAAACTGTCTCGTTTGAGATCTTGCAGAGTGGCATTAAACGAGCCTTGTTCATTCCTTCAATCGTGTTGCAAACAGGTCTGGGAGGCTAGGGGGTAAGGGGGTCTTCCCGGATTTACTAAGAAAATACAGGAAATTATCAAGGTGTGCACTTCTGGTCTGCCAGCATCTGACTGACTGACCAGATTTAGTTTGATACCACCCGTCCTGTGCAGGTAGATTAAACACATGATTATGTTTTGCTGTAAATTCTTTTATGCACCAGGAAGACAGGACAAAATAATGTGTTTAGTGCACTTTCCCTTATTTCCAAGGCAACTTTAGCTGCGATCTGCATTGAGAGTTAATTTTGAAGCAAACAGATCTACAATGTAAATAAAATAAAATAATGTTCTCACGATGCTTTGGCTCTTGTGTTTAAAAGATGTTTCAGATCTACAGATTGTGCTGTTAAATACTTTAAATTATTTAACCGTCATTGCACAGAAGGATGTCTGAGAAGAATACAGCTTCAAGGAGATTTTGATTTAACTTTCAGTACTATTTAGAGATTCATTCGTGCCCTATGAGAAAATGGCGGGGGTCTAACTGGATGTGTCTGATGCACAAAAAAGAAGAGCTTATCTCGTGGAGAACTGCGCAAGTGATTGCTATCAGTGAGGCAGATTCGCATGTTGAATCTTTGACGTGACCCTAATGACGCCTTTATCAGAATTGTTACTTAAGTCCCTAGTAAGGTATGCCTAGTTTTCAGATGAATCATAACTGTACCATAGTTCAGTCAAGTACTGCTTGGGAATTACTCAGGTAAACCTGAAAAGGGTGAAGGAGAGAGTTCGTTCACTGTAACTTCTTTTTAGATCCAGTTCACACATTTCAGAACCACTGTACGTTACCTACTCTAATTGACATGGTTTGAGCAGCGACTTAACAATATGGGCAGGCTAATATCGAGTGCCAATTGTTTGTATGTCTGTAGCAGGACTGTTTGGGGACACCTAAGGAAGAAAACTGGGTCAAATATCACTTCCATACATGTCGTTTTCTTTGGGGGCATTATGGAAAAATCACATGTAACTATGCATAGTACGACTGAGTCCATGCGAAGTACTGGGCTTTAACAGTCAACGCACGCTGAAAGACAACGAAGAAAGAGTGAGACACGAGGAAGAAAACAAATGAAATAGAACATTAAGGTTTGATGAAGAGCAGAAAGAAACACACCGCACTGAATTTCCTCTTTCGCCATGTTGAATGTGTGTTAACGAGCAACTTTTGAGGTTAATTTGACCTCATGATTATGCAGGACTATTTGCCGTTCAAAGACTGTTATCCTTGACTGATTGTTCAAGTGACCACTTCTCTTGCTGTCTGCTTCGTTTGCCAGAAGCGGCTCTAGATCATGCATTAGGGGGAAGCAAGGAAGGCGAGCTGACACAATTCTAGTCCTTATTGTTGCACTGACATTCATATTAAATTGGTAATTAGTTTATCATGCCAGGTGTGAGCACTTGAACAACAACACAGCAAAAAAAAAAATTTAATGTTTTCACTTACCGCCATTACCAGTGGCAAAGATATTAGGGCCTATGGAAAGGACATTTCACTTCCTCACAGCTCCCCGCTCCCTTCGCCCGTTGTCTAATGCACTCTGCCGCCCACCCCCTCCCCCCCCCCCCCCCCAAGTCCCTTCCCCGCACACACAAACAACTGGGCTAACCTTTATCATTTCCTTCACTATCAAAGGGCAAATAAACGCGACTCCAGAACAGATTACAGTTATCAATGTAAATCGTGAAGATCGAAGCGTTGAAATTGTACGTGGATGCCATATCTACAGGGTTTCTACAATCTCTTTTAGCCATCTGACCACCCGTATATTACTTACAACTCTTTGAAGCGCTTTCTGTCATTCTCTCTGTTCTTCCACTTTCCATTTATTCGGCTGAGATCTGCCTATGGCAGGACAATCTCTGTGTCCTTTATTTTGATAATGGGTAACATTACCGGCCGTCTGATAATGCCCCCGTCACAACTGCTAAGATAACATTGAAGATTTCTTGCTTGCCATGAAAATGCTCAAGTAAGTATGCCATTATTTTGTCTGACTTCAAGAGCTCGCTTACTATTCCACAAATTTATTCGATTTCCTTTCTATTAGCCAATCTGTCAACTCTGAATGTGTACAAAATTATCACTGTGGAGGTTTTAAGCAATAAATTATTAGCTTGACCGTCTGAGTGGTGGAACACAGGAACGAGTGGCGAAAGGGAAAAATGGGTGCGGTAACCGAGCAAGGACAACAACAAAAATAGAACCCCATACTAGTTCCTGCCCAGTGTGGCCTTAAGGAACACATCTATAATCTTTGCCCTTTTGCCACTTTGTCTTAATAGCCGCTAGGACTAGAGTCTTACTTCGTCTTTTTCGGCGCAACAGATATCATAACACAAGAAATACGATGGAAAGCAATGTCTTACATTAGAAGCCTGCGTCATTCTTCTTCCAAATCCCACAACCATACATACATCGGTAAACGCTTAGTTATTCATTCATTCTTGTTTGTTTATTTGACCTACGTCTAATTTGATTTCATAATGTGATCAAGTTATCACAAGCGGTCAGTACATTCACGACATTCTAAACTCTCAGACAAATATTAATCTCAACATCCCACTGTCCTCATCCCCCCCCCCCCTTCAATGAGCCACTTAGTGTAGTCTAATTTGAATGTCTACTGGCATGATAGTACTTAAACATTGCAAGAAAGTCTTGTTTCGTACTCGTCTTTCTTCCTCGTAGCTGATATCTCTTTATTATTTTTTTCTCTTCCGCTCCTCAGATAACATTAATGCGCTGAGCACAACAATGAAATCATGGTGCACTCCGTTGTCAGCAAAACAGCATTCTGAAATAACATTAAACATTAAATATTTGCCCCACGTCATGATATTTTTTTAATATGAAATGATTAAAGGGAGTTTGAGAAACATTTGGAAGGAACATTGTATTATACGTCAAACAAAAGAAAGATAAAAATGATCTAAATCAGCTCCAGATATATGCACATGGAATGGAACCCCTCTCAGAACTACATCATGCAATTCACCATTAGGTGAACATGTACATAATTTGTTTGACATAAATAAAACCGACAGCGGGCTTGACCAAGGCCACCATTTGACCTGCCTCATGTACGCAAGCCTTTCAGAAACAGGTACAATAATATTAACACCCTGTCCCTTACCCCCCCCCCCCCCCACATCTGCTATATATCACACACATTCAAATGGCCGGACGCACTTTCCTGTCCAATATAATAGCACCACGTGAGAGAAGCTGAAACCACCAGAAATTAATTTGCTCAGTACGTGTGTTTTTACGACCCAGTGTCACGCTTTCTGCTCTATGCGACCCTTTGGGAGCGAACTCTAGATGGATTGACTGTGCTGTAAATGAGAACGGAATTTTTGATGTAAGCAGTACCTGCACCGGTGATTTCTCTGTAACCACCATAAAACTTGCACCGGTGACCCTATACTATCCTTGAAATCTTGCCGTGCTTTTGACTGAGCAATTACTCAGTGAACAGTAATTTTTCAGTGGCATACAAGGGTAATTGAAAGATATCAGTTCGTCCCAGGTCCACAGAGCCTCAACCTTACATGCTGCAGTGCTAGGCAACGACACTGAACAAAATCACTTCCGTTCAAATACTGAAATAAACGACTGCTTGTGAGACCTGCGAACTAGGCATGATAGTCTAGAACGTGAAATGAATACACGTAATTCTAAAACCTAAATGTAAAGTTAATAGTTCAGATTACAATTTTTAGCTAAACATTCCAGTGTAAGCGCCATGGCTAGCTCACAAGCTTGTTAAAGCATAGAAAGAAATACGCGTAACTAGTTAAGGCCTAGTTTTCTTGTGGTTACAACAATGCTCCTCTTTATCTTATAAACTTTATTCATCCGTATAAACCATCTAGAGCATTAAGATCTTCTGATAAAAAACTACTAGAATCTAAATTTGCTAAAACAAAAAAATTTGGAGAGAGAGCGTTTTCTGTGTGCGCACCAGCTGTATGGAACTCCTTACCACCAAATATTCGAAATATAGAAAGCGAGGCACTTTTTAGATCTGAAGTGAAAACCTATCTCTTCAGAAAACACTTTGGTGTGTAGTCTGATATGTATTGGTGTTTTGTGCGTGTGTGTGAAGGAGAGAGAGAGAGAGAGACAGGAGGGAGAGATAGTGTTTGTGCGTGTGTGTGTGTCTTTGTGTGTGTTGTCAGTTGCTAGGAATGAGATTTGTCTGTTTCTGCATGTTTTGTAAAGCGCATAGAGCATCTTTGGATATGCGCTATATAAATGAACTTTATTATTATTATTATTATTATTATTACTATCGGAACTCCTTTACTATAATATTCGATACAAGGAATTGGATTTTTTCGGAAACAATGATTTTTATGCTACATGGCTGTCTGTCTGTTTGTCTGTCTCTTTTCTGTCGCTCTCTTTTTCTGTATGTTTGACACATAATTATGTCTGTCTGCAGTTAGCTTTTTATCTGTCTGTCAGCCTCTTTTCCCGAAGTCATTTCTCATTTTAGCCTATTATTACTAGTGCAAAAGAACATTTAATTTTTATGTTAAAGTGAGCATTTCACACGCACATATTAGACATGTCTCTTTTTTTCTCGGCAAAATTTCCAAAGACAGAGAGTAGAATGGGTGAAAGACTAGGTGGTTTCAATAAGGTTGATGATGAACCCAAGGCTGTAACCACTGTGACACTGGTAACCCTCCTTTCCAGCTTGTGGTGTGGTCAAATCCTGTTACTTGAACCAATCAGCCAACGCAAATCTCAAGAGTTCGCAATCTCGCTTGCAGGTCTCTCGGCTGCGATAAAACCCCCTCGATTCACCAACAGACATTAGTAGGGTGTTTTGGCCTCCTTAGTGGTGTATTGTTCTACGAGTTCTCACTAACGTCATACTATCAATCGTCATTCACAAGAATAACTGTGTACAGGTATGTGAATCAGTGTAGTTACTGATGTCATTGGAAGCCACTTGATTTTGAATTGCTTTTGAGATAATATTTTGTAAGCCATTCATCTGTGTCAAAAAACAGATGAAAATATGTTTTTCGTGAAATGTAAGGTGTATTTTAGTAGCAGGAAATTGTTCATATATATGAATTTCATTTTCTTCGTGGTATGACTCCTTATAGCTTAATGTGGACTCGCCGTTTGGAATTGCTCTTTACGTTGCAATAATTAGTATAAAGATTAGGCCCACAAACAGAAAGAAAGGGATACTGGTATCACTCCCCCACTGTAGCCATTTCTATGGGATATTTTGTGATTCAGGTTTATTTCTTCCTATTTTCTTAGATTATATTTCTTATCAAAGCTATGTATATATTTGTATAAATGTATATTAATTTGCAGTCTTTGATTATAAGTTGAAGACATTTTCTTTGAAGATGGAATTAACTCCAAAATCACCCATTTTTGTGTTGAATATCCTGAGCACGGTGTAGCTGCAGTATTGTAGCTGGTCTAATTTAATTTAATGTGGAGAACATAAGCAGTCATAATCACTTTCGAATGGGTAAACTTAAACGCTTTGTGAAGATACAGACATTCAGATGAATAACATTTTCTTATTTTGAAAGGTTAGAGCGCACCAAACACAAATACACAACAACAACAACAAATATTTATACAGAAAACAGAGACTTTCCTAAATCCGGTGAGGACCGTTGCCCAACAAAACCGACCCAGTAATTGATTTAAGTGTTTAAACAACCAGTCCGAATTACCACAATCTAAGTCCGAATATTTTAAAGAACAATTAAAATTAGGTAGATCTATTTGTAGTTTTTAAGAGATAGTGTGCAGCAATGGTCATCATGGGTGTCTGGTTTAATATCCATTAGCTTTATTGTTGTAAAACGGTTACATTAATTTAGTGAGCACTTTTGATAAAAGCATGGACACCAGAAAGAACATGAAAATCAAAGGATCAGTGATGGAAATAATACTGGAACTGGACCATTCTGTTACAGAGGATGTCAAAATCACAGCCTGGTGACATATAGGACGTATGACTGGGCCCGAAAAAAGAAAAGCCTCTTCTTTCTTAATGTCATCCTCGTGTAGTCTATTATTGGTTTTGTTTTCTTTGCAGAGAGCTTTCAAACAACACAGATATCCAAACACAAGAGCAGGTGCGACAAAAGAAATGACGTCAACTCCAGTCAGCCCATGAACTACATAACCAGTTAACGCTATATCACGGAACCATTTTTCTACAGGCTGATTATACCGTAATCGATATTCATCGTTCAGTAAATGGCCAATTCTACCAGCCTGTCTTTGTCCGAGAGTTCCGTTTATCGGAACATCTACAGATCGAGCGGCCCCACGGGACCGATGTATAAGTCGGTGACAGACAGTCCACGACCTGATAGACGTGGCGATCCCAGTTCAAACAATGATAAATGGACATTTCTGCAGAAATTACTAGCCATTGAGGAGGCACATGACAGAAAGAGAATGGAGAGAGAAAAGCTGTATGGAAGTTCGGAGCTTTTCGGAGGAAGGAAACCTGAAGATCTGACTGACAAGAAATCCATTCACAGGGGAGATGCTCTATCTCGCTGGCTGCATGGTCAGGTATGAGAATAATTGTACACTTTTCCTGATTTTCTATGTTGCATGTTCGTTGTATACCAAATTCAAGTCCTGCTGACCTATTAAATTAACCGTGAAAAGACTATAATATTAAGCTCTCCTTAACATGCACAATTTTATGGATAATAAACAGCTTTAAAATCAAGGGCTTTAATTTGATTAGTTATTCTATTATTTATTCTACTAATAATAATTTATGCTACTCAACATTTGCAAGAAATGCAGTCATCTTCAGTCTTAAGTCAAAGATTCTTAAAGATGCATTCTTATTTGTCAAGGTTAAGTACTTGCTGTTCCATAAGAGTTAGCCTGTGGTATAGAGTAAATTTTGTTAATTTTTTTTTTGTGTGTCCACAAAAAGAACCCAAAATTGTCCAAAGTAGATAAATAAGTGTAGAAATAAACAAATGAATGAATGAATAAATGAGCACGCTCCTCTTTTCTTTTGCAATCCAGGTCCTGGACGATGAAAATGAAGACAGTCAAATAGATGAAGATGTTCAGGAACTATCTCCTCTACAAGACGAATCACTAAGAGAAACAAACACACACAGATGCCAAATAAATTCCAACGTGCCGAAACTCCCGGCAGTAATTGAGAGAACTGGACATTCAGAAGGCGACACTATGTCCGTACTTAGAAACAGTGAAGACATTTCTACATCCACACAAACAATATCCATCTCGCCTGGACATTTGTCCCGTTTTCCATCAATCCAAGAAGATGACGGAGCAATATACAAACCCAGACGAAAACGTCAACTTCGGCTTCCACCAATTCTTTTACCTAAAGTGTACACAGTCACCCCTAGACCTTTGCAATATCGCGAGTTTCTGACACCTACCAAAATCAGAGGACCTATCACAGATGAAGAGTGGGAAGATCTGAAAGACTGTCGTTACATCAGACATGCGGTGCCTCGATTTGCATTACAGGTGTCATCCTCCAATATGTCATCCATGCAGTTCTAAACATCACCCTTGCAGGCTTTGTGTTCAAGGTGTCTATGCTAATCAAGTTCTGGTGATGTTTAACCCTTTCACTGCCACTACATAGTAACTCCTTTTGCTGGGGTAAAGAAAAATAAAATGATTTTGTGGTAATACTGCTAACACCTCAGAAACTTGCCTATTTATGGTAGTATTACTATGAAATTTCACATCAAGAGTCTCCAAATATTGTTAGTTCTATTTATATTGTAATAACTACTTTCAAATTTCGTTAGCATTTTTGGACATAAGACATGAGCTATGAAAAGACACAGAGACAGTGCTGCGAGTGTCCAGTGTACAACTATAAGCATAGCTAGGAATATTCCGGGCTGAGCCAGTGGCAGACCTACATTTTTGGGACCCTGAAGCTTGAACTGTTATGGGTCCCCCTTGACAACCAGCAACAACAGGACAACATCCAAAATTCACGTGTTCAAAAACGTTTCTTCAGGGCCTCTCAAGGAGTGGCGACCCTGAAGTTTTAAGCTTTATTAGTTTAGATCCGCCACTGGGCTGAGCAGTGAAGGGGTTAATATGAATATAGACCTGATCAACTTGACCACCATCACATCCGTCCATCTCGCAATAGCCTACATTTCATAAAGACTCTGTCTTATGTTCATATATTAATATTGATTGGATCAACGAAAATAAACGATTACATACTGGAGAGGCAAAGTCCTAAATAAGACATTGATTTTCTCTTGTCAGGCGCCTTGACGATTTATGTTGGGAAAAGACTGTAATACCTCAAGCCTTACCATCCTGTGTGACTTCAAGCCTTACCATCCTGTGAGGCTTCAGCGCTTTGCATCTGTGATCCAAATCACGACTATAATGTTTCTTTTGAGATATTATGTCAACGTGTACTTTTTACTTTTTCTTTGAATTTGAAATGAGGTTTTATGACACAGTTTGCTGTCATTCAGTCTGCGAACAAGCAAGAGAGAGAGAGAGAGAGAGAGAGAGAGAGAGAGAGAGAGAGAGAGAGAGAGAGAGAGAGAGAATCCATGTACACATTGTGGATGAGCCTGCGAAAGAAACTGACAGAAAACAAGGGGAATGAAGGAAGTAAAGAAAATATTTAAACAACGTCGTTAATGACAGTAATTACATCTTATATTATATCTGAGTAACGAGTTTAATGCCTCAGGAGAGGACAAGAACTGACGAATGCTGATTCACAGACATTCACGCTCACATTAATTTTGCAATCATTCATAGACAGAAATTGATACTGTGATACTGACATTTACAAGAAGATTCGGATCTTGGGGTTAAACGTAATTTGGTCTTAACGAGCCTCTTTCGAGGTTTTTCTTTTTTCGCTACAACATTTCTCCTTCTATCTGTGAATTTCTCACTTTAATAATTAGATTTCCTCTTGTTAACTGGAAAGGCCTCGCCAATAAACTGACCAGCTGAAAAAAAACAACTGAATTCAAATTGTTCATAAGAGAAAGACACAATGGGGAAAATGACTGTTGGGGTTGAGGTGGGGTAGGAGGATGTGAATGTAAGAAAGAGGAAGAGAGACGGTCGGGAGCCACTGAGGGAGGAGAAGGAATGAATCTGAGAGAAAAGTGCTTTTGTTTGAGCAATTATGCGTTCTAATGTTCGTTACATGTTTTGACGACACTCCAGTGGTGAAACTTGTTATTGATTCATTGTCAATGTCATTGTCTACATTGTAACATTTGGTTAACCTCATCATCAATACTATGCCTGTATCGAATTACCCATGGCATATTTGTATGTTTACCTTTACTTTGCTGTGATAAGATTTTTTTTATTAATGGAATATGCTGCGTTTCGCAATAAACAATATTATTCTATTTTATTAGTTTTTGGTGGTATCATTTATTCATGTTTTTATTTTATTTAATTCTCTCTCTCTCACTCTGTTCCTTTTTATGGATGGTAAACTGCCTCTTCTTCGTGCACTTGTCTACCGACAGACATACATACCTCTTTTCCCACACACAATATATCCTTACTCGTGCATATGCCTGTCTCTTGGTTTGTCTTTCCGTATACCTGCCTGCCTGTCTGACTCTTTAAGGCCCAAACACAATGGCACCCGTTTTCTACACGTTACGGTGTAGTCTCGTTAATGAGAAGAGAGCTACGAACAGAGTGGCGCTCGTTGATGTCTCGTTAACGTGATGAAATTGCTTTTTATGATTAAAGAATTCACATTAAATTTTGTTTAATTGACAAAATAGGAGACAAATAAATACAGTGCTGCTTCAGAATCAAAAATCAAGATGTGAGGAGAGAGAGAGAAAAGTAAAAGAGGAGAGAGAGAGAGAGAGAGAAATACAGAGAGAGAGAGAGAGAGAGAGACAAGAGGCAGAGGCTAGAGAGAGAGAGAGAGAGAATGAGAGAGAGAATGAGAGAGAGAGGAAGCGTGCGAGAAAGTGAATAGATAAACAAAAGATGGATTAAAATTAAAAACAATGTCAGTTACCATCCTAATTCAGTTTTTCTCCAATCTCACTCCATTGCTAGTCCAAATAGACTATTGCAATGATTGTTGTTGGTCTTGTCGAATACTGGCCGCTTTTGCACCTCTTTAATTCATCTTTCACACGAGTTCATGGTTTTCTTTGGATTTGCCGAGAGAAAGACGGGAGGTTTTTAGTGCAACCATTAAAAGCTTACGTGAGAATTTCGTCCCGTAAGGTAGTCCCGAGACGAGAAACTGACGCGACGTAACCGCTGTGGAGCCTACGCATTATTTAGGTGGCGATAAATAAGACTATTGAACTACTGAACTATTTAAGTCTATTTGTGGAGTTTAGAAGCTCAGAATACCTAAAATACATAAAGTAACCAAAATAGACCCTGAATTGTGCAAAGTGGCCGTTATCATGCAGACACAGCGTAAAAGTCAAACTCAAATCCTGTTCAGTGTTAAGCCCCCCATACACGTTCAAGCCCGGCTCACAGCCTCGCCTAAATCCGGGCTGTACGAACAGATTTTAATTCGAACTTTGCACACACACGTTGCGGCCAGGCTCTATGAAATTGTTCCCGCCACTACGGGAACTGGTTGCACACGGTGGTGCGGAAACAGAATAGATGTTTCATTGACACTCAAAATACTTGAACACAGTGCCCTCGGCTCCTGTGTACATAGTTTGATCACTTCATTTTGGACCATATCCCATTCACAATGTCTCACAACTAACAACAGGCTCTATGTGGAATCATAATGTATTCAGTCATCCGGAAACGGAAATTGAGCATCAAAAAACGATACTGCGTCAAACAGTGGCTGTTGGATCGAACGACTCACATTCGTAGTCGTATCAATTTATTGAATGAGTTGAGATTCTATCCAAGTGATTTAAGTAATTATTTGCGAATGGACGAGGACACGTAATTAAAACTCTTGAAACTTGTAACACCGTTGATCGAGAGGGAAAATACATGTACAGTGATGAGGACAGCAGTGTCCCCCCATGAACGGCTGACAGCAACCTCGAGGTTTTTGGCCAAATGAAGGTCATAATATGAAGACCTGAAATTTTCAACCTGCATCTCACCTCTAGCTTTAGGTGGACTGACACCAGAGACATGCAAGGCAATTTATACTTGGATTTTGGGTTTAACCTCACTTTCAACACAAGTTGGTTATTTAAGTAAGGTTGCTATTTGGACAATTTTACGAGCATGTGCCGCCACACAGAGATACGAAGTGTAGCAGAACTCACATATCCCTCCCCATCACAGTATACTGGCACCGACACGACCAATCCCTGCACTTTGATGATGAGGCGAGACAAGCCACTGGATTACCAGTTTTTAAGTCTTAGGTGTGACCCAACCGGGGTTCGAACCCCCCAATCTTCCGGTTCCCGTATGAGGCAGAGTGGGCGCTGCTTGGACGCCCCTTGGACGTTGCTTGGAGGCCCCAAACGGGGCGAGCAAGCGGCGAGCAAGGAGAGAGGCGAGCATGCGGCCTGGAGGAGACAAGAGTGGAAGCCTCTCTCGGGCCGCTCCCCGTATATAAGAATGAAATCGTCTACTTTTAAGCTATTCCTTGCCAAAGTTGGACCATACCTAGAAAAAAGAACCACCAACTTTCGAAAACCACTGTCACGTGGTTACCACGTTAAGGTAATGTATGAATGAATAAATGAATGTGGCCTGAAAGGGGCGACAAAATTAGTGCGCCGCTAAACCACCACGCTGCAAGTTTTTTGGTGCATCCAAGATGCCTCCGTGGTGAGAGGGAGTGGCAAGCAAGGTGCTTCCACGCTGTCTTCGGTAGTGCATTTCTTGTCTTGATTTTGGTCGCTGCAAAATGGTGCGAGCAAGGAGCGGCCAAGTGGAAGTGGCGTCCAAGCAGCGCCCACTCTGCCTGCACGTTAACCCATGGACCATCTAGCCGAACGGCCCCCCAACCTTTTTTGTCCCAGGGACCGGTTTCATGCATGAACTTTTTCTGCGGATTGGGTAGACACTAATGATAGGAAAATAACTATTTTTAATCACAATTTTTTTTCTTTGCACCCCGGTAGCCTGCCAAATGATCCACTGACCGGTACCACCGGATTGGGAGTTGGGGACCCCTGATCTAGCCAGTGGAATATATTGTATCTATCAGCTATATTTCATTGGTGCCTTTGTTTATATATATATATATATATATATATTTATTTATTTTTTTAATGAGACAGGACAAGATTTTTAAATAATACAATGAGTCGACTTTTGTTATCGGCACCCCTTCACGGTCGTTTTCGCGGGGACGCGCAGGTCTCTTTCCAACTCTTTTTATCCCCACCAACCACACACATGCAGAGCGAGCGAGAGAGAGGGGGGGGGTGGGGGGAGGGGAGGTGCGAGAATTGATGAAAAGTCAGTAATTTATAAAAAAATGTTCTATCCATCGTACGAGAATGGTGTTTGGTATCAAATCGATGGTAAATGTACTGCTTTTCCCGATTTTGTCATCAAAATGGCCAAAAGACGATTTTCATGTTCGTTGAATTTTGAGTTTACCGCGTCAAGCCATTGGCTTTACATAATTTTTCAGGCACCTCCTGATGTTTTGGCTTAAGTCCTGGCCCAGAGCCCGGCTGTATGAAATCGCCCACACACGTTCAGTTTTTTATAAGTTTTACAGAATCTGGGTGAGGCTGTAAGCCGGGCTTGAACGTGTGTGGGGGGCTTCAGACTGAGCTCTTTTTAAAAGTTCATTATTATGACCGCTGATGTGACATCTGTGATAAATACTTTTATATATACATGTATATAGTTTCAACAGCAGCCTAATTATAAAACACCTCGTGACCTTGCCTGTGTGTGTTTTGCCCGCAGCTACTTACGACTCTCCCACCCCACTTATATAAATATGCCGTAGTTCACAGTCGCGAAGTCGACTAAACAGTATTCGACGCTGTGGACAGTTTTTTTCGGGGGGGGGGGGGGGGGGTTATTATTCCCGATTGGTGCGGAAAAAATTCTCCTTGGTTTATTCCCGCATTAGGCCTTGGGTATGATAATTGATAGTTGATTACAACTATGGGTTGTTGGTATGTTTCATTTAGTCTACATGATCTACAACGGCAAAACAAAAACGGCTGAGAAATGTCGAGTCCTAGCGAAACCAACCCGTTGGCGGCCTAAATCAGTGTTTCTCAAGGTGGGGCATGGGAATATTTTTGTGGCGCGTGGGACTTCAGAACGGGGAATAGGGGTTTTTCATCGAAATGTTAAATTTCATAACCGATGTAATCATATATACTTCATAGCGTATCTCAACTTTACTGTATAGCACGTCTCAAATCCCCGTTGCATGCTGTAAAACCACGTAACCACTTTGAGAGAATACAAAACTTATAAAATAAGGAAGTGTATATTTAGGCCGAATACGGCCTATACAACCTGGTGCTGTGCTATTTGGGCCGAAGGTATTTTAGGCAAGGGAGTGCCAATTGTCACCGCGTAATACGGTGTCCATTGTCGATTTAAGTGTGCATTGGAATGGTCAGATGGACCTGGGGGCATGAGGGTCTAGTCAGTTTGTATCAATGGGTGGTAGTCAGATTGACTCATCAGGCGAAAAGGGGCTGGGGTGGCCATTGGCGATCGATGAACCGTCAATGGCCACCGCAATGCGGTGGTAATTGACGCTACCTTTAGGAAATACTGCACGGACACAAATTCTGTTTAAAAAAAAACACGCCAGAACAGTGCAAACTGCAAACTCGCATTATCGGCCCAAATAACCCAGAACGGGGGTTTTGCGCTATTTAGGCCGTATTCGGCCCAAATATACCTAGCTATAAAATAATTAACACTGTCAGCGATTTCCGGTGACAGTTATTCCATCATGTCACTAGGTGATTCACTCTATTCTATCCGTTCATTCGTGTTATCCATCTGTGAAATACCAACTGTGGCGCAAACCCAGCGCAACCTCTCGTCGTCTCACCCTCAGTCAGACTCAGCGTTGCCGGTGAAGATTTCCAAAAATTCCGATAGAAAATCCCAAGATTTTTTTTCCAACCCTCCAAAATACGTTTAACTTTTACGGTTTCGTGGTGCTGATTGAATTTAAACCGAGTAGTGTCAGTAATTAGCTCTCAGATCACACGGAAGATCCTCTCTAACGGGCAATATCAGACTGCTCCTTAGTCCATTTGGACTCACTTTTCAATTTCATTAGTTACATTAATGGTAGATCTATTATTGTGCATGGATGGTCAATTTTGTGAATTGTTTTTGTATTTTTGTTTTTTGAAGAAATAGTAGCATTAGCAATTATACCCAAAACCCTAAAAAATACGAAGATTTAAAAAAAAAAAAGCCATGATCTTGGGGAAAAATCGGCGATATCGAAGTTTTTTCATGACGCTTTTCTTCCACCACCATAAAATCAAGTTGTTGCCTCGTAAGCGCCATGTTTACACAAAATTAGTCAATGCACTTCAATTTAGGTACCTACAGAAACTGCAGGTGGCAGCATAAAAGAACCCTAAGCGCACCAGTGTTTTATGTGCACGCATCCCGTCAAGCTGTATGCACCTTTGGGTTAAATATCTGTGCGTGTGCACCATGTGGCCGAGTGTGCTCTCCTCGTCTGTGTGTACACGAGTGTGTGTGCATCTCGTCTATGTGTGCGCGCAAGTCTGTGCCGGCCAATGTGTGCACGATTGTAATCGCCAATGTGCATGCGCGCGAATGTCCGAGACTGAACAGGCATGTACATGTATGCGTGCCTCCAGTATAAATTTGATATCAAATCGGCGTGTCAAAATTAAAATTGGTCGCGAGTGCTTCGTTTTATTGCTTAATAAATATTTTAAAAATCTTTATAGCCATTGAATTTTTCGAAAGTGGCGAGGTTGTGCATTACAGTAACATTCCTTGTTTCTATCCGGTCCATCGTAACCTGTAATCAACCTAGCGGACTACGATTAGTCGTAAGCACAGCCATAGGTTAACCTGGTCCGGTCCATCTGAACGTGTCATAGGGCCATACACATTAAGGGCCACACACACGTTGCGTCCTCGATCCAGGTTCGAACATCCAATTTGCAAAACAGATGAAATTCCCAGCGTGTGGGGCAAAATTTTGCAAATCACCTGGGTGCTGGTCCGAGTCTGGGTTTTCCGGATGCTCCTAATTTTTCGCCTCCGATTGGAGGCCAGAGCGAGTGTGGCGGAGAGAAGTGGACAAAAAAAAATATTCGTTTTTCGCCTTCAGATTCTTAATCAGCGTCAGATTTACTATAGGTTTGATACCAAATACCATACGTCTTCTTGGAAAGTTGAAATTGAATTTTTTTTTTTTATCAACTGCCGCACATGTGAGAGGAATGCAGTGCTCACCAAAAATTAGTGGTCGCAGACGGCTGTGTGTGGGCAAAAATTACAACCAACCAAACCTAGGTGGTGGCTCGTGTTCTCGCCTGGGACGAGGACGCAACGCGTGTGTGGCCCTTTATGATTGGCCGGACGATGTACCGGATGGACACCCAAGGGATGCTACTTTGGCACACAATACACAACACCACTTTTGAAAAATCTACGACGGCGGAAGATTTTTTAAAATTATTTTTATTAAGCAATAAAACGAAGCACTCGCGACCAATTTTAGTTTTCTACCGTTTTTGACACGGCCGTATTGAATTTGATATCAAATTCGTGCTAGCACGTCGTTTTCAACAAGTTTGTAAAACGACATGCCATCCCCGGCCAGGAAAACTTCAAGGCAAGCGGGGGCATCAACCATTCGCTCAAACCGTACGACAAAATATCACTTATCAGGAGACGCCGGAAATCGATGGGCGCGAGGTCGATCGGCAGCATGTATCTACGATTTCAGCCATTTTCCTTATTGCACGATACCATTAATCGTAGGCCAAATTTCGTCGGTCCATCTGAACGTTAATAGGGCCTTTGGCCAGCCGTTTCCACGTTGACTCGCCAAGTCATCGGTGGTTTTGTTGGCCATTGAATTTTGAAGAAGTCATTTCGTTCCCCCCAGAATGACAGGTTCTAACTTCCATCAACTTTTTATAAATTTATTAAAGTTTCTCATGTACTCGCTAGCTTCAGTTTTGCCGGTTTTAGAAAATTTTGTTAAGTTATATAATAATAATAATATAGAACTAAGCTGTGGTGTGTGCAACTCAGTTCAGCCAGTCATTTTAACGGGACGATTTGCCCAAGCATTCGGGGTGCATTTTTTTTTTTTTTTAAATCAAATTCAGAAAAATGCATTTCTGCAAACCCTAAAAATTAGAGGGAACTGCGTGTTCCCGCGTTTCGTTTGTGGCATTCGAGCGTGTCTGTATGCTTCAAATGTGGTGGTAACAAAGCTGAAAACCCATAGACTAAAACTAGACCAAAATGATACGAGACATCGAACCGACACTGAAACGATACCAAAACGATACCGAGACATAAAATAGATACCGAGCCACCGAAACCATACGAAGACGCCGAGGCAAAACAAACGATACCGAGAAAACGAACCGTTAGCGAGACACCGAGAAAATGAAAGGATACCGCGACATCGAGATTTATATCGAGACGAAACAAATCGCGCCAACGCAAATCGTACTCAACGAAACCACGCCGATCCAGCCCGAATGATATTTCATAACTGTCGGTCTACGGATTTTCAACTTTTTACTTCATAAAATATAAAACAACCACAAAGACTGAAACGAGTACAAGGAATAAAAACGAACTCGTATGGCATGTCCGAAAACATGCTCACTGGATAGGCTCTTGTTAGGCCTGCGCTTTCGAGCGTGATGAAAACAAATTTTAATTCAAGTGAAAATGAAGTAATGGGAACGGTCAGTACTCGCGAGGGACATCCATGAAGAAGTAAGCTCGGACTCTTTTTTGGGGGGTGGGGGGGGGGGTGCCTAAAGCGTATGAAAAGCCCAGTAAATTATACACAAAAATCCTCTCTCTAGTGAAACAAATAGTTCTGCTAAATGCTATAGAAAATTTTCAAAAATCAAAGTCTAACCACCGACATTCAACGTTCTGTAATGGGCGTACTGTCGCACAATTTTTTAAAATTTATTTGGGGGAGGGGGGCGAGAGTGGGTAAAAATTCCAAGATCAAGTGTAGGTAAGTTATAGATGGCCCCTAAAGATGAAAAAAATTCAAGCGAAAATATTTGCAGCAGTGAAACACTGCCAGTACTCTGTAGACTTGTATAATCTGGTAGATGTAGCAGTCCAGTGTCTCTTGCTGGTTGGAATGAGGCTCAACCGTCCATAATGGTCGTTAGCAGACAGCAGTTAGCTTTGCTGAAATAGAATAAAGATGAATTTAGGCACAGATTTACAGATTTCATAACTCAAAAATAGGGTTCTGTTATCTGTGGTAAGAAACTCCTCTGGTGGAGCGAGGCAGATGATCTCCAGAGGAAGATGTCACACCTAGAATTTTATTCTTAGGTCACGATTTGAGATGTCAATTCAGCAAATGGAATAAAACTCCAATTAATTCGTTGTCCATCTCACGTACTGACGGATCAAAAAGTTTCTCATTTTGCAGGAATGCGTTTCAAAGTTTGGGCCACTTTTGTTATTTAGGGATGTGGCAGAAACGACTTCAAAAGTGTTAAGGATATCTTACTATAATTGAGATAGAGGGTGAACCTGTTAGCAGTTAAACTTTGCGACTACGCCATAAAAAATTATGAAACTTGGTGTACCGCATCAATTATTGATGGAGAGTTACATGGACACATTCATTTTGAACAACAATCAGTATTTACTATTATTTATATTAATTAATTTTTTTTTAGCTGCAAAAAACAAGTGCATTTTCATCGGATAAAACCGAAAAGTGTGACAGGAAATTTCGTCCTTGGCCTCTACACATTGGTGGTCGAAAATCAACGTACTCACACCTGTGTATTCCAACATATTAAGTTCTATTAGGCCTAGCCATTGCATCGAATCCAAGTGATGCTTTTAGTGTAGCATCTAGATCTAGATATATGTGGTTGGGCTTCCTACAAAGGCTCTGCAAGTACAGACAATATGCCACTTTGTAAGGATAAAAGAATTGGCCCCCGGTAGCGGTGTGGTCATAGGCTTGTTTGCCTAAATCACAGACGAAGAATTGAGCAAACTTCCCGGACGCAGCTTCGAAGCTGGCGGCAGCAGGCCAGTGGTTGATTGATAGGGCAGATGGCAATATACCGTCACTCTGGCCTGGATATCGTGACACAGAGCATCCACCAGTATTGGTGTTCTTTGGTTTGGGTCTTTCACCCTAGTCAGTTGGGACTGCGAGGCTGTGGAGTAGCCTACAGGCAGCCGGTCAGGCAATATGACTGTCCCTCTGGCATCCTCCTGCACCTGGATACATTTCCAGTCGTCTTGACCCTGTCTTGCCACTTGGATAAGTTGTGTCCAGGCGAGAGAGTGAGTCTGATGTTTGCGCAGCTTTCTCACTAAAAACAAATTCTTTGCACCAGTCTTAACACTCACCTCGTCTTCTTTCATCTTTGTCTCGTCTTCTTTCCTCTCAAAATTCCAACGGCGATGGGCGAGTGCGGTGGCAGCAGGTTTGGATAGACTGGAAGCTGTTAGCACAGACCTACACGTTGGTGGCTGTGGGTTATGGTCGCTTCATCGTCGATTGAAGTGGAGGCGTGGGGAGGCAGCACCCACAGTAGCTGAGCAGCCTTATTTAAGGATAGCACTGCTCACCTCAATTGAGGAAGGGGCTAGAAAAGGTGCCCTAAAGAAAGCCCACTTCACATCACCCTGACTGGTATACTGCGACCAGTGGGGATCCCTTTTTGCGGTCGAAACAAAGAAATTCAGCTTACTCAGGCTAGGAGCCTGGAATATACGCACACTACAGGACAACTCAAACAACCCGGAAAGACGCACTGCACTTATTGCCATTGAGCTCAGCAGGTACAACCTGGACATAGTGGCACTCAGTGAGACCAGACTCCCTGATAGTGGCCAACTCAAAGAGCTCAGTGGTGGATACACCTCCTTCTGGAAAGGCAAGGGTGCAGTCGAACCGAGACAGCATGGTGTTGGGTTTGCAATTAAAAATGACCTTGTCAGAAACTTGCAGTCCATGCCAATTGAAATAAATGACAGGCTAATGACACTCAGGATCCCAGTTGGGAAAAGCCAGTCAGCCACCCTCATTAGCGCATATGCGCCCACCATGACAAACCCAGATGAAGCCAAAGACAAGTTCTATTCTGATCTAGAATCTGTCATATGCTCTGTCCCGGCAGCTGATAAGCTGATTCTCTTGGGGGACTTCAATGATAGGGTTGGCTCCGAAATCTCAGCGTGGCCAATGTTTTGGGCCCTCATGGAGTTGGTTCATGCAATAACAATGGGTTGCGCTTACTTACTTTGTGCGCTGAATTTGGCCTGTTCATTACCAACACAAATTTTAGTCTCCCCGTGAGAAACAGAACGTCATGGATGCATCCCCGCTCAAAGCATTGGCATCTCATAGACTATGTCATTGTGAGGAAGACTGACAGAAAGGATGTCCTTGTAACAAAGGCGATGTGTGGTGCCGAGTGTGGAACTGACCACAGACTCATTGTTTCCAAGCTCAGACTAACATTGAGGCGCATTAGACGCCCTCAAGGGAGAGCGCCACCTAAACGCCTAAATGTTTCAAAACTCTGCTCAGCTGAGAAACAGAGCGAGCTCTCATCAGAACTCTCCTCAAAATTGGATTGCGTGACTTTTGACCCTGAGAACATTGAACAGAGCTGGACTGACCTAAATACGACTGTACACTCTTGCGCCAGCAGCACAGTTGGTTTTCCTGTCCGCAAGCACCAGGACTGGTTCAATGATAATGATAATGAAATCAAAGTGCTCATCAAAGAAAAAAATAGTCTCATCCAAGCTCACTGCAGTGACCCCTCTTCCACAGAAAAAGCTGATGCACTGCGTGCATGTAAGGGTGTACTCCAGAAGAAGCTGAGGAAAACGAAAAATGACTGGCTTGAAGAGCGAGTAAGAGAAACTCAGAAATATGCCGACACAAACGACACTAGAAAGTTCTTTAAGAGCCTCCGAGCTGTGTTTGGACCATCCCGCTCTGGCACTACGCCACTTCTTGCGTCAGATGGTTCAACACGCATTGTTGAATTGAATGCCATAATTCAGCGTTGGGCAGAACATTTCGGAGGTGTGCTAAATCGGCCATCAAATATAAATACTGAGTCCATTGACCGCCTCCCTCAGACTCCTATTAATGCAGCTCTTGCCAAGCCATTCACAGCAAATGAGACCCGAACTGCCACAAATCAGATGTCCTTTAACAAATCACCAGGTGTGGATTCAATTCCTGCTGCGGTGTATGCCTTCGGTGGAGAAAAGCTTATTGAAAGGTTGACCGAGTTGTTCAATCATATGTTGAAAGCAGGGAAGCTGCCACAGGACTTCAAAGATGCTTCAATCATCCATCTGTACAAAAACAAAGGGGACAGCCAAGTCTGTGACAACCATCGGGAAATCTCTCTACTTTCAATTGCTGGCAAGAATGCTTCTGAATCGCCTTCTTGATCACCTCTCGTCAAATGACTTGCTTCCCGAGAGCCAATGTGGCTTTCGTAAAGAGAGGGGAACGGCGGATATGATTTTTGCTGCCAGACAGATTCAGGAAAAATGCATGGAACAAAATAAAGCGCTGTATATCACATTTGTTGACCTCACAAAAGCATTTGACACAGTGTGTCGTGAAGGCCTCTGGAAAATCTGGGCGAAGTTTGGGTGTCCACTCGAATTCATCACAATAGTGCGCCAGTTTCATGATGGCATGCAAGCTGCAATCAAAAGCAACGGCAGTGTTTCAGAGCCCTTTGCTGTCACAAATGGGGTAAAACAGGGTTGTGTCTTAGCCCCAACTCTGTTCAGCATCATGTTCTCTGCAATGCTACAAGAAGCCTTTAGCTCTCCTCCTCAAAGGGTAAGCATCAAGTACCGAACTGATGGCAGTCTATTCAACCTCAGGAGACTTCAGGCAAAAACCAAAACCAAAAGTACTCAAGTCTGTGACCTACTATTTGCTGATGATTGTGCACTTCTGGCACACGATGAGGATAGCATGCAAAACTGTGTTGATAAGTTCTCTAGTGCCTGTGACAACTTTGGCCTCACAATAAGCACAAAGAAGACGGAAATGCTCCATCAGCCTACTCCAGACGACAAGTATCCTGTGACCCCAAATATCAAAGTCCATGACAGTCTTCTGAAGGTGTCGGAGAACTTCACCTATCTTGGCAGTACACTGTCTTCCGCGGCTCGTGTTGATACTGAAATTCTCTCAAGAATCAGCAAAGCCAGCTCTGCATTTGGCAGGCTTCGAAAGAGTATGGAATGTTGCCGGCATTCGCACAGACACTAAGCTGAAAGTGTACAATGCTGTGGTCCTTCCCACCCTACTCTATGGGGCTGAAACCTGGACAGTGTACCAATCGCATGCCAGAAAGCTAAATCACTTTCATCTGGCCTGCCTTAGAAAGATCCTAAGGATCAAATGGCAGGTTAAAATTCCAGACACTGAGGTCCTCAATCGTGCCAAGGAATTGAGCATCTTCTGCCACCTGAAAAAAATTCAGCTACGTTGGGCAGGACATGTCAGAATGCCCGACTCCAGACTCCCTAAGCAAATCTTCTTCTCTGAGCTCTCCAATGGAACGAGGAATGTTGGGGCCCCAAAGAGACGTTACAAAGACACTCTCAAGCAATCACTGAAGGCCTTTGCCATTGATGTGAGTGAGTGGGAAAAGCTCTCGCTTGATCGTGCAAATTGGAGGGCGGCCCTTACCAGAGGCAGCAAAGCATGGGAAGCTGACAGTCCAGCAGGCTATCAAAAAAAGAGAACGGCGCAAGAAAAGGCCCAGTGGTACTGAACCAACGGAGCACTCTTGTCACTTATGCGGAAGGGTCTGCAGGGCAAAAATAGGACATCAGTCACATGAGAAGCCATAAGTCATGAAAGAACAGTCTTTCCATTCTGTCCTCTGTGTCCTTTAGTTCTTTTTATTGTCCATGTGTTGAAATTCTCAACAATTTCTGTTCTTTATTCCTCTGGTGTTGTTAAGGTCATCATCATACCTGATGGACGAACTATTATTATTATTATAAGGATAAAAGATCTCATATTGAGCAACAAGATCTCAAAACCACTAAAATCATGGATACGCCCGTGGAAGTGAGATGGACGACGAATTATTAACAAAATATCCGAAATTACGACAGAGAAAAATATTCAAAGCACAAGGTAGACTTTATATATTTACAAGTAATGATGGGGATACTAAATGGAAATAAAACTAAGAAACATTTCTACCAACTTTCTGAACCTGTAAATGGAACCTGTTTCTGCATGGAATTATTGTCACCGCGTCCACTTTAAGCAGTAGCCGAGAAACAATACCTAAGTCGGAGGTTCCCAATCTTTTTCGTGCCGTTTACCCATGGCAAATTTTCGACAGTAAATTTACCCCTACATTTGATTTTACATTTCTACCATAAAACAACCGAAAACGAAAATTTAAAACTGTTTTTAACGTTATTTTTTTTCTTTCATTTCAAATAAAAGCATGTTATTTCACTTATCTATGAACAAACTTCAGATCTTTAAAAACATTTAAAAGAAAAATATGTGCACATCCAGAATCGGCAAATTTCCCTCCAGGTTGGGAACCCTTGAGCTGAGGTTTGTCGTCACTACAAAATAAAACATACCTGACATTTCAAGGAGAGGGATGTTTGATGTTTGTCAAAACGGGACTCGTGTGCACCACGTGGTGGTCTCGCCGATTCATGGTGATATATCCACATCGTTCATTCCCCACATCTTCAGTTGGTTCAAAATTTGAGTCCTCCGATGACATGATTTGCAGGAAAGAGGGCATTGATTGCGCCATGCGTCATAAAAAGAAAAAAATCGAAAAATAAAAATGGCGAAAGAACTGGTCGACAATTATCCAATACAAGTGTGTATATCATAAAGAAATATATTTCTCTTCAAATCTGTCAAAAGATCTGGTATGTGAATTTATGTACACATATGATGGAAGGCTTGCTATTGGGATAATATCAGGGATAAATATTCCTACAGGATGATATTTCCACATTATAAATATTCCTATAAAGGTAATATTCCTTAAGGTAATATTCCTTAAAGTTAAGGTAATATTCCTTAAGGTAATATTCCTACAAGATAATATTACTGCAGAATAATATCATCCAATTTTCCCACAGGATAATATTCCTACGGGATAACATTTCCCCAACTGCAAAGATTCTACTGAACACAGAAATTTTTTTATTTTTTTTTAAAGTCGTGTGGCTCAATCACTTTTTGGACCGATACCAGGGATTGCCGATGGTTCCAAATCTCAGGGCTGGATTAGCCATTAAGCAAAATCAAGGGAAGGGGAGCACCACAGAAATTTGTATCTGATCAAAGACTTTGCTATTAAAAAAGGAGGAGCAAGTTTTTCAAATGAATATAAAGTGGAAGTATACAGAAATAAACATGGTTTTCCATCTTCCTGTACGCTAGTTTTATTTCGAAAGAAAAAACATTTATTTTACAGTTTACTATCATTATTATTCTTTTAATTACATTACAATAAATGGGGGCACCAAAATCTCTTTTGTGCTTAGGGCCTCTAAAGATCTTAATCCGGCCCTGCAAGATCTGCCTCTTTTGTTATTCTGGGATTTCAAAATTAAGTCGATGCCCTCGATACAGAATGCAAGCAATTTTGTAATATTCATAAAAATACATTGTCACTCGGATTCAACTCCTTGTACCTTTATGCATGTGGAAAATCATTTTGACAAGTATTTGGTACTGCAAGATACTCCTTGTTTGAAAAGTCATTTGCAAATCGTGTTTTAGATAGTACGGCACTTTGGGCTTCAGAGGGTTAAATCTTCACATTCAGAAAAGGCTTCAAGTGTACTAATGTGGATTGGGCATGTGGCTGAATGCATCCCAGATCTAATTCCCCATCGAACTTTACGAGACAACACTTAACGTGTTCCAACTTTGCAAAACAACACTCTTGATTTGTTCAGAAAGTCACGTAAGATTTCCCAAGTTTGATCAACTCTTAGAGGATTTAACTTTTTGCACTTTTCTTTTAACTTTCGGTTCCTGATTGTCATATAATGTCAATAAATAAACTAAGACCTCTTTCGGTACCAAAATTTGGCAGTGCTAGGAGGAACTATAAAAACTGCAGCGAGTGGGGAGGGGGGAGTCTCGAAGGAGAGGGGGAAGTTGGCAAGGGTGAGAGAAAGAGAAAGAGAAAATGACAAATGAGAGGAGAGAGAGAGAAAGGAGCTAAAAAGACAGGCAGAAAGAAGGGGAGAGACAGGGAGAAAGAAAGAGCCAAAGACGAATGAGAAAGGAAGAGAGCGAGAGAGAGACAGAGATGGACAGAGAGACGGGAGAGAAAGAGAAGACAAAAAGAGCTAAAAACGAAGATGGACGGTAAAGAGAGAGAGCGAAAGAGAAAAGAGGGCGAGAAAGAGACGGGGGATGAGGAGAGCACGAGAGAGGGGAGGGGGGATGTAAGAGAGAGAGGGGGCAGGGGAAAGAGACAGGGGGAAAGAGACGGGGAAAGAGACAGGCGGAAAGAGACGGGGGATGAGGAGAGCACGAGAGAGGGGAGGGGGGATGTAAGAGAGAGAGGGGGCAGGGGAAAGAGACAGGGGAAAGAGACAGGGGAAAGAGACAGGGGAAAGAGACAGGGGAAAGAGACAGGGGAAAGAGACAGGGGAAAGAGACAGGGGAAAGAGACAGGGGGAAAGAGACAGGCGGAAAGAGACAGAGGGAATGAGACAGAGGGAAAGAGACAGAGGGAAAGAGACAGAGGGAAAGAATATATAGAGAGGCGATGGAATGCCATAGACAAACAACAAACCAAATCAAAATAGAACCTAGCTTTCGAATTCCCTCTTACTCTTCCTCCTACCCAGAAAACTGGATAGCCCTGCTTCCCACCCCACTATGATGAGCTGTTCAACTTGTACATACTCATAGACCCTCTCCCACCCCTCTCTTTGACGACCTGAAACAATGAAAGCAAATTAAGCCTAAAAACCAAGACCACATACACAGACAATTGAGATAAGACAGAGAGGCCAGAAAACCAAAAGATGCTAGATATTACAATGAGATGTGTATAACACTGCAAAGTTCATGAGATTCAGGGAGATGACTCAGTTTTTCAGAATTGAAGTTGGGACTTTGTCGAATCTTGTTCGGCATAAAATTGGTTTACAGACGAAACAATTTTATACGGAACTTTGCTCCTTTTCTTTTGGGGGGGGGGGGGGGGGGGTGTTTGACACTATCCAAGCTCTGAAAGTCAAGCTACAGTAAGGTCCCCCCCTCCCCCCCCCAAAAAAAATTAAAGGCCCAAACGCCAACGCGCCTTTAAACCCAAACTCAAACCAAGCAAAAGCAAATGGGTTTACCCACCACAGAATGATGTTACAGCACCTATAGAAAACGCTTTACTGAGAGTACACGGTTGGGCAACCCTATTAGAATACTCGTGCAATTTTGTAGACCCACCGACGCGCATACAGCTCGGATTTCCATGAGATGTGAAGATAGATTCCTACGTCATGCGGACGTCACGCGGACGTCATGCGGAAGGTTCTTATAGAGATTTGGAGACTTCAAATGATGGGGACTTTTTTTTTAAAAATTTTGGTTTGCTTTATGTCGCTGATTTCACCTCCAATCTTTTTTTTTTGTCCCTTCGCGAATGCGTGTTCACAAATCACTTCCTGAAATTTTCGGTGCGTACGAGTGCACACGTACTGTTTTATCTAGAACTCGTTGAATTTTGTGGGCGACCCTCCGCGTCTCGGCATTGATTCTTTTTGTGCGGATTCCTTTCGATCTGATGCGATATTGTCTTTTATAGTTCGAAGAACGGAACGAGTTCCCTATGTGTATAAAATTTGAGGAGTTGCAGCACCCTTTCTCAAGACTCCGACCACCGAGGCCAGAATTCAGCAATACATAGTATGGACCTTTGTGTGTTTTGAATTAAGCCGTCCATCTGTGATTTCTTTTTCTCTCAAAACTGACCATCTAATCCAGATCCCAATAATACAGAATTGTGCGTTTTAGATTTAGCTTACCAATGTCAGTGGGAAAACCATGGTTCATGTAGCTGGTATATTGTTTGGTCATTCTCGTTCCCCCACGACCGAGAAGAGCCCAGTTGCACAGGGTAAGGTTGTTGTGCGTTTTGCATATTGACTGGAGCAATATCAGGAATGGACTTTGGTGACGACGAATTCACACTTTATATTATACAAACCATGCCGCATGGTAAATTGGTCATAGCTTATGCACAGCAAACCATGGTAAATGTAGCTGGTACATTGGTCATAGTTCATGCACAACATTCTCGTTACCCCGACCACCGAGAAGAGCCCAGTTGCACAGGGTAAGGTTGTTGTGCATTTTGCATGTTGACTGGAGCAATATCAGGAACGGACTTTGGTGACTACGGATTCACACTTTACATACTGATCTTGTCAGATTCCTAAATTGCTTGCACAACTTTTCTCAAACTTCGGCGACCAAATGGTAATTCAGCTGCACGAAGTCTGGATGGTTTCCTATATTGTGCAAGTAAACAGCCAGAATCCTCGCGTCACATGCTGATATTGTCAAGTTCCCACATTGCCTGCACGAAGTTTCTCAACAGCACCGAGTTCCACAATGACAGGTGTACTAAGTTGCTTGGACACTGACAAAATACGACGCAATTAGAAAATCTGCACTTTGGTCTCTGGATCTTAGCATCCGAAATATGCTAAAGCTTGATGGTGGGGGTTCATGCCATCCCAATCTCTGTAACAATTAGAAACTCCACACTGTGGTCCCTGGATTTTAGCGTTCGAAATACGCCAAAGTTTGAGTGGGTCCATGTCCTCTCACTCTCTATAACAAAATTTGAATGTTGATCAATATTATACCCAAGCATAATGCTCTTTTGAGTAACCTGTAGACCTTTGTTTAATCCCTTTGACATATTTCCAATTATATGTACTAGCCGATCCGGCGGAGGGTTATAAAGATGGTGATTTATCGCTGCAAGATCGGTCAACTCCGCCCACTGCCCGACATTATGAAGAAAAGTCAAGAACGAAGAGGAAAGCGAAATTTCCTATCATACTTTTCGATTCTTCTCATGGAATAATATATTTATATTTTCCCTATGGGGTGCGTAATGAAACTTCATTTAGAGACGAACTAGGGTTTTCATCCCATCGCATAATATGGAAATGACGTGAAATGAAATTTGACGCATTTACTGTAAAACTGAACATTTAAAATACATATTTTTTCTGGCTGGGCCGAGGGGAGGGGGTGGGTGTGGGTGTTAATATTTCAAAAGGATCATGGAATTTTGCCGCTTTGAAAAATTCACGTGGCTGTGGATTTACCGATCAGAAAACCTCAAGGTCATGGAAAATCTAAGATTGCATGCAAGAAATTTCTGTAATACAACAATCACAGTTTTTGACAAAATTGCAGGGGATTGACGGCACAAATTTCTGAACGCACCATAGTTCTGAAAAACCAAGGCATCTCACTCAATCTCCTGTAATACACATTATGGTAAACATCCCATCATAATACCTGACACCGTTTGACTTCCTGACCACTGTCCGTCTTACCCCAATTCCCCGTGGATGTGATCTAGATGTTCAGGCCGAATTTGCCCCATGGTTTCAGGTGGCCGAGAGGGGGGAGAAAATCTATGACTATGCACAAGTTGAACAAACCCATCATGAGAAGGGCGGAAGCCAGGAATTACCCACGTTTTCCTGGGAGGGGTGAGGCAAGGGGAATTCGAAAGACCTGTCTATTTTGATTGGGTTTGTCTTACGTTTGCCCATGTGGGGGGGGGGGGGCGGGGCGAAGGGCTGGGGTGGAAAAGATGGGGGGGGGGGGAGCCTTCACTTGTCAAGAGTATTTTTATAAGGTGCAGATGTTATAGCACCTCCTATCAGTCTATTTCTGGTACTCTGCCGAATTACGGTAAAAAAAACCGGTTTACGCCAATCGAGGTAAAATTCACTTTTTAACATTACTTTTATAAACTGAGGTGTGCTCCATCTCTCTATCCGAGTAATAATTTTGTAAAACTTTTTTTTTTTAGGTTATCACGAAACGGAAATTGAACAAAGAAAGCAGGGTGCAACGTGAATTTTTTGTTGTTTTTTTTCTTGCGTATACCGTGTTTTTCCGTAATAAGGCAGTATTGTCAAGGCAGGTTGTCTTCGAATGTGTTCCCAGTTAAGAATTAAAACAATTGCCAACAAGTTAAATTTTAATACTATCTTTTTGCTTTTATCAACAAATCAAAACAAAAGAATGGGAAATGGATGAAACAGTTTTGCTCTACAACCAAAAATTAAGTAAAATAGAAACAAAAAACAAAAAAACTATGGCTTCGCAGCAAGGCTTGGCAATAAAATGTGACCCCAAAAACAGACAAAATTAAACATTTCTGAGAGAATAGAAAATGAAATTATTGCAAAAGCTACCGAACATATTCTGAGTCTCATAAATTCTGTCGTATCTAAAGTTAATTCTGACACACCTAAAGGTTAAAGGAGAATGAAACGTTTCACACCCAGTCACAACAAATAAAATTGAAGGGTTTAGTTCCATAATAGTGCCTAAATCACAAAAATACTGCGCAAAAAGTTTTTTTCCTGTGTTCTTTTGATTTTGAAAACTTCGGCTCTTTCAAAGTGTCTCACACCAATAAACAACACTGGGTTAATGTGCATTCCGCAGAAGACAGTATATTGGCTGATCTTTATACCCAACTAATTGTATTCAGTTTGTTTTGGGGTCCATGTAGGCGCAGGCATGGCATGAACTAACTAACCCCTTCAACTTTCCATGTGCAATCTCCATTCATTTCTACAAATAAAGATGGAAAGGAAATAAGCATTTTGGTTCAAAACCCTGACAATCGATCGATATACTTGGACGAGCCTTGCCAAATTTCCTGTCAAAAGTTTGGTTAATATCTCATGTGTCCACATCTGGCTTGAATCAGAGCGGTGCAGCGACAAATTATTGGCCAAATGAGATATGTGATTGTCCTGAGCAATTCTGAGCCACTTCTGATCCAGCGCATCCCAAATTCCTGAAATTTTTATGGGGAGCGTCGACAGTTCCTGATCCGTCGGTCAAAATCATCCCATAGACGTTCTATCGGGTTTCGGTCAGGAGTGCATGAAGGCAGGTCGTTAACTGGTGATTTTAAAGACATTTCGACAAACTCTGGCCACGTCGGAGCGTCGGAGCGAGCATTGTGCTGAAAAATGCCAGCTCGGTGTATGAAGGGCAGAAATATAAGGGCGAAGAATTTCGTCACAATAACCTTGTACTGTATCTTTTAGGGTTCCCCGGAATTGTTACCAATGCTGTGCCGCCATGATCTGAGGTTCCACCCTATTCCATCACATTCCCACCATGAAAGCGTCCATTTTGGGCGAAACAAGCTGGAAGGAATCTGTTCCCCCGTCGTCGATACCTTTTCATCAATTTGATGAATCAAACAGGATACATTAGTAAAAAGGGGCTGCCCATAAAGTGTGTAATCTGCGGGGTGTGTGGCTAGGATACGTGTTGTCTTTCCCTTCTCCCCCCCCCCCCCCCGTGAAAAGCATACGTGGGGGAAGGAGGTTGCGTGAAGCGTGTACATGCTTTTGATTTGATGATGTAATAAGACTTTTAAAAATGTTTTTTCAACAAAAGATGGGTTGCATAAAATTAAATGCAAGTTTAGTTTCTAATGAAAAAAATTGTGCAAAATGCCATCTACAGTTTGAGAATATCAAGTCTATCACCGACATTCAACATTTCGTTCGCTATTTTTAAAAAAAAAAAGGGGGGGGGGGAGGTAAAAAGTTTTCAAAATCGAGCGAACGTACTTTATGGATAGCCCCCAACCGCGGTGGTTCCAATGTCTCCAAGGCCATTGCCGGTGTCCTTGAGCCAACACAGTGATTTCTACAATAAACACCTGAAGGATAGTTCAAGGCAGTGATCGATGTGGTCTTTGGTAGTGCAATCCACTTTCGTGTAAAAGCCTGAGAAATGTGTAGTTCCATACGCCATGCTATCTGGGTGTATTCGCACTCGTCATGAAATGATTTGAACGTGGTTACTGTAATCCGGTCAGTCCTTTTAGGATTCACCCTTGCTCTTCCACTGCTAGGTTCCCTGGACAGATTCGATGGCACGATAACGTCGGTTTGCCGTTAGATAATTCATCTGCATACTTCCAAATGCCGTGCAACAACAGAGAGAACAACAGACATCCCAGCATTTACCATACGACAACACGATCACCTTCAAAATCGGTCTGTTTTGCCATTTTGAGAATACGGACTGGACGGATTAAAAGCTTTAAAAAAAAAAAAAAATACTTTTTCGAGTGGACATTATGGTATAAAAAATCGCCTTTGAATTAAAAAAAAAAACAAAAAAACGCGAAGTGTGCCTCCTAGGTGCAAAACCCCCGTGAGGTTTAATTAAAAATCATCGTTATGAATGCCGGAGGTGTGTGATAAGATTTTAACAAACTTTTTACAATGTCGGTGTGACAGGTGTGACAGAACTCATGAGACTCAGTATATAAAATGCTCGCAAAAGTTTAAAAAAAAAAGGAATAAAATGACACTTCATCAAATTTTTGCCAAAACGAAACAAAAGCACATGTAAAAGCCAGCTAGCTTCTTGCTGCTGTAGATTTGTCATATTTTTGCAAACTATTTTTCATTTGTATGTGTGTGTGTATGTTAAGGGGGGGGGGGGGGAGATCAGATATGTTTCATTTGATTTATGTAGCTTGGTGCAGGATTTCGGAAGACAGTAAACTTGTTTTTGTTTTTCTTTTCATTTCATGTTCATTATTTTAGAACTTAAAGTACAGTTGTTTTTTTTTAAAGTATCTCTGCTAGGGGCTTTGAATTCCACCGCTCAAATAAAAGAAAAAAAGGACAAAAATTAGTGGATGGCTGAGATTGTTTAACTTAAGTGTTTGGAAAGAGGGGGAGGGGGGGGGTGGGGTGTGTTCAGGTGATAATCTTTGGATCTATTTCAACGAGTCATTTAGACTGGTGAGAGTTGAGACAATGGCGACACATCCGATATTTTCATGGATTGTAGGTCTGAGGTGGCGAGAAACGAGACTGAAAATGTTCAAGGAGCCATCCCTTAGTACGCCAGTCCGGGAGTGGGGGAGAGGGGGAGAAGGGGGAGATAACCCCAGTAAAAATGCCTGCATGCGGGACGGGGGAATCTGTAAAACTCACGTTCGATCTTCAGTTACAGTAAAGAATTTAAATGTTAACTTTTATTTATAATTTTTCAACAAAATAATGTTAGATTAGAATCTAACTATGTTCCTGGGGAAATAGTCCGTGCAATATGCCACTTAAAGTTACATAATTTTTATCAAGATTTTACCATGAACATTCAACGTTTGAAAGGCCGTGGAGGTGGGAAGGGGTGGGGGTGAGCTAAGAGTGAAAAGCTTGGAGGGAGGCTGGTTTGAGGGGAGGAAGTGGGGACGGTCAAAATCGCCCAAGTCGAGCGTTCGTACTTTATGGATGGCTCCCAAAGGAGATCAGTATATAGTATTGGTGAATAGAAACAAATTGAAAAATTATTCAAGGGATTCGTGTCGCTGGCACTGTATTTGTATAACTCTTTAAACCCATTTGGGAAATTTGCCTTTGTGCCATTGCAGCCCAGTTATAACTGGAGCAGGCACGTTGCCACAGTGCAGCGCCGGTCGGCGGTTTTTTTTTTTGGGGGGGGGGGAGATGAGGGAGGAGGGGGGGGGGGTGGTAGGGATGAATTTTATTTAATTTTGCCCGGGCAGCGGCCTGTTCGGCCTGCTCTTTTCGATTTCCAACTGCCAAGGCATCTTTAACGTGCACAACGTGCACACGGGCCCTCCGAATTTTTTCGTCCTTCTCCGAGAAGACTAGGTACTCGATTCTACCCCCCAATAGGATCAGGGACACGAAAAATCCCAAACTTCCAACATGCCTGCACCGGCCGGGTTTTGAACCCGGGACCCTTGGCATGAGAGGCGAGCACCTTGCCTCTAGACCACCTTGTCACCTTGAACATCGACTAATTCTGACATTTTAGGCGCTGACATCCTACACTATGAATACTCACTTCCTAGACTGTTTTAGGGTTTATACGGAGGTTAGGCTACACCAAATACCAGCTAGTGGACCCATGTAAATCATGAAACCTGTGGACAGGGCTGCTGGCCCTCAATGAAGTCGTGGGGGAATGTTATACAAGTCATAATATAAATAGAAAGGGAGACTTCCGAATGTGTCTGATGGCCAGACTTTCTTACAGTGAGGCCTAATCAAATAGTTCAAACTTGGGTGGGAGGTGTGTGTGGAGGGGGGGGGGGGTGTATATATATACGGCTCACCAGAAGGCGCGACTTTAGGAGCAGCCGTGCCCGGAGAGAGTTGCAAAAGTCTGTTGGCGGGCGGATTGGCGATTCACTGCTAGGTGCTGTCTGGTATTAGACGCGTTCGGAAGTCGTTCAGTGTAAAAACCTACCGCATGTTCCAGCGTTGATGATCCCAGTTTGACCACCTCCCAGAAGATGTCTCAGTCGCTGCTTCAACAGTGGAACCATGTTTGAGATCTCGGCTTGTGTGGGCCACACAGCCAAGGTGATTCGTCATCCGCAGTAGTTGTTGGACCATCTGAGCAGTTACTGCTGGTTTTTTAGCATCCTCAGCACAGCCTGTACACAAAAACAGCTTACTAAATTCATGCCCCAGATTATAGTGTTTTGATGCAAAATATATAAATTCAGGTAAAAGGGGGGGGGGGGCTATAAAAATTGTCATTTAATCTTTCACTCAGCCTTTATATATTTTTTTAATCTATCATTCTCCAGCTCCATATTCCTCATTCTCAAATTTACGTCACTTTAAAACATTCCTTTGTTAAATTTCTTTTTCGGGAGCTAAACGTTAATTTTCTCTCAGTGGCTCGACAAAAACAGTGTAAGGCTCACCGGTAGTACAGTTTACTTCCTTAGCCTATAAACCATAAATGTCATGTCACAAAAGATTCTGCTGTTGCGGTTTTTATTTTTTTTTTGCAACTGGTGTCGCAAGGGCTTGAAACGATCAAAGGCAGCCTGGCGGCAGGCCTATTCAGATTTTACAGGGACCAGTAGGAAAAGCGTTCCGTCCATCCTGACCCCTTTGAACTTTGAATTCTTCAGGGTCGCTCAGTATTTTCTGTTTTTCCGATTGAAAGGTCAAGGGGGGTGGTGTTGAATAAGATGAGATACAAAATTATGGTTAAGGATAAGGACAGGGTTCAGGATCGGTTTCGGGTTAGGGACTGATTGGGTGGTGGGGACGTATGGAACTCTTTCCGGCCTTTGCATTGTCAGATTTTTGCAAGACCGAGTGGCAAGCCTAGACATTTCAAACAAATTCAGTTTTGGTGAAACATCTTTACCCACTCAAGTATAATTACTGGTGTTCTACCTCAATCATAAGATGCACAATTAGATCTAGATCTAGGTCTTCTGTTTTCTTAAAATTTGCATTCAAACTCAAAGGTTCAACAATATTGATCTGGGCTGACTTACCGGCAGCTTTGGCGATAGGCAGGCTTGAACGCGTCTTCGGGTGTCGAAACTTGTGTTTTTCGTGTGCAGAAACGCGCAGTCTGAAATTAACGTTTAGAATCATGCAGGAAAGAACTGTATGAGGCCATAACGAGAGGTTTTTGCCATGTTGTATGCGACATGTTGCCGACTTTGAGGTTTTACCGTAGTGGTTCTCTAACAATGAATCATTCCAATCAGTTAACTTTTCGAGATATACGTTTGTGATGCAATGTTTTATGCGTTTTAACCCTTTTTGCCAACCAAACTTCAATCCTCATTTTCTCGAAAAGGCAAAAATGCACATACAATATGGCAATTACCCGACGATAAAGTATACGTGCGCATGGAGGTAGGGGTGCCCCCATCGTATGAAAAGAGTAGGCTACAGATGGGAAGAGGGTCTATGGAGCATACGTACATTTTTCTATTATGGTACAGGTATTGAAAACGACGCTTTCATGTACCTTTTTTTTGAGCAAATTTAGCTGTTGGATTGCACAAAAATCGTGTGTCTGGAAAGAGTTTTGTTTGAGTCTGAGTAAGGATGTTACGAGTCTATTGATCGTTCGTGAGCAGCGGGTCGCAAAGTTAGGAGGGGTAGGGAGGGCTGGCAATTAAGTCCCCAAGGTGGATGCTTTTATAGTAGATAACGCAGTAAAGCGATTAACACTTACATGAAATATTTATTATGTGCCCGACTGATGTTACGGAAATCATAATGGTACTCCTTCCATACGCTCATGCGATTGGGGAGTTGATGCCAAGCGAATGGAAGACGCACACGTAGAATGAGGGGTTTCGTCTGTATACTGTACAGTCGTCCGCCAACCAAAATGCGGAAAACCGTCAGAAATTATGAAACCAAGACCAAGAAAACCGTTTATAACTTACCTTGTAGAAGAATGTCATCCACGTTAGACCACTGCCTTTCAGTTGAAGAGATTCAAATATATTTTGGACCATTAACTGGAACAAATCGTTCCCTTGCTCATATCCACGTTGTCATTGTGGAGTATGACAGCAGTCTGATCACGCTGACTATTGCCGGCGTCGACTTGTCTCAAACCGAGGTGCATCCCGTGAGTAACTTCGAGAACTGTTCGCCATTGGCTCCTAAACAATGAATACAACACAAAATTATATAGGGGGCCATCCTTAAAGCACTTACATTCAGAAAGGGGGCGGGGTGAACCATCAAAAGTGTATATTGAGGGAGGGGGGGGGGTGAAGCACACGTACGCTTTACAGTTGTGGTAATAAAGTAAAAAGTCTGGTTTTATTCCCTTTTCTTCGGCAAATCAAGTTGTTGGATTTTATCCAAAACTCAAGTGTTTAGTGAAGTAGTTAAATGATCCATGCAAAATGGTATTCTTTTGGTTTTCCAGCATTAAGGTCTGATCATGGACATTCACCGGTCTAATTCCTGTACTCTTGTTCAAAGAGAAGTGACCGTTGAGGTCAAGCATATGACAAGCGGACGTTGGGAGAGGATGGGAGGCAGGGGGTATAAATCGCCAAAACGAGCGTACAGACTTTGTGGATGGCCCCTAACCGATGACCTTCATCGGGTTTGTTTGTTGTTTTTTAAATGGAAAATTTGGTTTCTTAGTTGTTTTTTTCTACTATGAGAATTCGTGAAATGTAAAAAGATTTTGTTTGTTTGTTTGTTTTTGTTTTTGGACTCACTTTAACTTCGTGCTGAGTCACTCCACGGCTTTCATTCTTTCTTCTTTCTTTTTCTTAAAATTCTTTCGATTCATGATGACAACGTTTCTAGAAGCCCGGCCGTGCACGAGCCCATTTCGACGAACATGGCGACAATTTGTTTTAATGAGCACAGGCACACATTTGCGACTTGTCGTGCCTTAGTTTTACATTCCTGTTGACTCCATAATTTATGAGTGTGTGTCTCGCATGTAAGCTCATCTCCATTCATGCGCTTAATTAAAAAAAAAAAAATGTAACGCGACTGCCACGCCTCAGCCATACAAAAAAGTCGCATATTTGCGCCAGCGCTATAACTTCGTCCACCAGCCAACTAGTATGATCTTACTGAAATTCAATATCGTGACATCACCATCAAACTAGTCGGCTGCTCGAAATCGGTTAGTGGGCGCCTAGGCTAACTCACTTGGTAAAAGCCGAGGGTCAGGACAAGTAGGCATGTTTTCTTACATCAGTTTGGTGCTCTTTTGTCATACCCAAGTGTATGAATTATATCCACCTCTTTAAAAGATAATACGGCAAAACAAAACTTTCATTTTAATAATCCATTTTCGCGGGCTATGAAAGCTACACGCAACGTTACACCACGTGGCCATTGTGTATGGCGTCATCGCAATTAGGGACCGGTTTGCTGACTGTCCCAACCACTTACAGTAAGCATTAAAAATACGCAGTTCGACAAAACCAAGCAATAAATAGGTTCGTTTCAGCGGTGGAGAGAAATGAACTGTGAAGTCTGTTTCCTGTGTATAGATTATATGCAAGAAGTACATAGACAGCAGTGTTTGGGATGTTCGACACAAGTTTTCAAAAAGCGATCTGTGTCGAATATTGGTTTGGTTATCTGAAATTATTCAACAGACGGGTGATTTTCTTTTTTTAAAGATAGTCGATGTGGAGGAGGAAAATGGAAATTTTAACCCATTCCTAGTTACCAAGCCTTGCTACAAAGAAGATTATCGAGTCATGTAAATTATTGAAGGGAAGAAGCAAGAAAAACAATACTTCAGCTTGTCTTGGGCGAAGAAATTACTTTAAAGCCACGCTAATTCGCAGAAGTCTGCAAATAAGAAATCTTATTCGCAGATGTGTAATTGATTAAAGCGGTATCTGTAAATGATGTTTCATGTTACATTATAAATCTGTTCATACTATACCGTAGCAGCTTCCTTTACTGACAATCAAATCCGCCGTTATCCTGCCATGATCTCTATTTTCTCCTGCTAGTTTGTCGAGTAGTACACATTCGTGTATATTTTATCGTATTGCAACACTTGGAAAGGGATACTCTATCTCTGAACAGCTGGGTCCAAAAGTAGCCTATTGAATTGCTATGTTTTGTTGTTGTTCACTTTACATGGTAGTGAGATTTGTCGATGGTACTCTGAAGGCACCAGATAAAACGTGAGCTACACTGGTATCGAGTGAAATAGATGTGGTGATGGTACTGGTGTCTGCTGGATTGACATCTTTCTTCGGGTTAAGAATATTTTCCACCTGACTCTTAGTGGATAATACAACTGGCAATTGAAATTCCGTGTCTAGGGAACTGTTGGAGTTCGTTTAAATTGATAGATCTTGTGTTGCTTTTCAATATCACATGCTCTGTTTAACCATTATTATTATTATTTCTTTTAGAATAATGTGGATGGAATTGATCTTGGGCGGGGGGGGGGGAGGGGGTAATGTAGAACTTGAAAAAAGAAAAACAGAAAAACTATAAAAACCACCTTCAATTATTTTTTTAAATCAAGGATAAAAATTCAGCTGCTGAATGTACACACACACACACACACACACACACACACACACACACACACACACACACACACACACACACACACACACACACACACACACACACACACACACACACACACACTCTCCCGCGCGCGCACACAAGCAGAAAGAGAGAGAGAGAAAAAGACAACAGACAGATAGACCGACAGAACAAATAAAAATGAAAACAAAATTCAAACAAACAGGCAAAATGTTATAAAACAAAAGATGCAAATAGAAAACGCGGAAAAAACCCAAAAATATTTATAGAGATATTTCAGTAAAACGGATAGATCTAAAATGAGAGAGAGGGAGCATTTTTCAGTTCATACCAATTTTAAAAAATCATTTGCATGGTTAAAATTTGATTTCCATTTTTATTTCTAACTAGCAGGTGTCCCGTTCAATGAACAGAAATAAATAAAGGAAGTGATTTGGAGCAAATTGGCAATGACTGCGACTTTGCAATAACTTGAAAATAAAACGAAGATTGGTTCCCAGAAATGAGCAGTGCTGGGGAAAAATCCTTTCATATCAGAAAAATAAAACCCTTTCCGGCGGGGAATCGAACCTCCTGTCTCCCGATTGACAAACGAAGATGCAAGTCACTATGCTACCGCATACCCTGTTAAAATTCTTCTAAAATATAATTATGTAATGCAATGTAAGACATTATAAAGCCAAGAAACCCATGTAAGACCGGAACTTAAGAATGTCTGAGAATAAGCGCTTGTTTTGAGACATGTGGCACTGAAACTGATATTCATATCCGTATGTTTGTGACTGGGGAAACAGGATGTAAGGAGAAGCATTTAAGACAACAACTGCGATAGCTGCAACAATAATAACAACAAACACGGCTACTGCGTACTCAACAGGAAAGGGTTTGTAGTTCATTTTATGACCCCGCAGTATGAGGTCACGGACGTCCGACAAACCTCAACCCTTGACCTCATCACATGACCCCAGTAGTAATAACATCAGTCACGTTTCACAGAGATGCTCTAATAACTGCTTGTACACTGGTGGAATGAGGTTGTGATATATATTTAATGATTGACCAAGAAGAACGAGTCAGTCACATCAACGCATTAGAACATGGAGTCTCAAACTTATCCTCCGTTTCTGCTGAACAAACCGCGTTTTGATCAGGTAAGATTTCATTCACTAGAAGTCTAGACCAGATCTAGACTAGATATAATATAGATCTAGAGTCTAGATCTATCAGTAAACCAACAGCCCAAGCCGGTTTGTAACGTCTTGATGTAGATCTAGACACAAGATTTAGACTAGACAGCTTTTCGTAGAGATAAAGAATCGTGGTTCCATGTCGTGTTTTTATATATAGGCCCAATTTAGAGTGCATGCGTATAATTAATAATTAAGCAGCCAAGCTAAATCTAGTCTAGGTCGCCCGAGGTATTGATGTTCAGCTCAGTAGGCTACTTGTGTTCTTTAGCTTCCTTTACGTAGATTACTCCATGGCAGTTTAGGCCTAGATGGAATTAAGGCTATGTCAGCAAGGTCAGAGATAAAGCTTTGCTTTTAAAAGAAAAAACTAGTCCATGCTTGGCTGTTGTTCAACTTGGGACCAGCAAGTCTTCATTTCAGCTCATGTTTTATAGTTAGTGAGCCCTAACCTTAATCTAATTTAGTCTGCCATAACCCATCCTGCATCTCTATATCTAACCGATGTATAGGATATCCAGGTTGATAGGATTACTGTAGGAGCAGCTAGATTTCTCACATCAGACTGACTGTGGCAAGGTACGTGTTGTAACAAGGGGATCCACGCAAAAACGATGTCATTCCTATGAGCAAACTTGATTTGAGTTCTACGTAAATGTTCTAGCCTACGTGTCGGATTGACGTAGGGTTGCTGGCTGGGAAGCTTTTGTGTCATCTCCAAACTTCCATTTCATCATGGGAGTTTATCACACTTTACAAGATAAGATTCCAACTTAGGGGAGGAGTTCCAATATAGTCACATTGTTAAGATACTAAACGAGGATGCGACTTTAGGAACATCCACGAGTGGGCATTCGCAGGGGGACAGAGCCTTCCTGGCAAATTAGGCCTCTAGATGGATAGCTTGGCGATTAACACTCAGAACGTGAAATATGTGCCTGACTAAAGTTGTGCAACTCATAAATGGTACTCCGTCCCAGCTTAATGCATGGCTCATACTAGTTTTAACCCCAGGATTACTCATGTGAATGAAATTTTAATTGCGTACCATGAATTTGACAGAGGAGTTCCTGAAATGCAGTTGGTTCTTTCTATATTCATGGCTTGATGTTCCATCCCTTTATTCCAACAAGCAGCTGAGCCATAAGTAGGTAGTCCAAACTGATTTTTACTTTTTATCATATCTCACCACTTATTGTCTCGTCGGATGGAGCTTGCGTTTCAAAAAATTTTGATACCAAGTTCATTATTCTGGCTTAAACTGGCCATGAAAGTTATGGCATTTTCAAAAAGTGAAAAAATACCTAGAATTTGCTACCATTTGCAAATTGCACGATAGTCCAAATTTGGCCGCCCATAAAATGATTTATTGAGTCATGGCATTAAAAATTCTTAATATCGAAGTCAAGGGGGTGTACATTACGCTCAATTTTTTTTGAGGGGTACAAACATATAATTATACAAGCATCTCATTTGACATTTTTTAGGCGCCAAACTTCATGCAACGTCATTTTTTGTGAACTCTTACAAGGGAGACAAAAATGTTTTTGTTTTTTTTAATTGAAAAGGAGGTCAACCGTGTCACCATTGTCTTAGCACTGAGTGTCGGACAAAGGTGACGAAATCAAGCATTGGGTGGGTCTACTATGAAAACAGTCAGCGCTTCGCTCCGAAACATGCCCCATGTCTGACCTTGGCATACCCTTAAAATATTAATATAATACAAAAGATTAGGTTTATTTGCATATAATTTTGATCCTGATCAAGAAAAGTTTCCACTAGTTTCTCGATCAACAAACTTTTCAAAAAATGATTTTCAAAGGAATTTAAGCTTAAAACACGACGAAAAATACATTGTATTAAACATCATTTATCTGGCTTTCTCTAGTGACTTATTTTCAAACATATGTGCTACATTGGCGTGACGCTCTGCGACCCTTTGTTATGTGGGGGTCAATTCGGTATGCGCAGCTTGGAGCAAAAACGGCAAGACTATGTCCTGTTCAAGCTATAAAAACACGCAGCTAAGCACATTAAACAAAACAATAAAGAAGTAAATTTGGCAGATTGAACTTTATTTTGATGTAGGATACATGGTGTTTCACATAAATACACAGCAGTGATAGCCTTGTAATGTTGGCCTAAAATTGTGCCAAAACCGGATTTTGCCCTTTAGCAGGGCAGTTTGGACTACCTACCATAATTCAAAACCTCATAATTTATTCTAAAGCAACTGTTTAGGATTGTTCATCTTGTTCTCAAGGGTTTGCATTTAGATTTACACCCAGCAAGATAGAAACACACCAGCAGTCTGCACTTTCCAATTTGTTTAGTGGAAATTACAGGTGAAATACCTTAGTACATCTGTGAAAACATTAACTCTGTCAAACCCAGATAGTGTGCATACTCCATTTTTACTATCGAAATGTCTTTGTTGAGGACATCTCTTTTCTTTTTTCTGTTGTAATTTCCATTGTTGATGTATTTTTTGCAGAGCACTTTTTATGGACGACTCAGGCATTTCCTGGATGTGATTGATCCAACCACCTTATTTACCTCGTCAGTAAGTGACTTGAATTATCTGTGCGCACATCCAGAAAGTCAAGATCACATGTTTAATTAAGAAGTCATGTACTTGTGAGGATACCCCACATGTGTGCTGTGTTATCCATGTGCTGTTAAAACTGGAGTTTTTGTTCTGAAAGGCCAGTAATAATTTCAGAATACATGTTTTGTAAACATGCTGTTCCAGGCTTTAAAGAGTGAGGAATATCCAGCATATCTAGCTTTGATTGGAAAAAAAAATGCAGTTTCCTCTTGCAAGTCTTACATTTTTCCTGTTCTTATTTTTTATGGTTGACATTAATGTTTTTCTTGCCATAAAACCAAGAAATGGATGTCAAAACAGATCTTGTGTGAACATAAATTTCACCTAATGACAAGCACTTTTAATTCTTGAAGAAAATTGCATTTTAGTAATTGCTCAAAATTTCTGAGTCTTCTGGGATAAAGAGCCTCTAAATCTAATAGTGCTACGGATGAACTAGCAGGCGCTTATGAGAAGGTTGCATTCTTTTGGAGACTTAATGGGAATTGGAGGTAAAGCAATGTGGGTTGATCTTTTCCCTTCCCCATTGCCTGATGGATTCCCCTAGTGATATGGCATATTTAAGTGACAGAAGTCAGTTGCTGAAGATGCTGAAACATGTATCTTGAAGTTGTTCAGCCGCTGGCACAGTTACTGATCATGTGTCAGCTAAATTTATACAAAACTTGAAGACTTGCAAAAGAAATCTGTTATGAAGACAGCATCCAGGTTTGTTATGGTGATTAGTTGGCCCGCTGACTGATTTTTGTAGTTGAGTTTCAATCACATATATATATATAAATTGAGGTGCAGAACAAAATTTCCTGTCATACTTTTTAATTCCTCTCGAAGAAAAGGTGAGTGTGCATGAGAAAACCCGGCATAAGTCGGCAACATGACATTTTGAGTTCTGTACATATAATAAAAGACAATACATTTCTGATAAATTGAAGTCGGTGACCCCCCTAAAACAAGATTTTGAGAAAACGGCATTTAACCCTGTAAGTGGCAATAGCTAATTGACCAAGCAATATTGGAGAGATTGTTGTTAGGAGACCGTAGTCTAATTACAAAGCCGTTATAGAGATCATAGTGAGTAGTGTTCACTGCTCATCTACAGTTTATCCTGTAACATGCCACGGTCCCCTAGAAACAGCCAAGTCGGAAGTTTTTTTATTTTGTTAGGAGACCGTAGTCTAATTACAAAGCCGTTATAAAGATCATAATGAGTAGTGTTTACTGCTCATCTACAGTTTACCCTGTAACATGCCACGGTCCCCTAAACAACAGCCAAGTTGGAAGTTTGTGTTGGACCCATATTTTCACTTCAAAGCCGTTTTTCTCAAAATCAGCTTTGCCGACTTATGGCGGGTTTTCTCATGCACACCCACATTTTTTATGTCTTTTTTTTTTCCAACTCAAAATGTCGGAACACTTTCTCATGTTCAAATCAGCCATGACTCAAAATCAAGGAAAGTATCAAACTTTCCAACTCAAAATGTCGGAACACTTTCTCATGTTCAAATCAGCCATGACTCAAAATCAAGGAAAGTATCAAACAGATAGCAAACTTCAAGGCCTTTTAAAATATGCCAACATACACCTTTACGTCATTCTACGTGTATATGATATTTTGTAGAATTTAATGCTCAGAGGTTAAAAAGCTTTTCATGGCTACATTGAAGGCCTTACTTCCTCTGTAATATGATTCTCCTACATCTTTTACTTGAAACACATAATTAAAAGCAATTACAGACTCAGCTTCAAAATGCCATCAAACTGTTGGATGATTACAAGAATGGGAGACTGCCAACTGGTGTTACTGATGAGCAGCTGTGGAGAGCTCAAAAGATTAAACAAGTGAGTGGAATTTCAAGCAAGTGTACAGGAGAAAATATGGATCAATGCTTTAAACCCTCTGTCTGCCATAGGCCCGATATATTGGCTGGTCATTGACCCACCATATGTTGCGGAAGAATGCTACATGACCGATATATCGGCACTACCGTTTCATGCTGAAAGTGCCGATATATTGGCTGACATTGTTCCAGTATGTTTTGCACTCCTAATTTTATTCTACTTCCTGTTGTCTTTCTACCCAATAATCCATTATTCTGGTAGTCTAAAGGAAAGAAGGGCCTTTGAGCTTCGCAGCAAAAGGGTTAAAAGAATTATCCATCATACCTTCATAACAGTATGCTGCTTCTTGTAATTGTTTCATGAAAATTAATTGTGCAGAACAATTTGATACTGAGATTTTTGCCTTTGAACTTGTGGCAACTCAAGCTATAGTTGATATCCAGTCGGCGTAAAATAGTCATCTAAGAAATTTTGCCCCAAAATAATTAGGAAAACCACACCCAGAAATTGGTTACAGGTACAGACTCAAATAGAAAATGGAGACAAAGCTTTATTTCTGTGAGATAAGTTCTTTTTTTATTCTCCTGTCAAGTTCCCTAGACTGTTGCTAAGTCAGCATGCAAACATGCCAAGCCTCCCTGCTTAGCAAAGAAAGATTTTCCTAAGAATTATGGACATTCTCAGGAGCCACGGTGTCACGAGTGGAGTGAGCGATAGTTAATAATTACGGGGGGAGAGGAGAGTAAAATTAACGCACGGAGACAAGTGAGAAAGTCGTGCATGTCATGAGTGGGGGGTCTGAAGGAGGCGAAAGCGCTGTATAACTATCACTGCAAGTTAGAAGGTCCTAGGGAGCGGATCTGTGAATAATAGCCCATCGGGCAGAGATAAAAGGAAGCAGTCGAGAAGACTAGTGAGAGTCTTTCCAGTTATGACTGGTATGTAGAACGTTGATTGATTATTATGATTGATGTATTATATTATATTCGTCTATTACCATGATGTAAATAAGTATATGTGAGGAATGTGGAAGTCCTTGATATTGGATATAGCAATGTGCGCCACGAGCGATAGATGAAAGTGAGTTCATGGATTTGTAGCGCGAGTGAGTAGTGTGTACTCCGATGGAGGTGTGTTACCGTAAGATGTGTGGTGAGTGAAAGGTGAACTAGTGTGTGTACGTTTCATGGGTTGTAAGGAGAGGTGGAGTGAATAGAAATGGTAGGATATTATACCAATGTACTGTTATTCTTGTAGGTGTCGGGGACGGGCCGCAGAGCCACCTCGATGAGCACAGGGGATAGGCCAGCATAGGGCCGGAGGCCACACATAGGCCAGAAGTGAGGCTGTCAGTGCAGGACAGTAGAGGCACATAAAGTCGTGGCAGTCAGGCCACGGACAGGGACGTAGATATGAGAGTGAATGAGATACTATATTGTGCCCTGTTGATAGGCTCGTGAACTGATATTATGTTGTTGCCATGTTGATGGCTATGGAAATACTAATGTGTTATTGCCCTGCGGAGGTGCTAGGGGAGTGCTAAGGTGTATGACAATAGGAAGGTGATATTGAGAGACTGCGGTGCCAGTGAATCATTAATGTACTATTAAGACCCTGAGGGGAGAGGCTGAGGCCGAAGTGCCTTTAGGAGTAACTACCGGATTGTGGATCCGAGGGAGCGTGTGTGTGAGAATAAGGCCGTTGTACGGCAGTCATTTCAATAATATAATATATGTAATTGCGCTATTATATGTATAATTATGTTTAATAAATGTGTGAGTCTGATGGATTGTTCTGTTAAGTGTTAACTTGTTTGTTCGTGATTGTTGTCCTGTCATAACTTGTTACATCTCCCAGTCTGGGATTTGTGACACACGGTATCATTTTGATAGTAATATTTGATGATGAGAATTTCATGAGAATTTAATGCACAAATCTTGAGGATAGCAATGGCATGAGACAAAATAATAAACATATGTAAAGTATATATATATGTGTTCTGTGATCAGAACCTCACTGGTATTCCCCTAGTCACATGGAAAGGATACCGTATGAAATGACAGGATAAACTCTTTCCAACCCTAAAACAGTCAGATCTCCTTGCCAAAAATATCAATTTCCGCCTCCCCTTGTTTGTTCCATGAATATGAATTGATTTTTTTTGTTTTTTTGTTTCTAACCTTACATAAACTAGTGCTGCTTTTGCTTTGTACATATGAGTTTGCTGGACTATTCAAGAATGCTATACAGTGTATTTTATTCTTTAATTCAACTAGGCTATCATTCATCCAGACACTGGAGAAAAAGTCTTCATGCCATTACGAATGTCAGGTACTAATGGTCTCTTCCTTTTGAACTGGAAATAATGTAACTTTAAGTTTAATTTAACAGTGGTTCATTGGCCATTATATTGTAAAGGAAGCTCTGAGGCAGAAATGAGACATTGTAAAACATGTAATATTGTAAATGAATGAAAAAATATCATCATAAATTCTGTTTGTGTTCTTGTGCATTTCACATTTACAGATGTATTTGCTTCATAATATTTTTTCATGATTATGTATTGTTCAAGAATCCCTTTACAAATTTTTAGGCAAACGAAATATGATATTCAGCAGACACTCACTTATTTTTTTAATTGCAAGAGACAGTTTTGGGTTAAGATTAGTGCAGTGGTCTGAAACATATGTTTTTGTTTCCTTTGGGAACATGCTGTGCATCTTATGAAAGATATGTTTGAAAGTATGAATTTTGACATGATCAGAAGCATTGCTGGCTCAACTATTTTCGTTTCCTCAGGTTTTGTACCCTTTGGATCTTTCATTGTAAGTACTACCTATGATTTGTTCAATACCTTTTGTAAAAAAAAAAAATCATGCCAGAAAAAACATTAAGTTGCCCTATCTTAATTTCTATACTTTCAATGGGGAATAAAACAGCTGCAGTTTCATCTACTTTTAAAAAAGATTAGAATACAAATGTGTAGCCGCCCGACAAAATGAGGCACTTTGTGCATTTGGAGATATTGGTATCACAAGATAGGTTATTCAAAGTCCTTTCATTTGTTAAAAAAAAATTTTGATGTATTTTAATTACCAGAGAATATATGGCCTCTCAAAGACAGGAAGTGACACAACCACAATTTTGAGAAAAACGCTTTTAGAGTTTCAGCTTTTAGTCAAAATTATTGAAGATGACTCGATTCAAAGACAGTTTTGAGGCACTTACCCTTCTCAAACAGGATTATCATTTGGAAAAGGAATAGGAAAGAGGTTAAACTTTTCAAAAATACTGAAAACGCAAGATCGATAAAATTGATTCTCTGATGCCTTTTAACAATTTTCTCGGATCAGTTAGTGCCGAAATGTGCCTCATTTTGTCGGGTGGCTACACAAATGTAAACTTCACAAAGAATCTACAAAGATATTGGCATAATTAAATCCTGCTTTATGTGTTTAGCACAGCACGCAAAAGGAACAAAAAGACAAAGTACTTTTTTCAAGTAAGAAATATATGATGGGCTGTTAAAAAAAGAAAAATTGGCACAAGATATCGCTAAAAATGGTGTAATATTATTTGTATGTACATGTATACTGTTTTTCGATGAGGAAAATGTAAAATGATGTACGGGGACGGAATTGAAAAGTAAGAGTTTGGAAGAAGTAAAATTTTGGGAACATGATTGCATAAAAAGCTCAAGTCAAACTTTGTCAAGTTCTAAATATTTTCTTCATCCAGGTTGTCGGACTTCTCCTTCCCAATCCCAGCATGAAACAGATCATATTTTGGCAGTGGTTGAATCAGAGTCATAATGCATGTGTAAACTATGCCAACAGAAATGCTACAAAGGTAAGTCCACGAAAATTTTACAAATTGAATGAATTTCACATTCTTTGAAATCATGTCATCCAAAGAAAATCAATCAGACGTTATTTGTAGATTAGTTATTGCAATTTTTTATGGAATAGCAGGGAACAAATTAATTATTACTTTGCAGGAGGTTTGAAACTGGATGTTGATCATTTAATGCTGCATATACAGGACACTCTCAACACTGATTCTGGTAAAGAAAAATTCCAGTCTGAAGTAATAATCATTATTGTTGTGGTTGGGAATAGGGAACGGCTTTGCTGTATGGATAATGCCAGGTTTTGTGATTAATCCAGCATGTATTTCCTCAGCCTACCCCTGTCAAGAGATTTGTTTTAGGCTATGTAGGTGCAGTGACAACTGCTGTCTCTATAGCTGTAAGTAAAATCTATCTTTTGTTGTCTGTACAAAGTATTAATGAGTGTTTGAGTATCCCAGTATGAAAGATGAAAAGCATTTAAAAACAATTCAGTGACATTTCCTCCTGTTGTGCGGTGAAAGCTTGCATGATTTGAATTTTTAGAACTGACAGAATTTGAAAAAAAATTTTCATCACATTTTTGATAAAGAAGTATATGCTTGTCGCGTTACCAGGCAATATAGGAAATAATAATAAGATGGAGAGCTGCAGCTGGTGCTAATGTTTCAGCTCAGGGTCATGTGTTTTTATGTTTATGTATTCAAATAGATGACTGCAATTTTTATCTCACCTCTAGCTTACAAATGTATTTTCTGGGGATATCTGTTACCATTTGAAAGTATTATTGTTTTTTACTTGCATCACATAAATGTTCACCACATGCATTTAATGTATTTGAACGTAATTGTGAGTGGATCTGGTGAAATCGGGCTTGAGGTGAAATTTTTATACCTCTTAGATGATTTCAAGCAAAATATTTTAACCAAGTGCAGAAAAATGGCTAAACTTTCATATTACAAGCAAACCTAATTTCCATAGAAAATTTTTTTCCCCCTGAAGTGGGGTTTTCTCGGGAATTTTGTCTTTCACATTAAGCCCAATTTTGCCAGATCCACTAACAATTTTTGGCATGTTGGTTTTTTTTTGTTTTTTTTTTTGTATACACTTGATATTAACTTCATGTCTTTGCTTGGCAGGTGGGACTTAGCGTGTTAATCAAGAGAGCTAATCGCTTTGGCCACACTACCAAGATGTTGATTCAGCGGTTTGTTCCCTTCCCAGCTGTTGGTAAGTTTGCTTGCTCATATTTGAAATTACTGCGACTGATTTCTGATGAATGTATGTTCAGCTGAATTGTTTTTCTGTGCCCCTACTCACCAAAAGTTTTACTGTGCGGCTTTGAAAAATTTGCATTTTAATTTTATCTGGCATTTGAACTTGTCTGTCCAAGGGAAGCTATGAACTTTGCATAGTGGCTGTTTGAATTATTGAAGTTTTCTCCCCTACTTCACTAGATTGTGTAAATGCTGTGTTATTGTATAAAGCTATTGGAGTGACCATATAGATTGTTCCTAAGCAAGATTTTAATTCTCTGGGATCTGTTGTCTTCCCTTCTGTGGAATCACAGAATGTTTTCATGATGCTCAGTGGTAATATGCTGGAAAGTAAATAAAAAAGAAGTGACCAAAAAATTTCCCATTAATTATCAAAGAATTATACACATGAGGTGTGAGAGAAAACGAGGAAAGTAAAATGTCGGTGAATATTCAAGAAATGTATTTTATTATCCAACCTTCCCTTGGTATTACTAAGCAGTGAAAATGGGCATGCTTTAGAATCAGGGAAGAATGAAAATGGTAAAAGCTGTGATTTGAAAATTCTTTCATCATGATGAACAAAAATGAAAACAAAGTATGAATCAAGTTGGTTTAATTGCCTAAATATACCAGAGTCCATTTGAAACCTATCAGTCATCCACCGAAAATTGTCAAGTCTTGCATACTGACTTGCAACCAGCTCAACTTGATGCATTTATGATGTTGTAAGTCACTTTACATTATTTGACATATTGGATGCTTATTATATCTGTCAGAGTTGCATGGTTATGGAAGTTTAATATGTATGTATTTCAGCAACTGCCAGTACCTGCAATGTATTACTAATGAGGAATAGTGAACTTTATGAAGGAATTGAAGTTGTTGACAAGAATAGTAAAGTGGTTGGAACCTCAAAAATGGCAGCCAAGAAGGTGAGTCCGTCAGCGATGAGGATAGATAGGAGGATCTGTCCGAGTTTTGTAAATAACATCGTATTGCATCAGTAATGTGCATGAAATGAAAATATTCCATTTCTTAAATTGAAAGCATAATATTTCTTTATATGAGCTATAATTTGTTCATGAAAGCATATTAGATCATTCATGGAACTTTTATTTTATATAGATATGTTAGTTTATTCATTTGATTTTATTGATTGGAATTTTGCACCTGCTGTACCTTGATTTGGAAATGCAGGGAAACATGATATTTCCTGAAATCTGTTTCATGCCTGTCATTTATAAATGTTCCTTTTTTAATGTTATATTTACTCCTAATTTAATGTCTTTATTCTTCCTCACCATTTAGCAGGTAAGAATTGTGAATATTTGAAAGCATGGTTATTCCTTTTGGTTTAAAAATATTTTAGGTCACCTAGAAGCTCCACACTTTCAGTCATGATTATATAATCGTCCATTTAACATTAAGTCAAGTTAGCAGAAGCAAAAGCATCAAGTGTACAGAAGATTAAATCTTTTTCAGTGTTAGTGATATTCATGAGTGGACACTTTTATGATATTCATCAGCATCTCTTCACTTTGACAATGAAATATTAGAATGCTGTGTGTAAGTGGTCAAGGGAGGGGGTACATGGTAGAGGGAGTTTTGTTGATTTCAGGTGTCAGGTGCCACATTTTCAGTTAATAACAAAGAAAGTGTCTGGTATTTATTAAAGGTGATATAGCTGTGCTGAGATTGGAATTGGTGAAGTCAGTGTTTCATACTGAATCATGATAGTCATTATGAAATTTTGCCAATGAATTAACTTCTCCTTGTTTAACTAGGCCTTAATGGAGACAGCTCTGACACGAATGTTTCTACCTGCACCTATTTTGCTCATTCCACCAGCTGTCATGTCTGTTTTAGAAAAGTGAGTTAGCACTGGTGTGGGATTTGCTATTGTCTAACATTTCTATTTTATTAACACATATTCCTCACTCTGCCAGGTAAATTCACAGAGTGGTAAAACTGCCATTTGTCACAGTATTGTCTTTCAGTGGGTTGTACAATAAAACCATACACTTGTGCCTTCAATTGTGAATGGACCTCATCCCTATTTAGAAACTACTCACCTTGAGGCTGCTCACATAGGTCAGGCCAATGTGATTCAGTTGAGGACTGTTATTAAAAATAGTTCCTATGCTGAGGCCTGGATCAAGATCATTGATACAAAAGTTAAGATGTCCTGGAAAATAAGAGGCTAGGAAAATTTTTGTGAGAATTTATTGTAATTTTTGGAAAGAAAAGCAGAAGAAAAAAAAAGACATTAGCAGAGGAGTAAAGTGATTTTATAGCTGCCAGCATTACCTGTGTAAATATTACCACTGTTTAGATCTGTTAAGCCTTTCTCAATGTAAAGAACTGCATAATAAAAGTTGACGAAGGAGATGAAAACAATTTACCCTTACAGAAAGACCACCAAACAGTTACTCTTGGCTCTTGTTGGTTGTGTAATGGTTTTCATTGTCTTTGTCTCTAGTGCATCCTAATTTGGACAGGAAATTATCATTTAAATTTCCCAACCCATTCAAAACCATGGCATAGTTACCACTATCAGGGCAGAGTGAGTGAAATGTTGTGTTCGTGTGTGTTTGTGTGAAATTTTAAGTTCCTTCAAGTTGTTGGCTATAGTTTTGTTTCACTGTTTGAATTAGGCCTTAGCTGAGACTGCCATGACACGGATGTTCCTGCCAGCTCCCATCTTCATCATACCACCCATTGTCATGTCCATCTTAGAGAAGTGAGTGTGACGCCAGCTGTTTGTGTGCAGTAACCCATGATTTTCTCACCTACAACAATTAAAGTTTATTTTGTAAAATTTGCATGCATTCAAATTCTACTCTGTGCATGTCCTTGTTCTTGAATTAATTTACTGGAGAAGACTGATCACAAATGACTGGGTTTGGTGTGACAGCTGGGACTCCTATATAATATAGCACGTTCAGAACAGCTCACTTTAAAGCAGCTGTTAAATTTAGATTTTACAAAAATTTTATAGAAATTTCACATTTTGTTTTTCCAATATGAGCTTTTTTGTAAAAAAGTGCTAAATTAAGTAGAGTTTCAAAGATAATGAGTTGTATTGTGAAAGAAATAATCATTCAAGCAGTGATGGTTTATCTACTAAATCCAGTTGAACCGCTGAACTAATGGACTGACAATCAGTTTGCTGGCTTTGTAACTGATGTGGGAAAAGAATGTTAAAGGCTTTGCGCAGAAATGTATAATAAAAGTATGATTTCCAAGGGCCAATTGGATGCATCATGTCAGAGTGCTCTTTTTGCACGAACTCACATCATTCCAAATATTTGGTCCTGTTGCATGGATTGTCTCTTTGTCTGAATGGAAATGTGTCCCCCTGACATGCATTCCCTGATAATATAGATTTACTGGTATTATACAGACCTGATCTCTACAGTTTGAGCTGCTCTATATGAGAAGTGACATACCATTTTCATCAATTTTTTTTGGTTTAAATTTATGCACCAGATCAGTGTGTGTGTCTGTCACCATCTTCTAATTGTGAGGTATGGCTTTTCTTGAAGACATGTAAAAATATTCAGTAACTTTTTTTTTTTCTTTATATCCCATAAAAGTGTTTTTGAAATTTTATTGATAGTTTGTCCGATCTCCATATTAACACCAATGAATTGTCCTGTTCCGCTCTTACTTGATTCACCTCTGCATTATGTCATAGCCAACTCTCACTGCAAGTAACTAATTGTGTGTTGCCAGGAAGTAGTTTTCTATTTCATAAAAATGTTCCATTGTTTACATGGAATTACATCTTCCTAAAAGTGCTGTGATGTGATGGTTCAGGGCGTTTACCATGCAGTGCTCTTGGTTTAGTTACTGTAAAGATGTTCATGAAAGTTTTGAAAAATTGTGAAAGGTGAAACTCAAGTACTGAGCTCAGTTCTATATCACGCCCATGTCACAAAATGCAAAAACTGAGATATGAAGCAAAAAAGCTGTTCTTCATGCACGATATGAAAATTTTCATTTTTTTTCAAGGTGCTTCAGTCTAATAATAACAGTATACACTCTGAGCTTTATAAACAAGTGTACTGTTTGTTGTGGAGTCTAGTTGGACTTAAGGAGTGGTAAAAACCTTCATTTCCATTGATAATAAACTAGATAAAATTGGGATAAAATTGCTTCCACCCTCTTGTCCCTCCCCCATCTCCTCCTTCTTTATCAATCCTTGCTCTCTCTCTTCACCCACTCTCTCCCCCCACCCTCTCCTCTCATTTTCTTCCCCTTTTCTCTGTCCTCCCTTTACCCCTCCCTCTCTCCCTCTCCCGCTGGATTGTCAAAAATGCGTGTTCACGTAATTAATGGTAATAAACTGAAAGAGCACATAAGGTTTTAAACTTGTGACACCAGTGACATGTTCTTGAACTACATGTATCAGAGTTTTACTTTTGTCCTTTTTCTTCATGTACATTGCATGTACTGAATAGATAAGGTAACACTGTAGTGTAGAACTGATAGATAGACGTGAACTTTGATAACAAAGTGTATTTGTATTCAGGTTTCTTTTTGCACATAGATTTCTTCTAAAATGCACAGTGCACTAAAGATTTTATAGAAGGCACTCTCAGTTGAATAACAGATGATTTATGAACTGGAAATTAGCTTCCCAGCCACTGAAGGTCTTAGTATAAGCTGAAAAGGCAGAGCGTTCAGATTTTCAGAGTAATGTTTAAAACCTTCCTCAGTTCTGTCACATACATATAAAGAATTCTTTTCTTATCCGTGTGAATGATTTCAGATAATTTATTTCTGTTTAAAAATTATCATTGTGAAATAACCATACTTGAATTTTAAAATAATATTCATATTACAGTTCTTGAAATGCTGAACCCATTTTCAAATGCTAACCCCATTCCTCATATTGTGCTTACTCTTAGACCTATTGAAATTGTATAAATGCTCAATTGGTTCTGGCCAAAAAAACGTTTGCAGTGATATTCTATTAATTCATAATAACAATGCAGGAACTAGTCTAGAGAACTGTTTTAAGTCAGTGTATTGAAAGCATTTGAATCTTAGTCATGTAATTTCTCAGAAGCCACTGTTTTGCCACCATCTTCGATGCCGAGCAAGAAAACATCAATGTTACGCAAATGTTGATAATACTCCATGTAAACATCAGCAAGGCCTCAAATGTAAAGAGTAGCCACCAGTTAATGTACAGATGTACTATCAGAAATCTAAGGCAGACTTTTTGCACAAATCAGAATGTTCATATCAAAATGACTAGAGTCAAAACAGGACATAGTGCTTCATACAGTATTATTAAAACCTGATGTGATCATTTTGCATTTTTGCTCATCAGCATGTCTTCTTGTTCCATAATGTTTTTGTATATATGTCTTTCAGGCGTAAGTTTTTAATTCGAAATCCAAGACTACACCTGCCAATCAATGCTGTGGTCTGCACATTAGCTTTTGGATTTGCCTTACCAGTTGCTATAGCTCTGTTCCCACAGTTTTCAGAGGTAGGTTGTATTCTTTTCATTTTCAGTTGTAGTGCTCATTTGATTTGGGGCCACCACTGCCAAGCACTCATACTCAAAATTGCAGAATTGATCAGTGTTGTTTGTGGATTGGTTTGTTTTTGTTGTTGTTGTTGTTTTTAACTTGTTAATTCTTTCTGCGATTAACTTGCGAGGTCTGTCATTGTGTTTGTCTTGTTTCCTTCCTATTTCTGAATATGTGCATGCGAACCCCTGTGTGAATCAGCTGTTTTTAATAAGAAAATAAAGCTCTGCAGTGATTTCACAATGATTTGGGACTTTTAAAAAAAAAAATTTAGGCAGCTATAGCATAGAATTAAATAATACACAAAAACTGTTTCAGGTAAATTAAAATTCATGTTAAACTCTTTGTGTGAGACATAAGAGGCTACACAACAAATTCCCAAAACTGGCCAAATTCAAGTGGTCATGTTCAGCAAGAAGCTGTCAAAAATACAAAGCAGCTAAAGGAAAAAAAAAAAGGCTTAAAGTTTTTAGAACATCATCAGCATATGTAATTAAACCCAGCCTGTATGCGCGGTTTGTCTGTGCGCATTGTATGAAGGGTATCGCAGAGGCAAAGAACAAGGACCACCTCGACGGCAGTAAAATGCAAGCACCGTTAAGTGGTCGCCATGGTTCATCTACAACAATGTTGACTGCCTAATCCATCAGTGACGTTTATCCTTGTTTTTCCTGCCATAAGCAACATTTATAGCTCAACGCTTTGTACTGTCATAACGCTATTCGTCGGACAGCAGCATTCCCGAGTGCTCGTGGTTAACTCCCCTTAATATTAACCCTAAACTTGGAGATTTGTATCTCCTTCTGTCACTTATTTCCCTTTGTTCACCGATTTGTGGGCGCCTGTTGTTACTGGGCGTTCCAGCTTGTCGTTGCGTGGCATCAGATGCGAGCATGAGCGCCATAGCATCTCTGTTCTCTAGTGATCCTAAGAAGGGGGAATTTCCAGCACTGTTGGCAAGGCGTGAAAATTATGATAGGACTAAACTAATTCGCCCTGTCATTGAATTACTGATGTAGGTCTGCCTGCATTATTTATCGTTGTACGTGTATCCGGTTATCACAACACCCACACACCACACCTTGGTCCAATTTTCGACGACCATGTAGGAAAACTAATTGCATGCTCTACCTCATATTGGAAATGCGCGCTTACTTTTTATATTTTCCATAGTAATCCTGTTGTTGTGGACTGGGCCAGCAAATAAAAAAACAACAACAACAAACAAACAAGAAAACGTCTCGACGAGAGCGACGAAATAAATATTAATTTTCTTATGTTGGTGTTGTTATGTGTTAAATTTTGTTCAGAAAATTATTAATTGAATTGGGCGTTCTAGTATCAGTGTCTCTATTACGTTATGACCGCATTCTTTTAAAGAAACTAAATAAAGCAACATAATATATATATTATAGTTATTTATGCCCATGGGTCAGTGCCGGATAGCTTACGTTTTTAGTAACCTTAGAAGTTGTTAAGACAAATGTCATTACAAGTATGGAAGTTTCTTAGAAAACGGCAATAGAAAAAAAAATTACGCAGATCCATGCAGAACTAGAACTAAAGGTCAGGGGATGTGAAGCAAAGAAGTTATACCAAAATGCAAAAGACTGCATTTCAAGTGATTCAAATTAATGACAGTATAACACTTTAACAGAAAGCATGAACTGTAATCATAATTTTGGCTTGTAACACGCAACATGAGAAATGTACCGGTAGTGCTCAGATGCTCCCTTCTTTGTTGGCCCTACTAAAGATTTTTTTTAAGTGTTGGGATTTCTCCAGCCCAATCCAGGGGGCGGTCCGAGCGGTTCGGTAAGGTCATCTCTAACGTGCAGTGCTGTAAGATTTACTGCACTAATAATAATCTCTTCTGGCTCATAATGGCTGAATGTCTAGCCTGGCGGTGCTCAACAAGACCGTTCATTCAGCATTCCGGCACCAGGACTAGTCAGTTTTATATCGCCCTTAACAAAACATGGATCGAAAGTGCATCGCTTCCTTGACTTATGGGACCCAGATAGTGGTGGAAATGGTGGGACTGAGACGCGAGCAAGTTGGAATTAGCGCTGCAATTAACATGGAGAGAGAGTTACGCTCTGTAACATTGGGTGTGATGGAGTACAAGAATGTTGTTATAGGTGTACCTACCCGAAGGAGAACTGTAGATAAGACATTGGGTAGAAAAAAAAGGAACTGCTGTGTTTTCGTTTTTTTTTTTTTTTTTGCTGCGATTGCTACAACATATACACGGGTTGATTTGAACCGGTAGTCCCTGCTGGAGATCGCCTCTTAGAAACTTATTTCAAAACTGCCTTTTTGAAGCTAGATGTGAGTAGTTTATCTGTGATTCACGATGAAACAAAACAACAATAACAACAGAGAATTGCGCAGCATTGTGGAAGAAATGTTTTTAAGTCGGGTAAACAGAGACAATAAAAGGCCTTTCCCGTCGTGACTTTCAAACAGGTAAATAAAAAGACATAAACGCTGAAAGAACATTTTCCTCCTGATTTCCTCGGAAATATTCCCAGACTGCCATCCTGCAACGCTGTCTTTGTGTGTATTTTGTGTTTTAGTCTGAAGCCACCTTTGATACAGGGCACGAAGAGATTGAACGGTCTGAGCTGAATTTGCCTTAAACTGGAATATCTTTCAGTTTTGAGACTGTCGGTGGGATCCATCAGAGAATTCTTTATGGCGACCTTGTTGTATGTATCTGTCAAAATTAGACTGCGTAAATAGCAAGTGAGAGTCTCGTGTGACAGACACATAACTGACTGTATACTGTGATCTTAATTTATGGACAAGTCTATTTAATTTACTCTCTGGCCCATGTGGTGCCATAAGGTTTGCTCCTGAGGAAGGCGCCAGATGAATTTTACACCACAAATTGGACGCAGTAGTAAAGACATGAAGTTTTATTTCCCATACCAATGGGCTGCATCTCTGGCCCCTTTATCTCGTGGCTTATCAGAACGGCTGCTTGACCATCAGACGCCAAACGGCGCAGCACGCCGTGTGTCCTGGTTAACCTCTTCAAAAACCTGGAAATAAATAACCTGGTCATTAACCCGTCCACATCTCATGGTCCAATGTAATGGTTGAACAGATTCAAGAATAGTCCCCCAGGATTTCTCTATTGTTCTCTGCAAGGCATTATGCTTTGAGGCTGCCTGGCCGATTGGAGCATTTAAAGCTGTCGTGGCATCCTATTATATTTATGATGAATGGGTCTACTGCCCAGACTGAAGACATTTTGCTGAATTCCAGGGTTGGTAAGTGTTAATGTCCTTTGTAGTTTATGACCGAAATTGTAGTCATTGGTGCAGCAACAATCCTTGCGAGTAAATATGTGGAATTAAGATGATTGTGAGATGTAGATGTTGATACTTCTTTCTTTATCCTCTGCCCTCGCATTTGATTTGTATTTCTGAACTAAAGTCTGGAGGAACCTTTTATCGCCGTCGTGAGACGGCTACTGGCTTTGGACAAAAACTGTTTAGGCGCTATTTATCATAAACCCTTTTTGGTTGTTGAACAAACGATAGATAATTTACTTCTGATAATTAAAACCGACGGTAATCGGTAATCAAAAGTAAGTTTCGTTCCTGTTAAACAAATGTGATGAACTGACACATTATATTTATGTCTTCACTGGAGATTCAGGTTGAACGAAATGCTGGAATTAGGCTGAATGTGGGTGATGTTCAAGTGCGAAGAAGCTTCAAGCATTTCACTGAATTTTTCTAACTTGGATAATTATTCACATTGCAGAGTCGGAAAATTTGGACAATAAATATGTTTAATTGAAGCCTAAGGATTCCAGAAGTCCAAGAGAGGATGTTGTGGTCAAAGTGAATCTGTATGTTTATGTGGGGGAGGTAATTTACCTGCAAAATCGGAGCGAGCTTGAGGCTTTCACTTTGTTAGAGCTGATAACTGGCACCCACAAGATGCCTGCATAAATTAATGTTGTAAGGCACATTCTGAGAGGCAGTTTGATTGATATGAACAGTTTCAATTTATATTTTGATGAAGTTCCAGCTTGAACACGTCCATTTACATAGTTGTAAGCTCCAGCATAACAACAGTCACTGCCAGTGTTCGTTCTGTTGCGATTGTCGTCACGGCCCACATTTTGTACCCAGTGCTTTGGGTTATAATGTCAAGATCTCCATCTGACATGACGTTAATACCTTGGGGTAAAAAGATGTAGCACAGGCAGATTATCATCACAGGAGAATGAAATTAATGTTTTTTTTCGCGCGTAGTCACTGAAACCCGAATCGCACATCGCCCGGACAGTAATGATTTCCTTAGTGCGCACCGTTTTAGCAGTAGTTGCTCCAGTAATGTCTCTACTGTGAGAGTGCGTGAATATACATGTAATTATGTTTGTTGGTATATGCTTGCATGTGTACTGTAACAGGCGCATGGTCGTGGTTTTTTGTATACTGTAGAGATTATTTCCAGACTATGAAATTTAAAATGTGGCACAAAAGTGATGATGAGAAAGTTCAAGCTAGGTCACTTCAGAATGGGTGTCCGTTATCGACGTTTCTCCGAGTTGTGTTGGCTTTTCCATATGCCTGGTTTAAAAAAAAAAAAAAAAAGCGCTCCCACCTTTTTTTTCTTTCTTGTGACTGGTGTCCACATATTATCATCATCAAGACGTCACATAAGTAAAGACCCCAAAGTGAACATGATAATTATGAAGAATAATTCATTTTTGAATATGAGCGCTTGTGTTTTACTTGGATCCCACATCACCGTGCGATATGTTACCATATCGGCCTACAAATAAATCCAATGAACACTTCCAGTTTTAGTTGCCTTTGAACTGTAAGTCGAGAATTTTTGTTTTACTTTTTGGCAAGTCGGTCGCATTCGGGGCGTGGGTTCTGTTATGTCACCTCTTTGTTACGGGGCCTTTCATGGCATAACAGTTGGAAATGAAAACGTAATACCCCATACACTATTCACACCATCACTGTGCGTATCAAAAAATGTCAATGTATTATTTGTGATTTTATACTTTACGAAGTCCCTGAAGTAAATGAGTCAGACATAAAAGGGGTGTTCAGATTAAAGATGGTGCATACATGTCTTGTCCAATCCTCTTTGGTTTTACATGCTTTACGGTGAAGAGGTTTAACATTATGCAGCATCAACTTCACTTTATGTCATAGGAGAAAAACTTCGTTAACGCTAGCGAAGATCAGTTTCCATTCATAGCGTCTGCGGTAGAGGAAACATCCCGGAATAATTGTTGAATTTTACAGGATATTTATTTGTTGAGAAAAAAAAATAAATCATTATTTCATTTAGAAGGAAAATTATTATGCATTTTTTTTTTTTTTTTTAGATACGCATTTTCCAAAAATGTACACGTATCATGTTTCATCGTTTTGTTGTTGTTGTAGTTGCTTTTTCTGTTCACAGCTAGCACATTTATTCCATAAAAGGTGTTCTGTACCATTGTACTTTAAAAAAAATTCAGTTTCCACCTCGTGGTATATTGATTTGTATATTTGGGGATTGTATTCAGCTTTCGTTGTATTTAAACGTAAGTTCTAATTTCAGGTCTTTCTGTTGCCTGTCAAAGGTTTGATTTGACGGCACGGCCTATGATGTAGTTAATTTTTTAATAATTTATAAGGTTGAATTGAAAAGGAAAGACGAAAAGGAGAGATTGGGGGTGACAGTAAACAGGGAAAATCCCCCCGGCACTCCCATCCTGGGTAATTATCATTTTAAAAAAGGAAGGTGCCCGGGATTGTATAGGCATTTTTAAAAACTATTATTATTATTCTAATAGATACAGTCACAGTCATGGCTGGCACTGAGTGTTTGACTTTGTTGCTTTTGTTTAAGTGCTCTAGTTTCATCCCGCGTCAGACCACCCTAAATGATAAAATAACAGGTGGTGGGCGTGAAGATCTCCCACAAGTTCACATTCTGGCATGGAGGAATTCACAATTGCATAGTTTGCTGGAGTAAATGCTGTTCACTTGCTAGTGTAATATTTTTCTGGAAAGTGAATCTCATACACAACTTCCACGCGTCCTTATGTTGTGCTGTGGAATGTCGCGTCTTGAGAGGGTGCAAATATTTGTTGCCACAAGGGAGAAATTGCAAATATTTGTTGCCACAATGGAGAAATTGCTGAAGTTTCCTTTACAGAAGCGCAACTCAGCGATGTGGTGTGCGGTAGTCCCTGTCTGCCTGCTAAAGGAGCTTGGAGATTTATGAGTGCAAGGTTGTGTGGCCACCGCACAAGAGGATCACTTTGCTTTTTGTTATTTTTGAAATTTTTTCCGCATGTTTTACTGCCAAATACACGGATTTTGTGTGCTGGATTTCTATTTACTAAACATAAAATCTCAGTTGTTAGGAACCGAGGGCAAGATGAAGATGAAGGATATAATGGGATAAATTGTTCTGAAATAAGCTGATATTGTACTTCAGATAGATGCTCTTGATTTTGACAAAGACCTACCGGTATCCCATGTACAGTTTGCTGCAGTAATTGCGCTCTTCATTGCCTCTATATTTAAAGCTCTCTGGGTAATTCCATGAAACATCAGCGACTATATTTCACATAAGCAGACGGTGGCATCCATCAGACCGAGCGCAGAAATAATTATGCTTTAATAATGATTTCAGACCATCAGCATTTGCTGGGAGAACTCCTGGTTTTTGTGTACTGATTTCTTTTTGTGTGTCTGTTATTTTTACCATAATGTACCATACAGAAATACGGAGAGGCAAGATTGTGGTACTAAAAACGTCCATTATTTTTTATATCTTCTCTCCAAAGATTCCAAGATCAAGTCTTGAGCCTGAAGTCCAAGCTGAAACAACTGAGGAGACACTCTACTACAATAAGGGGTTGTAGGTGCAATGGTGTATAGACAGTCAGGACAATGGATAAAAAGATTATCTTTCAGTTGGAAGTTAGTTTATTTTTGTCATGGCAAAAGTTTTATGTAAGATTTGGTAATATTATTGTATTAGGCTAGATTGTGAGAAGTCCATATATTTTATATATTTTAATATACTTTTTCTCTCTATGATGCTTTATCGTCATGCAGTCGCAGTGTTATACCAAATCATGGAAAACTATGATCTTTTGCAATCAAATGCTTTTTTATTTTTAACAGCCCTGAGCATAGTGAATTGCAATGGCTTAGTGCATTCCCAATTATATGATACTGAAGGACTCAAAATTAGATACTTTGTATTCAAAATATCAGTAGTTTTGCTGACAACAATTATAGTAAGTGTACATCATTGATATAGTTTCATTCATTCCTCTGACGTGGCTGACATATCCACACAATATTTCAGTGATGATTTGTTGTTGTTGTTGAACGAGATATATGATACAGATTTACATCAAAAGTTGTGTGCTGTTTAGAATGCATGTTTTTATGAGTCTTATTTTCTTCCATTAATTTACTGTTTCCCAGAATTATTTTCATTTGCCTCTCTTGGCATGGCTGATTTACAAGAATACAGATCTGTAACTAATGTTATGACTTGTGCTATCATAGCATGGGAAAATGATTCAGTTGCATATGAATTGTTGAAAAGTATTTATACAAAGTCTCGAAGTCTCATTATCCTAGTTTTATTGCATGTTTTTGTTTTTTCTACTGATTGAGCATTTATAACACAGAGATTGAGCATTTATAACACAGAGAGCATGGTAATCTCCATCTCTATCTTACATTATACTCGCCTTAACTGCCTATGTGATTTACAGCTTTTGCTCAGCATTTTCTTTGATGTCCAGCTTGAGAAATACAGTTTACCTGTATAATGTGAATTGTCAACCATTTCTTTAATGGAAATTGCACGGAATAGAGAAAGTTTGTGCAGTGAGATTTTCAAACAGCTCCAAAAAAATATAATTTGGTTAGGAGGAAGACGGTAAGCATATTGACTAATAATTTTTAACAAATTTAAGTACTCCTTGAATGAATGCAGGTATTTTTTTTATTTTTTTTTGTATACTTCTTTAATCTGATTTGGGAAATTTGCCTTTATGTCCTTGCAGCCCAGTACAACTGGAGCAGGCACATCGTCGCCACAGTGCAGCGCCGGTTGGTGGGTTGTTTTTTTGGGAGGGGGGGGGGGGGAGGAAGTGGTAGGGATGAATTTTATTTGATTTTGCCTGTGCAGCGGCCTCTTCGGCCTGCTCTTTTCGATTTCCAACTGCCAAGGTATCTTTAACGTGCGCAACATGCATACAGGCCCTCCGAGATTTTCGCCCTTATCCGAGAAGACTAGGTGCTTGATCCCACCTCCCATTGGATCAGGGGCAGGAAAATATGAGAAAAATCCCAAAATTCCAACATGCTTGCACCGACCGGAATTTGAACCCGGTACCATCGGCATGAGAGGCGCGAGCACCTTGTCTCTAGACCACTTTGTCCTCAAGGTACATGACTGTAATCCTCGTCATTACATTCCAGATTTTGAGGACATGTATTTACTATTACTTGTTATGATTCATTTGATATTAAGATCGATTCATTGTATTTATTGGTTCAGCAAAAAATATATAAATAATAAAATAAAAACACAAAAATGTGGAACAGGATTGATTTGATTGGGAATAGTTGATTGTTAAGCATCTGTATTAAATGCTACAGGTGATGGGGGTATTTATATGCTTTAGCATCATGCCAATTTAAGTGCTTTATTCTGATATTATGTCTCCATGTTATTTATACAAATTCTATTCAGACACATTCATTACAATACTTCAGAGAACTGACAAAAACAGCCTTATTTTCTCAGATTTTCGGTTAAATCCATATTAATCTCAACCAGTCATGAAGTGATCTGAAAACAACAGCTAAATAGTTTGTATTTACACTCATTGTATGTTATATTTAGAATGTGTGTGTTCTTTACATTGGCTTTTGGTGTGTATTGACATTTTGCCTTAATCTTTGCTATACTAGTACTGCTTTCTTCTTGTTGCTGATTTCTCCCTAGTCAGTGTAACTTTGATCTGTTAACTTTTAACATTATATACTTACATGTATGTCTTATATACCTGGTCTTTTTGTGCTAATAACATATTTGTGTACTGGAGTTTTTCTTTTGGTGCCTGGTCGAGTAATTAAACTCATCTATCATGAAAACATAATGTGTAGTTTCCTCTTGTGTTTTGATGTATTTGTGTGTGTTCACTCGTTTGTCCAAAGGGTGAAAAACAGCATTCAAATTACCCTATCAATGAAATTAAGCCTGTGCCTGTTTTCGTTTAGTCTGTTTTGTGTCTACAACTTTGACCCAGTGGGCATGGTCTCTCTTTCCGCCAGTTGACCCTACAGATACAGTAGTTTGGTCGCATAATGTCGGTCGGCTGTTGAAATCTCTTAAGACTGAAATCCCAACGTTTAGTTTTCAACGAGGTTCCAACAGCCGTTCGACAGATCATAAGAGTGCAACGTTAAAGGCGGGGGGGGGGGGGGCTAACATGCAGATTCTCTCTTGTCCACTTGGAATATCGCCACTTGTATGGTGACTTTACAGATAAAGCAAGATCGTTTCACGTTTGTGGAAAGGGGGAAGGAGAGGGGGATTTGAGATCTGCAGGCAGACCGCAGCAGGCATATAATCCAGCTGATTAAATTTGTTTACTAACTTCAGAAACCAGATGGAACTACATGTACTATTCTGTATCGGGGAAGATTGAGATTCAAATGGTCCGTGTGCTTTTAGGGTCATTGTGGATTAGAATATCTGTCAAAACTGAGTATGAAAATTTACAAAATATTTGACATGCTATGTGGTAAGTAAGTAGGCTGTCACTGTGTTTCAATGAACCCATTAAACCCCGTGGCAAGAAAAGTTTCCTCAGCAAATTTTCTTACGGTCAGGAAACCTACTAACCCAGCAACAAACCGATACAGGTCACTCAACACCAGGTCGACACGGTTTGAACGTGCACCCGATCTCTGGTCCAGGCTGCTCCTATCGAGATGGCAAATGCCGTGGAAACGGCTGCCGTCTACGTCAGGAACTCTCAACGTCCATCTCCCGGAATAACAGAGTACACAGTATTCCACGCCACATGATTGTAGGTCGGCATTACAGACAATCCCAGATATCGTCTCTCTCAGCTGGTCCACATTTTGACATAATATACATGCACATAGAAGTGCGAAGATTAAAATGTTTGCGGAGTATCTATAATTTATTTTATTTTCTCCGCTGTCTGAAATTATTGTTATCTCGAATATCATTTGTGAAATTCGTTGCATCTTGACTGTTTTGATAAAGATTATGTTGATATAACCGCCCCTTTAAAATTCAAAATCCGCGTGTCCAGTTTAGTAGTGCAATGTTTAGGATAGATTGCTAATACTTCACGAAGGTAGCGCGACAATTAAGTCAACCTCAAGGTAATTGTTGACAGGAAACTGATTTATGCAGTAGTAAATTGATCGAAAGAGAGACGAGGATCGTCTCAACGACTAATTTGACAGTAGTCAGTAGAGTCCGAAAATGTGCTTGTCAAAAGACAGTCTTTCTTTCTTATTTTGTTGATGTTTATGTTGTCTGCACATTTCATTTAATGAAAGAAAAGTTATTAAAATGTTTATTCGTAGCTTTATAGATCACAACTGGCCAGAAAGGAAGTTTGGCGGGATGATGTGACGGGATGACGTTACTCTAACAATTTTTTTTTGTGTCCTCTAAGATTTGTGCTATGGGCAGACCCCTGTAGGAGGAAGGGCTGAAGACTTTCCGTTTTCTTCTGCTCTTGTCTTATGAAAATTAACAACAAAATAATCGGCATTGGGGCAAGTTCAGTTCAAATCACCATGTCCACGGCTATGGGTGTGGAATGAGATTCCTTTAGATGTCCGCAGTTCGCAAGTATTTTCACAGTTTAAAAGGATGTTAAAATGTCATTTGTATGAGAGTTTCTAGTCTATGTAAAAGCTATCTATTATTATTATTATTATGTGTGTATCAATGTGGGTTGTGTGTGTGAGTTTACCCATGTATTTTTTGACATGTTTCTGTAAAGCGCATAGAGCATTTTTGTAATGGATATGCGCTATATAAATGCCATCCATTATTATTATTATTATTATTTTGAATTTGTTCAGAAAGTAATACAGGTCTTGTTTGATGCTGTATGTGAAACTCTTTTGTTTCATCAATTCATACATTGTATGTGGGTTATTTTATTTATTTATTTATTTATTTAGGTTAGATCATTTAATGCAGTTATTTAGTTAGTCAGTTTGGTTTAGATTAGTTATTTATATTATGATATTAATTTGTGCTATGAAAACTGATCTTCGCTGTTGGTCAAAAGGCGCCAAAAATTGGGGCAATGAAGTAGATATTTTGAAAGCAAGAGATCACAGCTGGTGGTTTCAGGACACCGGAATGTGTTGAGCTCAAGCGAAGATAAGGATCAGTTGAATTCCATACTAACTGTTACATGACACCGTCTGTTACATGGTGGAAAACAGCGGAAGCGTTGGCGGAACAAACCTAGTGTGGGAAAGTCTCACATTACATTGCTGCGATTTGTGGGTGTTAATAGTGTAAGTGTAAGGCACCTAGATACCACTCACGTCTTTCAGGAAAATGTACTTTAGTCTTGCACACCAACAATATCTTCACGCCAGGGTAATACAGAGGAAGCTGCTCGGCTCATTCATTCAAACACTTTGGTAATCCCGTACTTAGATGGATAACCCACGAGGTGGTTAACACTTGAGATGGAAAGTCTATTTCAACTGGTAAAGTTAACGCAGAGTACAACAATGGGAATGAACAGAAAACAGCATCATTTACTTTTCCTTGAAGGCACTTCGAGTGGCCCTTCTCGGGAAATCTGTACATGTATTTATTATTTGACTTGGAGCTCGTAACAAAGAACCTCGCAAAATAAAGTTTTAATGTGATGTACTTGTCTTTCCCTTTTAACCACCCCCGCCACCCTCATGCCATTGAATTTCGTCTTTTTCTTCACCTGTCATGGAATAGCATCCTTCGCAGTTGTCTTCGTTGATATAACTATCCAGCCTTGATTTCCAAGATGTTTTTTCCAAAGCTGCACCAATAAATAATCATTGGCAGAGTTGTGTTTATCGGCATCAGACTGATGTAAACTGTCGATCATGTAATTCACAGTTCTGTCTTATGTCAGAGACAAAGACTCGCACGGCCGTTTAGGGTACTCTTAGTCTTCCTCATTATAATTCTTGTAGTTTAAATTCTGTACCCTCCAAAGGCACCGAATTCACTGCATATTAGTATTTTGGCTGAATTCACTCACAGATACTAAATTCATTCGCCCTCTCTGGTGCACCTTAAGGACTTAACCAGGCATTCTGTCCCGTATTAAAGGAAATCTTATGGTGGAAACGATTTTTCTTTCTTCTTCTTTTGCATAGAAGTACTGCATAAAACATTCAGCTGAGGCAAATAAAAAAAAAAAAGGTTTTCCTCCACACTGTGCTAAATCTTGTTTTCTAGACTTACCTTTGGAAGGTCCTTGTATCTATAACGACATCAAACTGCAAAAATTATCTCTGTGGGAAAAAAAAACTTAAAACTATATTATTTTGTCTGAGATGTCTCTGGAGTTATCAGCTCTTTCTTGAGGATAGAATCGACACTCCTGTCTGGTGAATGTGGGAAGAAGGGGGGGGGGGTGAAAGATTATGATCCACACTGAAAATGGCATGGAATTACAATGTGCTACCGTGTGATGTTCCTTCTTTTTCAAGCTACCCACGTACTTCTCGATGGACAAGAAGGAATGGATTGCTTGGGAACAAAGTAATTTAGATGCATCGCCTGCCAATATGTTCCTTTCCAAGATTAATTTGTATCCCTCCCCTTTCCAGCAATTTTATTACCTCTGCAGTTTTACAGTATTGTGTGTGTGTGGCTTCTAGTACAATAAATGCAAAAACATTATATTACACATGGGATAAATATTTTGTACTACAGACAAAAAAGTATAGGTGCCTGGTTGTTGGAGTGACCTAAGCAAAATAAAGATGAAAAATTAGTTAAAAACCTGTCGCAGAGAGTTGGTGCAGTCCACTGGTAATAAGGGCCATAATAAGGAAAAAAACAACTCTTCCTAATTTGTTAGCCTTACTGTTGTTTTCAATTTCTATTTATTCCCGTTCCTCCAGTGTCAGTCTATGTTCATTGACAATTATACCCATTCTTTTATGTCCGAATTAAATCAGATTGCCATCAGCTGTGTGCGGTAAATGTTACGAACAGTCTAGGATTTACGGTAACTGTGCCCTCTACTTTTTGTTCCTGGTTTTAGTTTTCGTCTCTCGGGTATTTATGTCAAATTGTTTCGTTGTGAGGAACAGCAATGAGCCTAGGCGTCGACAGCGAAGTTCGTGGTGAAGAATTAAAGCGTTCATTCTGGGAGACAGAAAATGCTAATGGAGAAGTTTTGGGATGTCGGCGTGCCAGACCTTCACTTGCTGTACGCTGTGAACTGAAGAACTCGCTGCGAGTTCCACAAAAGGCGGTGCAGAATAGTAAGAATACCGTTCTGTTGTTGAATGCTGGGAGAAGTGCATCTCGAATCTTCGTGAGCATATCATTAAAGCGATACTGTCGTGTAAACAGAGTAATCATTCTCCAAGATGAAATGTTTCCCGTTGTCTTTTCTATCTCATTCTTCCCTGGTTTGAGGAGCCACAATTTCGTGCATTCCCAAGACATGGATAGCGCATTGTCGTGTGTGCTTGAATAACACTTAACTGGGTCATTGTTTTGCACCGGAGAGAATAACCATTGTATAATTTAGGCGTATTTCTGTGTAAAAAGATGGCTGGCAACAAATTTGAGATATCTGCTTCACTTTTCATTCATTAATGTTTAAATTAATGTTACGCTTTGGTCTATCTGGTTCATTTTTTTTACATCACATGTACTATTTTATCAGAACACTTGATTTTAACGCAGTATGAGGTGCCTTATGCCGAATGCTCTAATGGACTGAAACAAAAGTTAGTCCAAGACACGACAACTTTATGATAAGGATCTGTTAAACGTGGACCAGAAAGTTTATCCTTGCAATGGAGAGAAGAAAGTGTAGCCATGAGTAATTTCAAAGTGTTCATGATTCGTTTGCAGAAAAAGAACTTGGCTGGACTCGAGCACGGAATTAAAGATCTATCCAGAAAGCGAGAAGACTAAAGAATGAAAACAATCAAAAAAGGTTTCTTTATTCACCCCAAATCGCACGATGATGAGTCAGTAGGGAAGACCGATATTTGCCGCATGCACGAAATCGTATTTTTTAGTCCTCTAGTGGGTGAAATTATTAATATTAATATCCTCCATTCCTCAGACTTTATTAGAATATGAGATCCATACGTCTTAGTTTCCAGAAGAAAATACCAGGAATATATTTTCCTGCTGATGATTTAGCTGTGGCGTAGGAAGGCCTTCATTTCCTATTCCCGCCAGACGTCTGAGGCTGACACCGCTCGCTGAAGATGAAATCTGACATGTTGGCCAGGAAGTGGACGCTGCGAAACTGACCAGCTCATACTGATATGCAACGCCATAGAGAAAAATAGCCAGTTTGGGACAAGGGACGGTAAAAAAAAAAAAAAGACGAGATCTTATCCAAACTATATGAAGAGTCCCGGACGGTTTTAGGAGCGGTTTTGGGGGGGGGGGGGGGGGGAGGTGAATGTGAACCGATTGTTTTAACGACCAAAAGAACATTGTTAGGTTATAACAATCCACTTTTTTCACTGTTGCTGTTGTTGTTTTTTAAGCACTTCTAATTCACAATCTGCACGGACTTCCACTCTTATGAATGTCGGAATATGCACTTTACTTTGCATTAAATGGATAATGGCTGGGTTGGTCTTGGATTCATTTATCAAGCCCTTGTTAACATTAAATTTCAGGGTATCTTTTGTCATTGTGGGGCTGTTTCATGGTGTAGTTTCTTTTACAGGGGAAGACCTTTAAAAAAAAAATAAAAGTAAGAAGAAACCTTCTCTCATCTTTCTATTTTTTTTCAAACCTTTCATCATGCATTGCCAAGCACATTTTCTTTTTCAATTACCTTCTCTGAAAGCCATTTCACGTGGTTGTGGTTAAGTAAGACACAATGAAAATCTTCAAATTTGCAACTGAATAATGTCAAGTGTGAACTCCACCGAAGACTGACCGAAAGATCGGTTTTTGTGTTATTTTTCACCCAATATTTTGATCCGGGTGATAATTCGTCTGATATAATTTTATGCACCCCCATTTGCATCCTACAGTTGTATTAGCTGTGATTCCCAGAATTATTGCGTTTATACGGGTGATAAAATACCTGAAGAGAAAAATGTTCATAATACAACAAAACTGTCTATACGACAAAATAAGACAGAGACAGATCATGCGTTTCCTAGGCTGTGTTAAATCCCTGCCTTTTGAGCTTAGTACGAGAACTTGTGTAGGATAAACGAGCATTATTGTCTCTGTAACAGACAAAACTAACCATTGTATATTTTACGATGCTCTGCATTTTACACGGTTTGAGGAGTGACACATTACGCTCAAGACCGACACCTAGACAACCTTGACGCGCCGAACACTTTGATGCTGTCGGTTCAAATCTGATACTTCCAATGTTTCTAGGCGATATCAAGTTTTGAAAATCGTCTTGACAATTTCTTGTATTTCCATCTGCTTATAATAAAGCAGCAACGGAAACGTCATTTTGCTCGAACTAAACGCAGCTGATTCTATGGTAATCTAACTGTCCAGTTGTTGTTTTTTTCCTCCACTTTCATTAACGCTTGTAATCTTATCATTATCAGCATTACTATTATATTACTATATGTTTATGTATTATTATTATTTTAATTATTATCATTTGTGTGGAAAAGTGAATGAATAAATATGCTGTGTGAGGTAAAGACAATGAAAACTTACATTGGAAAAGAACCAGAACACTCTTTGTTTTGGCCGTCCTTGACAATCATCAGTTTGGTCGTATATTTTTCACACTTAATTGTTAAGCCTTACAATAATTCACCAAATATGGCAGATACATGACGTATAGTTTAACCGTTCAAATGGATTTTCTGAACTTACTCTTGCGAAATACTGAAAGACGCAGGGTGAAAATGTGGCAGAAAGAAAGGGTTGTATGATATTATACAGAAACGATACATTAGAATGCCAAGGAAAAGGAAAAATTCTCTCTCTCTCTCTCTCTCTCTCTCTCTCTCTCTCTCTCTCTCTCTCTCTCTCTCTCTCTCTCTCTCTTTCTCTCTCTCTCTCTCTCTCTCAGTGTGTTTAATAATATTTTGAAAGATTCGAGACCGTTTTGATTATTTCCAAGGCGAATACGATGCAGACGATTTCAACAACAACATTTTTAGTCTTCATAATAGGAATCACAGCAATGGCACCTCGGAGATTTCCACAGCTTAAAGTGAAAGAAAACTTTGATCTGGAAATAATCCTACAGGTGTGGGGAATTTTGCTGAAAGTGGCCAAATGGATGAGAATCAAATCCTTTTCAGTTGCTGTAGCTCGGAAACTGACGGGTGAGAACAGAGTTTACTTAATCTCGTAAACATTGTCTGCTGAGATCATGGAATCTATGGTTGTCTTTGTACCTTGTGTTTGAGATAGGTCTAGCCTCGATTGTTTTTGCTCTTTTCTTAACTTTAAAGGGATTTTAACACGGAGTAGAACATCTTTAGGAATACATTGATCCTCACATCGCGGTTTTGCCCAAATCCAAAGGGGTATCATTCTCCATACGTGGCTGTCGTTTACCTTATTGTGTTCTTTTTCTTCCACCTGGTTTTGTCTACATTACAATATGACTCTTTGTGTGTGTGTGTGTCTGTGTTTGTTTGCTTAAAAATCATTTACACTTCTATCTTTTTGTTTTAATATGGATCTGCTTTCCGATTTGGCTTATTTTAGTTTCATTGCCAGTGATTAACTTGACTAAATAATATTGTAGTGTATCTTTAATTCACGATGTGAATGCTGTTATTGTTTATTTTTACATAAAAAAGAACTGGTATCTATCTATCTATCTATCTATCTATCTATCTATCTATCTATCTATCTATCTATCTATCTATCTATCTATCTATCTATCTATCTATCTATCTATCTATCTATCTATCTATCTATCTATCTCTATCTATCTATCTATCTATCTATCTATCTGTCTGTCTGTCTGTCTGTCTGTCTGTCTGTCGGTCTGTCTGTCTGTCTGTCTTTCTGTCTGTCTGTCCGTCCGTCCGTCCGTCCGTCTATCTATCTATCTATCTATCTATCTATCTATCTATCTATCTATCTATCTATCTATCTATCTATCTATCTATCTATCTATCTATCCGTCCGTCTGTCTGTCTGTCTATCTGTTCGTCCACATATCTGTCTATCTGTGTTTTGATCAGTCTTGTTATATCACCTTCCTCCTAGATCCTACTAACTTTTGAATGCGTCATTAGTATCAGTTCAGGTACCCCGCATCTGTCTCTTATTTTTCTCTAGTTGTTTCGCTTTCTCTCATTTATTTCTGGATCTTTCTCAGAGAGAAAAAGAGATGAGGTAGACTGGGTATGAAACTATGCTCCATTGTGTCAGTTAACGTATACATATCTATATATTCTGTGTCGAGTTTTTCACATGACTGTCTTTGTCTGGGTATTTCTCACACATCGTGACACATGGATGTCTTTCTTCCCTCTCTCTTTCTCTCTCTCTGTCTGTCTCTCTCTCTCTCTCTCTCTCTGACCTCCCCACCTCCTCTCAACCTTTCATGATGCAACTGAGCGTAATGACGGTATGCCCTTACACGCTCACAAGCCAAATCTTCACAAACCGCCGGTATTACAATTCAGAAGAGGAAGAAACAAGATCCCAGTATTTGTCTTGCTAGCTTGAGTGCCCCAGCGTTGTGCGAAAAGATTAAGAGTTCAAGTATAAAGAGAAAACATAAATACAGAGTAACGAGAGAGTTTTTACCTTTTTAACCCGCGTTATCCCTCATTTTAACCCTTGACGCCTGAGGGTAAGACACTTTTCCAGAGGTGTTGAGATTCTCTCTTCGTGGGTCGGAGGGCGCGAAGATCGCACTTTTTCCCTCCGCGGTCATCTCTTAACTTTTAGTACTTGAGATTTTCAAACCACTAATTATCAGTTTTAAATTGGGCACATCGACGTTGAAGGACCCTTCACAACAGCGACAATAATTGGGCTTTTTCGGGGTGGATAAAACAACCAAGGGCAGCTGTGATGAAAAAGGAAGGTTAAGTTTGTTCTTTGGGGGTAAGTGGTGAACAGTCTTTCACTGAACTTGTTGAAGATCTGAATAGTCAAACTTCTTTCAGAATAATTTCTTTGGTCTTCTTTAGCTTTCCGTCTGCCTTGGGTTCTGACTTCTTGTCCCAGTTTTCCCTTTCGTTACCAGCTTTTTCATTTTGTTTTTTAATTCTTTCTGGTCTCTCTGTCTTCTATCTTTCCCCAAGACATTTCCCTCGTGTCTTCCCTGACCACGTAACTTGTGGAATTGAAATATAAATAATATAGTTTCGGGTTCGCAAACATGGATTCAAGAGTACAGCCAATATAAAACTGTCACACTGATCTACTCTTTGGTTTTATTTTTCATCGGAAAATGATCAACTTGACAGCTGATGAAATGGTACATTGCACGCACGACGCACATGCAAATGACACATTTGATTCCACGGGTTATCAGTTTCATATTTAGTTACTAAATTTCCATTGCTTGATTTAAGAAAGCTTTTTTTTTTTTGATAAGTATTTAAAGAAAACAAATTATACCACAATAAAAGCAAATAAAAACAAAGAATGTGATAAATACTTTTTTTTTGTAGAAAAATAGAAACTCATTCGCAATAGATTTTTGAAATGTTCTTTAGCAACATAATTAAAATGAAATTAAAATTTCATAATACAGAATTAAACCTGTGTCCAAAACTATATCAGCCTCTCAACGTGAGGGATGACGTACTGCTTGGCAACATCTGTCATAAAAAATACTGTTCTTATCTGCCAGTTCTACTGTGGGTGAAATGATTTTGCTATTGGCTTTACCTAAGTACCCCCTATGTCTCCAATTTAAAGCATTTTTTAAAATCCTATTCTATTCTCCTTATTCAAAGCTTAAGTAACAGAAAGATGGGTGATAAATGAAAGTATAATTACGAGATAACTCCATCTAATTTATGTTTATTCCCAACTGGAAAAACAATCTATCTTGTGTGTCCGGCGCCGTATGTTCTGAGTGTTTGGCCCGCGAGACTTTGTAAGAGAGCGACTAAGAGATGTTGGTCTCCGGGCCAATTACACATCACTCTGCTGCCTAATGCACAGTGGTGATTGCTTTACTACCTTCTAATCTGTTTCGTTTCTCCACGTGATAAACACTGGCCAATTTGCCTGGACTCTACATCTGCAGTTAACGATATAGGGTAGCAAGATGACGAACATTTCCCAATGAGCAGTGGGTGGCTGCGCTTCCTAGGTGCCAGTTTGGATTAGGCCTACTTTATGGGGAAGAGCTTAGAATGTGGCACTACCCATAATTTCGTCCACGGTGTAAAAACCATGTTACTGTTTGACTGGACACGTGGCTCTTATAGGTGATCAAACTTATGCTAATATTTCTCTAGTGAAGACATGGGTTCCAATCCGAGACAAATGAACTCGTGGGTAAAAGCAATAATTAAGATCTGAGAATACTTCTAGATTTTGTGAGAAGTGCATTAAAATTGCAATCAACCGAAATCCTTAACTGAAACCATTATAAAAACACGGCCTGTCTTAACGTATTTAGGCATATTTCCGTCCATGCATGGCACTGTATTTGTTGCGTGGATCAGAAACACATTTCAGTGAAGTGGTCTTAAAGTGTTTGAACACAGCTGTAATCAATTAGGTTCATATTCTTCAAAGCTTCATGATATAATTATGACAGGTCATAAATGTAGATAAAATAAACCTAACCAAGAGACTGTCGGTCAGCGGCAAAAGTGATAATGCAACTCACTTGTATTAGGAATGAGAAATCAATAAATAAAGATGCCAAACAAAAATACATGCAAAGGCAAAATACTTCACAATATGGGAACAATCCTTGAACAGTTCAGATAATACGTCTTCCTATAAACCAGATGAGGTTATTTGCGAAATATCAAACTTAATTTTGAGAAGGAAGACTCCATCAAGGAGTTAACTAGCCTGTCTTTCTTAGCTCTCTTAGGCGGCTGGGAACTGAAATAGTTGGGAGAAGACCATAAGTGGCACTCCCATGATCCAATCGATTGGGGGCAGATGGTGATATTTGTGATAAGATCATGACAGTGGAACTGCCATTTTTCAAAGTAGGACAAATGAACAATTACTGTAAGATAAAGAGGGAACTACTGGCGGCGTTTTGGCCGTACGTTGTCCTGATCCTGTCTCTGGACAAACTACCTCTAATTGGTTTTCCATTGCAGAAATCACAAGCAGACCAACTTAAGACGTTATTCGGCTATTGCCAAGAGCAAACACATATTTCATTTACTACCCCGGAACCTTTGATATGTAACCTGGGACTTATTCCATTATGTAAATGGACTCGAGGGCGAGAACATGGCTCTACGCCGTCACGGTACGCTACATAGCTTCCAAAGCCGGAATACCAACATTAGATCATCCACTAGCAGGCTCCCTGGTCGCTGTGAGCTGGACTAAAGTCCACCATGATGAAAGTGCTCACTTGCATACCCGACTGGTTATGACAAATAGCATGCGTCTAGAGGTGTGAAATGTAAAGAGCTGCCAGCCGACTGAGGCTCATAACTGACCACAGCACGTCACTGTCCATTTCAGTGATACCGGTCAGCTAGCTAGCTTTGGGCATTGCTGTATGTTTATATGAGTACTCATCTTCACGCGCATTAGCAGCTCTTCCATATGGTAGGTACATTTCTGCGGTAATCACATGCACATTCCCTCGGTATTTATGGACATTAGTTACCACGAACACAAACAGAACAGGTACAATTGACTTAAGGTTGGCGTTATCGTGAGCAGTATATGGGTAACGGAGGGGCAAGTGGATAAATAAAAAGTATAATAAATATTGATTTAAGAAATGTGTTTACACATTGTTTTATGCAGTAGTTTGATTTCTAATAGATCTAGAGTAATATTGGCTCCGTTCTCACAGTTAGGTAGCAATGTTTTTATCGTTCCCTTACGTGGTTCCACTGATAATTTACTTCGTCTTGGATATTTAGTAACATAACGTACAGCCTTTACATTATTAAACTGTTTCATAATAGTGGTCTTTATTATTTCATATCAGTCTGACACGGTATAATTTTCCTCGCTTTTATTTAAATCGCAGTCACCAAGATATCTTGCACTGGCAGTGTATGTAACCCAATCTGTTTCTGTTCGAAAAGATGATTAAGGCAAGAAAATCTGAGAAAAGAGCAGCACCTATTCTGTACATCATCAAATCTTCAGTGTTTGGAAAGTAACAAAACTTCTTACCATCCATTAAATATAAATCAGTATCTCATCTCGAATAACTGTTCTTCAAAAGCTCTGTTCAGTGTAATGGCTAAGGTCTCACAACATGAAAGTCCATGGTGATTTAAAAAAAAAGAATTATATTTATTCTGTTACACACGAAGATCGAGATTCTAATGATTGCTTCATTTAAATTTAAATCTCAAGGCAGTGTACACCTCTTTTCAAACACAACGAGTGATCTGCCACAATATTAATCAAGGTGTCTACGATCTTGTGTCACTTGAAGCAAGTCAAATTTACTGCCATCGCTTGACAAGAAACCTCATGTTGATGAGATAATAAGACTTACCGGTACCTTTCAAACGAACCCACCGAGCGCCGACATATCAATGATTCCCCTAATACATTTGTCTGGTATGGTTGGCATGCTCGTAATTATGATTGTAGCCAGATGTGCTCTAAGTGAGAGCTCCTAGTGTACGAACAAAGGCAAACCGCGAAAGCCCAAATGAAGTCCTGATAATGAATGAGCTACTTAAAAAGAAACCCTGAAATACAGTGTAACTTAGTAAATCATAGATATTATCACCAATATCCCACGGTTTTGTAGGTAAAAGTGCTGAAAAGACCAGACCAAGACATTTCCGTGTACTTCATAGACAATATTGTAACACCAAGAAACAAGATCTTCATCTTTCGGCAGTTGATGCATTTTAAAATTAAAAAATTTTTTTTTTGGTATGGTTGTATGTGTACATGATTATATTTAAATCAGTGTTTCTCAAGTTTGGGTGCACATTCCATCGGCGGGGGCTTGGCAATATTTTGATTGGGGCGTGGGAGTTCAGAATGAGGCATAGGGATATTCTACATAAAGGGCCTATACTAACGTTGTCCGATCATGGTGGGGTGCATGTTATTATATATTTTATTTTTTTTTGAAAATTGGTGGGGCATGGAACAAAAAATGTTGGGAGACACTGTTTTAAACTTCCACTTTTTTTTTTTTGACTCTCTTCATTCCCCCCCCCCCCCCCAACTTTCCCCGAAGATTAGTGGGAAAGAGGACGGATAGGGAGAAAGGGGGAAAGCTCAGTTTGTTGCACTCCAATCTTGTCACATGCACGGCCAGCTAGGAGTCAGCTAAGCATGCCAGGGTTTCCTGTGCTAAAAGCATTATGTAAATTATTGTCAGGAATGAGAGCAAACCAAATATACGGATCGCTCAAGTGATGTCAATACCCTTCTCGCCCCTAACATTTATTTTCTTCGTTTGTATGTTACCTAGTAAATTTGTGACAGAATCCGTTGCATGTTATGAAAAAAATAGGGGGGGGGGTGTATGTCACGGAAGAGAAATACTGCATGAAATGCATTGAACTGAAATTGAATGATTATTATTGCGGACAATTTCTGAAGCGAATGCCCACACACTTGGTCTATAATTTTCTTATGTCACTTCTGAAACATTCTACACTTTGAAATTTACACACTAGGCCTACTTGTTAATTGTCCTTGCAGAAGTTTTGTAAGGGAAATCAAGTTATTTTCTCCATCTATTACTATCAATCCCCTTTTATGAGAAAGTTGAGAAAAACAAACAAACAAATAAACAAAAAAAACAAAAAAAGAAGATATTTGAAGTGAACTCGAATTATTACATCTATCTGGTTAAACATATACAAAAAAAATCCGCTTACACATCTTCAAAGATTTCATCACTGGGATGTCTGGGCAGTGTACTAATTGCTTTGGCAGGCGCAATTTCATGGCACTTAATATCTATTGGTTGTTTCTTTTGTCGTAAATTCAAAACATCCAGACTATTTTCGGGACAGCATATTAATATCTTCATCCAGATCCAAAATGCATACTATGAGATTCTGTGCATTCCTTTATTCACAAGTAGATTTTTCTTCGGCTCTTTCCTACGTTTGAAAATAACCACTGAATGAAAATAGAAAAAAATTGCCCCCTTTAACCTACAAAAACAGAAGGTAAAAGTAGAAAGGCTAATTGTATATTATAGCAGTGTGTATTAAATCGAGAGCAAAGGATTATTATAGGACAATCCAGCCAGCCCGAATGGAAGATCCCTCGCTGGATTACACTTAAACCGTATCATCCATGCCATATTTCGTCTAAATGTTACCGTTTATATCCCGATACAACAAAACAGTTACAAAAGCAAATGAAATTAGGAAAGAATAGATTTATACGCGATTATCCTCGCCCATCAGCTATTTTGTTTTTAGCCATCAGCTCAGGCTTTCTTCCTTGTAAAAGCACAATGATTTAATAGCATAATGACCTTTCTCACTTTTGAAGCTATCTAAAGGATCCAAATGGAAAAGAAAAAAATGGAAAACCTCTTTTTCGGTAATTCATTCAATGATCGCATAATTGATATCATTAATCGAATAAAACGTCACTGAAAGCTGTGCAGGATGCCTCTAACGCCTCATTTCGTGGGCGATCACGTGAAAATAACGGCCACGTGACATTACTAACGCTAAAAATGCCTGATGGAGCAAGCTGTTTTCGCGCCATCAAAATGGCCGCAAAGTGGCCACCATTAAGGATCTGCGTTATTGATGAGAAAGGCATAATCGTAATCAAAAATTCATTGGCAATGAGGCAGAAAAATATGGCTTTTTGAAGGCGTGAATAGCTTTTATCGCCTTTCCCAAAACATGTCTCTGGGCTTTCGTACGAAGCGAATTATATGTGTCTGTAAATACAAACAAGAAAGTAAGCATAAAGGAAAGATAAAATATGAAAGACTCCGTTGTTCAGACAAACGGAAAACTCTGATGTATAGCCACGAGTTGGAAATCTTTCTCTTTATTTATTCGTAAAAATGTCGTATGTAATTACATGCCTGTTTGTATTTCTTTTTAAAAAATACTACACTGAACCTGCTGCATTTTTTTTTCATTTGACATAAAAATCCAGGTCAGCATGTGTGAAAATCTGGTAGGACATGTATAGGCCTACATTTCTTAATGTGAATGCACTTAAAGCTGTAGAGTCCGGATAAATCCAACTCGACGTAATTTCATCTTACCCGGCGACGTGTCAAGCTTATGAAGTACCTGCCAAGTCAATTGAGACTTATTGGATTGCTTTTGCTCTCAGTTTTGCGATAGCGTTTGCAAGTCGCATTTTCCTGAGATTGCTTTCTAACAATGTGATGTTTTGACAGAAATTGTCCACACACGAACTGACCTAGATGGAGGCAGTTGGCAAAGACATAATAATTATGTGAGCAGAGTATCAAAAAGTCAAACTGCTATCTATCTATCTATCTATCTATCTATCTATCTATCTATCTATCTATCTATCTATCTATCTATCTATCTATCTATCTATCTATCTATCTATCTATCTGTCTATCTATCTATCTATCTATCTATCTATCTATCTATCTATCTATCTATCTATCTATCTATCTATCTATCTATCTATCTATCTATCTATCTATCTATCTATCTATCTATCTATCTATCTATCTATCTATCTATCTGTTTGTCTGCTTTTCTGTTTGTCTGTCTGTCTCTGCCCCCCCTCTCTCTCTCTCCATCTCTCTCATCTATAGAGTTTTGTTTGTTCGTCTATCTCAGACAACCCCCCACCTCCCCCCCCTCCCCCCGTCTATTTTTGTGCCTTCACTCCTCTTATTCACCATTGGTATCATATACATACATACATATCTCTCTCTCTTTTCTTTTTTTTTTAGACAAATCCATTTCCTTGAACAGCACTTTTCACTTAATTAATGTAGATTTAGATCTAGTCAAATTTTCACGGAAAGCTGTTCAAGATTTACTTCTTTCTTACCACAAAAATGAACAGATAACCGAACCAAATAAGGTGACGAACCCAAATGTATGTCACTCTTTGTCATTCATTTGCAAATTTCATGGTATAAATGTCTTACAAAGTCAGTAGAGATTGTGACACGATTAGCCGGCCCAATCTTGCTTTCGGAAAACCATTATGCTATCAATTTCATTGAAGATGTTTGATTAAGGATTTCAAATAGGCCAACACTTTAAAGTGCGTACCAAATAGATTTACATTTGTTTCCTGGAGTACGACCTGTGACAAAGGTAAGTGTACGAAGTACTCGCCATTGGTGGTGTGGGTAGGACGATATTATGCATTACGTCTTGTTCAAATAGAATTCTTTTTTTTTTTTTTTTAAATAATAACAATAAAAGTGTTTTGACTTTATCAATCTGATTTGTTTGAAGAGAAGAGGAGGAAGATCTGAAGAAAAAAAAAATAAAATAAAAAATGAAGAAGCTAGTAAACGAGGTTATAATTTGGCACTTTCTTTCACAGGCAAACAAACAAATAAAAATTGTTAAAAACCACTGTGTTCTATATCAACAGCGTCAACTTGCCTGGTTTCGAGCCATTATGAATTTACAGAGCGAGCGACCCGGAAAACCGATATATACGCATATGGTGAAGATAATGAGTGTTTTTTTTGTCCTCTAAATTCTTATCATGCTCTTAGTCTATAGTCTGGCGTTTGTGTCTCGCATTGTTTTTGGGGGAGAGATCATGGTCTCTCCTTCCAGCGAAATCTGACTTGCTACAGCGTGGAAGTGCAAGCTTTATAAAATCGGCGCAATATAGGTACTGCTTTAAATGTAGAAAGCTTCAGAGAGGGGAGAAATTTGGAGACTGTGTGGTGAAGAAGACTATCAGCCTTACTCATTTCTATTTAAACAATCTCTACACTTGATGCCATCTTAAGAGGAAACTGATAGGAAGATGACAAGTTAATGTAATTTGATGACCACAAATTGTAATTCTCAATTTACATTCGGCAAACATTTCAGGTTAAATATGAATACTCCCCCCCCCCCCCTCAATCCCTCCCTCCCCAGTTTCCCAATCCCCTGCCCAACTTCCCGACGTCAAAACAGAACTTACTGGTGTCTTCACCTGCTCTGCTAAATTGCAAAGAGCTTATCCACAAATGTTCCACGTAGCGGAACTAACGAAATGATTGAGTTCGTTTAAGTGAATGACTGTAACAGTGAAAGAAAAGAGGCTATCCATTCTCCACCAGTTAGCTCAATTAAAATAAAAACTGTCTGCGGTGGAGTATTTGACTGTCTGTTTTTCATACCCGAATAAAAACAGTAATAATTTCTCAACTAGTCCACCTATATTGCCGAAAATTCAGAGGATTTAAAATTTTCAATATCATTCTGTTAACAGATTTTAACTTGTGTTTGATCGTACTGCCTCAAAACTGCGGCAATGAAAATGCACAAATATCCATCATGCTACTTGCATAAACAATAATTCGCAACAGTACCACTTAGTGTTGTTGTTTTTTTTTTTAGTTCATTTGACCAGCTGGATTCTAGTTCGACTGCGAATATTGTTTATCCTGTATTTTTTTTTTTTTCAAGATTCTATTTTATGCAACCCTGATTGTTTCTTGTGGTAATGTGAGTGAATATCGCCAGCGCCCCAGTATTAATTGGGAATAGCTAGATCAGCTTACATACATATATCAGAAGCTAATTGATCAACGACAAAGCCTCAAATAAAGATGCATGATCCAGTGTGTCTTTCACTGTAGCGTAAGGAAAGCTGGCTCTTCTTTTAAGCCATCAATCTTTTTAAGTCATCGGCGGGATGTGATCACTGATCCATGAAAATAATGATGACTTATCTCCCGAACCAGATTGTCCTCACCATAAACAAATAAGTCAATTTGTCTCTCCGTGTGAATGTAAAGAATAGAAAAATAAAGAGGATAGAGATGGCATTAGTTATCAGTTTAGCCTTTATTATCTTAATATTCAGCTAAGGAGATAAGTGTTAACTTAATTCGTAGAGAGAACAACTGATTCAACGCCAGAGTGCTGCGTCTTTACTTCTTTACCTCATTCATCTACATCTTCTTTCTTACGTGTGTAAAGAAGTGAATCTTGCCCTTTTCCCCAGCAATTTATTGCCTTCTTGGAATGAGAAATTTCACTATTCACTATTTGATGGTATGGTCAAAGTGTGTAATATAATGAAGAAAAAGTCAAAAATCGGTCATTAGGAGAATGTTTTGTCTACAATTCGTTACATAACAATGTAGATCAAACAGACCATGCCATTTATTGTAAAAGACATACGAACGATGTGATTCTGATTAGTTTTTACGTTACTTGAATTATATCAATTATTTATAAAACAATTTTTAAAATACGCATCTCAGTGACAGGACATTGTTCTGAGATTGGTTGCGCATTACGTGTAAAAGCTGTCCGAAAAGGCCTTTGTTGTATACATCACCATGTAAACAGTTTCTGAAAAATTTGAAGACGTGTTCTTGGTGTCTGAGATAGCCGTCCGAAAAACCTGTCTCTAGTAATTATCAGAACACGGAATCATTTCAATCCATTTGTCAGATATCATGCCGTCCAGCGAGGAAATAATAAACAGGGAAGAGAAAAGTGCGAATAAAATAAGAGCTCTTAATCTGGAAAAGATGCTGCTCAAATCGGGAGGGGGTGAATGTGTGAGGCTCTTTTATCCTGGTGCACATTCAAACTCATTTTAGGCGACATTCAACACTAATTTAGAACAAACAACCCTGAATACAGACTCGATTTATTTTGATTGGCCAAAATATGAGATTCCTAGACCGACAAATGGCCTCCTTTGGTCAGAACAGATCGTCCCAATCTGACCACTGTGGGTAGCGCTGGTCGACCTTACAATGGACATCACTGAAAGAGGTGCAGCGGGCTTTGTCATCGGTGTGAAAGTGGACACCGTGAAGTGGGCAGTGACCAATGTGTCCGGTTTGCAGTCTCTCTTAGCCCCTGTTAACCCCTCTTTGTCCTGAGGACGTGTCAACAAATTTTTCAATCAAGTAGGATAACAGCAGGCCAATTTGTTGCCCGAAAACATGAGAACCGAGGGTTAGTCCGCAAAGTCAGAGGCGGAACACGCTGGGAGTGAGCGTGTGTGTAGCAATACTTTCTAGACTAGGAATTAAAAAAAAAAAAAAATAGTGATTATTTTGGTCAATTGCCCAAATTGGACTTTATTTGCACAGTAAATTTTTCACTAAGTTTTAGGATTAGGATTAGGGTTGGGCAGCGGGTCAGGTTTCGCCAGTTGGCCAAATTAAACTATTCAGTGGCAGAATGGCAACAATAATATTTCGGAAATTGTCCACATAAGTAATCTATTGCAGGTTTGTTGACCCACTGGTCATTGTAACCCCCCCCCCCCCCCCCCCAATTGGTGAATTAGAGGAAATGAAAAGATTATAATATGAGTTCTGTTTTGCTTTGCTATTCTTCTCCCACAGATATGCTGCCTGTTCTGGACCAAAACAAAATGTTCCTAACATGTCACATGAGTGTATGGTGTTGCTACCATAATATCATAACTCGTCACAATTTTGTCCTCATATAGTTATATAGTACGTAGTAATCCTGATATTGACACTGGGGAAGTATATGTGTTCATGTTACTGTGAAATGGCGTTAAAAATAACGATTTCTAAAAGACTATCTGCATATTCCAGTTATGGTAAATTCCAATGCAGATCAGTGAAGTTATAGTAGATCTAAGTGATCTCCAGCCTCTCACATAAATTTTAGAACAGAAATAAGATCATTAATCACTAAGCAAAGAAATTAGGCAGATGGGATCCAAATAATGCACGCACAACCCTCGAGTTTCTTGTTTCTTGTCTCCAAATGTTCTAAATTTGAACAGTTTTTAGTTTAACAACGAATAATTTTTCGCCATAGATATTTATATTTTTACATTCCTCAATTTTCATCAGTCTTGCAAAATTCGGGTTTTGGACTGAAAGACTCTCTGTCTAGGCACTAGATCTAGAAGGTTTGAAATAACGTTTTAACTCACTGGGAAAATACGACAATATCTTGCAAATCATACGTCCCCACATATTATGAACAGAGAATCTACAAACATTACGAGACCGCAGTCGCCATACCATTCAAACACTCTAGAGCTGAAGTAGGAGACTATTACGCGCCTTCTCGGGATGTGCTTTCGGCAAACTGATATCCTTGTCTCCCTCGGGGATAAATCATATGATATGCTGCATGTGGTATAGGGAATCCTCGGTACCGTGCGCTTCTGTAATCCACATTAACTTGTCTCATTATTTCTGCGGTGAAAGTGCAAACAAGTGCAATTGTGGCTACAAATGTGAACCAAATACGACAGTTTAAAGAGATAATTTGGCTCCATTGATCCAGTCCCGATGGGGTGGGTATGGGATATCCCCCTAAACACCGTGCACGCTCGGTCCAAGCACGAAGACCTCCTTCCAGAACGTGGGTCTTCAATGCACGCGAGATGGGCTCTATCCAGATCGTCATTACCAGCAAATTAACGCGTTTAAGATTGGGCTAATCCACGATCCAGCTACCGAGTCACGAAACTGCATCCACAACACAAGAGCCTTCTTAGCATTGTGGACTATGGAGCGGAGACGATTTAACAAGAGATAAAAGATATGGAAGTGCCCCAAAAGAAGTCATTTTAAGACCCAGTGTCTATTTGCTGTTCGTAAATTGGAGTAGAGCTCCAAAGTGCCGGGGTGAATGTGGTCGTGCGAAACATCGCACCTTGCAGGAGATTCCCCAATTTTCTCCTTCTTTCTGAGTCTAAGCATGGAAAGGATCGAATAGCACCTAAGACACGCACTGATTGTAGTTGAGATCCTTTGACAAAGTGGGGATTTTTAGCTTTATTTACGTCTTATATGTGCAAATGCTATTAATATAAGACGTGAAAATAATCGCATGTTTGCATTAAAAGCTATAGATTTCATATTCCAAGGTCGTCACTGCGCCAACTGCAGGATTTCATATATAAAAAGTGGAGACAGGATTATATCATTTTCTTTAGCATTTCTAAACACTATACGTTTTCATATTCATATAGCTGTTCCCTGCAGAAACTCATTGCTAAAATTTAACGCACGTCACATAATAGACAAGAAATTCGTTACATCAACTCATAACCATAATTATGCAAGCATTCATTTACAGGCTTAGACTCGAGGATTGAGGCTAAAAATAATGTATTGCAGCCACCAAGGCTGTGCCATGTCATGATTTCATTCAATGTGCACACACAAACACACAGACAAATCTGAATTTATTGGCATAACCCTCTGTTTGACGTCAGTGGTAGGCTGATACTGAGGAGAAAAGGACGGAAAGAAAGAAAGAAGAAGAGCCTGTCTTTCTTGGAACCACTTCGATAAGAGAAGGCACGCCCGAGACAAGGAATGATCGCTCAACAGAAACATCTTCAATGGGCACACGTCCCATAAATTTCGCTAAAACAATCCCAAATCTCGATGGCAAGGGCACGAACAGTCAACTTTTAATTGTGCTTTAGCGCTGCTGTTTTGTTTTCTTTCAGCGCAAGAATGTCTTAAGATAATTTATGGCTAATTTTGTGAAAATACGGACATTAATTTCCTCTAGTGGGGGATAAGCGACATGATTGCGTGACTCTGGCTCTGTGAAAGTCATCTGTGGGTAGGAATGCATGAGCTGATGGAACCATTTTGTATTTGTTCACTCTTTGTCATATCCGTAAGAAATATGGGATGTTAGAGGCAAAGCTCGCCAATGAGAAGATATTGGAAGATGCTGGGGCTCTTTAAAGTAACATTCTTTGTTGATTCTTTAACGACATTCCATTTCAGCAGTGTCCTAAAATATATTAGTGTGGTCCCCATCTCACACAGGTCAAGTTTCTTTTCCAGTGGGTGGAGGTATTGCCGTTTTGTGATAATCAGAATAATCATTATAACTGTGATGAAAGAAAGAAAGAACACATTCTGTCCCTCCTTCTTCCATTATCTGCTGTCATGCATTCTGCCATTCTGCATCATTGTAAACTTCATTCTGGAGAGGCGCAGGAATCGATCTAAGGGTCAACAAAATGGATATTCTGTCTGTCTGTCTGTCTGTCTGTCTGTCTGTCTGTCTGTCTGTCTGTCTGTCTGTCTGTCTCTCTCTCTCTCTCTCTCTCTCTCTCTCTCTCTCTCTCCCTCTCTCTCTAGTATAACAAAGAAATGCGTGTAGGTGTATTTAAACTTCTATTTTGCTGTATTGTTTGCCTGTATCTAAAAATGTAATTTTGTTAAATAAAGACAAATAGTTAATGTGCACATTAGTTTTTATGATCTAATCAAAATCTGTATATATTATGCAGGGTTTTAAAATCACGGATCTCGTATCAAAAGAATTAATTACTATGATGTATGCTTATTAAATGTACACAGACTGTGCGTGTCTTTGGCCTAGACATTTGGGAGAGTTAATTGTTCTGAAAATATGTCTTTAATGACATAGCGCTGCAAACGAAGTAAAACAATACAACTCGCTTAAACGGAGAACTCAAAGACATCATCCAGGTAATTGAGCACACAGCCACAGTACTTACTTCGAACACTGGAACATTACGTCGAAGAGTTTTCGCAATGTTATAGCTATTGTCAACAATTTCCTTTTATGGCTACATCACACCAGGTTTTTAAAAAGGTCCCTTGTATTGATGCAAATTGATACTATCTTTTTGTAAGACCTTATTGATTCCGATAATGGCTAAAACAGCAAACCGTTCACGTCTCTATTCATTACTTTTGTCTCCAAATTTACTTTTCTCAATGGTGAGTTCGTGCCGTGGTCAATTAAAGAAGACTACTTTTAATAGCATTCGTTGCTATGTCATTCGATCCCACGCGATTCAGCCTTTTATCCTTGACCCGATGGTTTTAATTAATATCATGAGCTAATTCCCAATTACAGAAACATAATCTTTGTTGCCATGAATACGAAATTCAAAGCCTAATCGACAAAATCAAACAGGGACTTTAGAAACCTCACTGAAAGTGCAAATACCGGAGCGTCGCTTCAGTGACGGCCTTAAGTGGGCTTGATGGCCACTTTTATTGGCCTATATCCACAGCCTCTTTGTTGCGACGAGCACTCCACGCTTAGCGCCCTCCATTACTCAAAACAAGGGGGTTAAAGCATTAGGTTGATGTTTACCGTTGATTGGTGCAGATTTTCATGCCAGATAAAAGAGCACGTTCACTGTAATCATAATGGGACTTTTATTTTTTTCAATAAACCGCACAGACGTCTCCTACAGCTCAAAAACACGTGCCATTTAGTACATTACCGTGAGTGCCCAAAGATATGTCTGCGCATGGCTACTTCATACCGGGTATTCCGTAGCCAGTCTATATAGATATTTGTTGTTGTTGTTTCGAAATGAACTGTTGAACAATTTCAACAATGGAATTTCCCACAGATCTGAGATATCTGCAATTTGAAAGAATTCGTTTTAAATCAACAATTATGAAAATGTTCACATGAAGATCAGGTGTATTTAAAATGTACACATTCTACAATAAAACCTGCTTTAGGAACAATCGTTACTCTCCGTACAACACAAGAATGCAGTATACGAAGTTTGGTTGAGTTACATGTAGATACCAAGTTTACTCACAATCATCCATTGTGGGAATAAAGCTGATGTCTCTCCATTCATGACCATCATAATGTTGATAAGAACATGAACGCAATGCAGACAGCTCATTCCTATTGCATTCTCCCAGACAGTGATACAGATACCATGGTTGAAACTGCATTATTGATAAAACGCCTACATATAGGATAGATTAATGCCATTTCTAATATTTATTTGTTCCATATTTTCTAAAGATCCAGTATGAAACCTCTGAAACTAACCATGACCATGTTAAATACTATACCTAACGATGTTGAATTCTCTCGTGTAGCATATTCGCAGATCTCTGATTATTGGATGGAGTCTAAACGGTAGCTGAACTTGTCAAATTCATTAGACATCACTCTAGCGTCAGAGAATTCCACTTGGTGGACCGGATGAACGCAAGTCTCCAACTATGGCATTTTATGACGTGAGTGTTGTTTTTGCTGCTGCTGTGGCCAATGCTGTCGCCGACCTGGGGAGTTTGCACATCTCTTAAAACGAGAGCAACAATTTGGGACTTCACAGCGTCCTTTCTAGACATGTTCGTCACTGGGCGGGGTTAAATTTACAAAAAAATCTTCATCAAATCCGGTCTGTTAATTGTTTTCCGAGAATATTTTAATTAATCAACATAGTTGATAAGGCACTTTTAAGCAAAATTTTATAAAAAGCCAACAAATAAAAAGACAGCACGCCCGCAGCACTAAGGCACCCACGGCAAAATGACCAGGCAAAAAAAAAAAAAAATGTAGACGCCAAGGATTGCTTTGCTCATAATATTTTATTATTGTGTACCATAAAATATTTTAAAACAAATCGATCTTTAACACAAAACTGCAGACAAAGTAAAAAAGATGCAATAATCATGAGGAACACCATCCCAACGTTTACCAAAGTTTGACTACGTTCACTTTTATCTTGTTGATTCAAGCGCGCAGAGTTCTAATATTGCTACAACTTAAACAACGGTTTTTATATCATGTCTTGGTATTTTGTCAATGAAGAGATGTTGGAAAAAAGTTGCCAGTCGCGTATAAAAAACAACAGAAAATGTGTTTTAATGGTTCAAAAGCAAGGTTTGGAAGAAGGTTCGAATTTCCGGTGACTATATCAGATAAAATTCTGCCATCTACATCCGAAGAGGGAATCACGTCAACAATCTGGCTAGCTCAGCTTTGTCGTGAAGTCGTGCGGCTCACAAATAAAATTTATCGTGGTACACTAAATATTACTACACGCTGATAGCATCATTATGAGTGAAGGTTAATGTTCTTATGATATTGGATGAGAAAGCGTGACAACAATATTCAGTTTATTTAGCTGAAGATCAGATTACTCGTTTTAGGGTCAGCAATCATTCCTTCAGTCAGTTTCCTAAAATAATTGGGATTAAACTAAAATGATCTAAAGGACGAGACTTCCTCCAATGAAAAAGCTTGGTTTTCTACATTTTATCACATTTCCTGTGTGATGCCGCTACGCCAAAAAAAATAAATAATAATAACGCCAATAATTACATCTGGAACAATAATAATAACAGAAACAACAACAACAAACCAGTTAATCTTCTGAAGAGTACGTGGAAGGATACAACAGACTCACAATTTTACATAATAACACTATTGCAATTTTGAATTCTATGAAGAAAATCAATTTTGGCATGGTGATTGAGGAAAGCCTCGTCACCGACTCGGAGCCATGCGCAGCTTGCCATTGTTAGACGCCAAGATTGAATCGATGAAAGTTTCCGGCTGAAATTTTCATGCCAACAGTTATCACAAGGGCCTGTGATATTTAAGTTAATATTTGTACCACTTTGAAATAATTAAGACCATACTTAAAGCGAAACTCTACCGAAAGGGGTCAGTAAAATGGTTTGTTAACTTTGTTAGTTCAACTAATGAAAGAGAAAGCTCACAGCCGCTGGAACTCTGGCACGTTGCCATTGATGACTTGTGATTTAACGTAACATTTCAGGACGCTCTTAACAGATTCTATTTCAGTTTCATGCAAACTCTTTTTGAATCATAACTATGTGTACAGGAAGGCAGAGTGGGGCGTGTCCTAAACCACTAACGAGTTCACGAACTCTTAACGACGTCCATCGTGCATTGCTGCATTATCCAGCCTCTATTTCGTGTAAAAATTTTCGTTCTCTTTTTCTCTTTCGATACAAACACTCTCAGCGCATACCGATATTTACTCATGTGTTCCAACTCTTTTCGTTTCGAATCCGAGATTGTTAGTGATGCATCAATATTATGAGTGTCTGCAGAAAGTATCGACCTTAGAAACGTCCGAACTTCACCATAATCTGCCACTTTAAAGGGGAAATCCTACTGGAATCTCCACAAACCTATTTCATTATTCTGTCTAAGAGAGGGCTGCTAGAGGGTTAACATGTACGCACCTAAAAGTCCCTGAATACGCTACCAAACAAGTTGAAACGTGGTGTACTATCTTAATTTTTGACAATAAAATACGCCGGCTTCAATCTTTAATATTATTTATTTACCTTTTTTTTTTTAACCACAAATAAACAAAAATGAGATTCATTTTCGTTGGCGATGAAAAGTATGATCTGAATTTCGTTATTCGCATCTGTTGACAAGTTGCTGGTTGAAAAATCAACTCTATCACATCTGTGTATTCTGCAAGGAATTGTGGTGTAGTAGTACATGTATTTGCATCTAACACAATGCCATTACTATAGAATTTGCAAGAGTCATCTTGCTCTGGTCGGCTCGTTCTGTCTAGTAGACATGAAACTGGTGAAGACATTACAGGCGATAATTACATAACTTTGCTGCCAATCACCCAAAATAAACCATGTGAGGTTCCCGGCTCGTTGTGTTTAAATCTGGGCGAAGTTTGGCAAGATACAAAATATATTCAATACTTTCTCTTTTCAAATTCTAGCTCATCACTGGAGCGATATAGCTCTCGATCTAGATAAGAAATTAATTAATGAATTTAACCTTGACTTTGTAAGTGCTTACTTTTACTCAGGGGTCTCGAAATAATGCTAAATGCTCAGTTCTTGCAGTTTGTGAGAAAAAGCCTCAAGTGACAGCCATTAAACACGCTTTTTTTCTTTCAACTACAAACTTGAAACAGTCAAGCTAGTCAAGTTAGTAAGTGCTTCCCTACTCCTACCCCACCCCTAAAAAGCAAACAAAATATTTTTTATGGTCCGTGCTGGTGGCACGATAACACATTTTTCCACCTAGATTTTTTAAAAGCATGCATGGAAACTTTGATATTCTCTTCTACATTTTCTATTTACCCGCCTTTCCTCGTCATATTATCTCCTTCTGGCCATTGATTGTACTCTATCCACACTTTCTTTCCACCCCACTGCTATGTTACATTAGAACTGCTCTTAATTTTGTATATATTATCCCCTCATCTCCCTTACTAATTACTGAGCAATAAATAAGGAAGTTCACTGGTGGCGATGGGTGTTTAATTATATAATATTAAGAGAACACATTACAATATATACACATCAGAAGAGATTTCTAAGTTCACCACAAATTAAATAATTCACAAAACGTTAAGCGCTCTTACACTATCAAATTTACTGGTGTGGACCCCCAGAGAGTTAAATGACATTTCAAGCTAGCTTAAAAGTTTATTTGTTTCTCTCTTGTTCGAGACTCATATTTCAGTGACCGCCTAATCTGCCTTAAGCTGATGTTCTAATTGTACACAATGGTTAATGGGCATTAATTACGCCGATAAAAAGGGACGGTGTCACGCTGTCTGTAACAGCACACCTATACATTTCTTTTAATGAATGCCTTTTTAATTCCCCTAAACGCGCGTATCTCGCCCTTTGGATACAAGGCCTGAGTTTTTACATTTCCTGGAAGCAGAAAAAAAATAAGGGGAGGGGAATAAATGCTTTGTAAAACGTCACAGGAAAAAAAAAATGTGCAGGAGCTAAGGTAGCTGGACTCCCTGTGGAAGGTGTGCACACCAGTCCTGTCGCGTGCAAAATCAAAAATAGACCATGGTATCATTATGTGCACACAAAATAAATAGTTAAGGCAGAATCAGACCATAATTGGACAGCCGAGAGTCACCAAACTGCCACGTGACTATCACCGTTTAGTGAAGAAGTATGGTGGTTCCGATCTGAACGCAGCATCTAATTGTCTGCACTTTTTGTTGTTGTTGTTGTTGCTTTTTAAACGGTTCTCAGGATGCAATGATTTAAGCCTTGATTTTTCCAAAAAAAAAAAAAAAAAAAAATATTGACATTGTTACCGTTTTTGATGGATTAAAAAAAAAATCAAGATGTAGACTCCTGATTTCTTGAAAACGATGTTTAGCTCAAGATGAGAAATCAACATGGCGATACAAATTAATGTACATGTACTTAATGCTTTCTACTGGAGCTGATTTCTTGACTGTGTCAGTTTATTTTACCAAAGGTTTTACAGACAGCAACTTTACTGCAGTGCGGAGTTTCGAATTGGACAGTGATGTGATGTTAAACTCTTTGTAATGACAAACATCACACCTGCTGTTAACCTAACATCAAGATCACCACGTGATATCAGACCGAGTCAGTCGCGCCTCAGATTGAGACATAGGTCTACCGCAGTGTTAGCGTCCATGGTCACATTCATCTATAGGGAGGTGTAATTGTAGCCAAGGGACCAAAACAATATGAAAATATTGATTATGATCAGTTGCTCCAAACACTTAAAAAGAAGAAGAAGAAGAAGTTATTGCGGTCAACTAGCCATACCCATGACCCAAACCTAACCATACTCTCCCTTCCATTTTTTTTTTTCGAAAAATTCACCGCACACACATACGCAACTTAATTTGGGCCACCGGCCAGAATTATCACCACTTATTTGTTGGGAGGAGCTTATTTGTTGAGAAAACAGAGAGTTCCATTTTGATCCTGATGGTAGCTTCCTGATTTCTCCCCTTGAAAGAGTAACCTTGAGCAGGAGCGGAGACTGATACTGATTTCGAACCGACCGTGGCTATAACATTCTGAATTAATAGCAGTTCACCATGTTGCCTTTATGAGTATATCTTTATCTTCTCAACGCCCTACCGCCTTTGGTTCAATATTTGTCACCCTTAAAGGCACCCTGGCTTTCTTTTCCTTCCAATAAAATTATTAACACATTTTGTATGCTGCGGTGTTCGTGAGTAGGTATAATACGTAAATAAGCAAATCAGAAAGCCCATTTCAGAGGCCTAGTTGGTATACTTTGACAAACACGAACAAAAATGCCTTTCCGCCATTAAGTCCAAAACGCTTGCAACTGATGGGGTAAAGAAAGGTGAGGTATCAAAAGTAATGGTCACTCCATAGAGAGAAAACGGCCATTACCGAAATGTTGACATTACATCAAAGTGCGTCTTCACTGATCAGTCCCGTTGCTGAATACTGGCCCGCCTGATGTGAGAAATTACTAGATAATGTGATCCATGTCAGGGTGGTCTGTCCTTTGCCAACACACCACGGCATGGTACATCATCACCACCAGTTGGGTCACTTTGACTCAATCCCTCATGTTATTTTGCACATGAATTATTACGATTACTATAAAGCAGTTTTTTTCTGCCTTGTCCTAAGAAAAAACATAAGCCCCTTATCAAAGGTAATTTAACGCGTAAAGACACACGGGTAAAGGGCCCATATATAATAATTAACAAGACAACATGTGGGCTTGATGTCGCTTTTGTCTTGTACATATAAAACTACAGGAAGCATGTCATAACATAATATTCTGTGAATATAAACAAAGTTCAATTCTCTGCGACGGCTGTGACGATATTTCTGCTTCCTTTTATCCTTTCATAGGTTTATATGACTTTGAATACATGTGCCTAAGAGAGGTATGAGCGTAGTATACCATCATGTAATGTGAGTAAAGCGAGGCGGTCTATATCTACATGTGCCTCCACTGAATGCTGTATAATCCTCGTGGCTGTATTATTATTGGTTGTTATTATAAGCTGGATACGCCAAAAGCACCTCGATTAATTTATAATGCGAGAGAAAGGATTTTTTTTATCAATGTTTTTGTTTTGTTTTGTTTTTGGTGTAGCAGCAATTTTTTGTCTCTGCAAAGTTGTTTCGCTTACCAAAAATACATGTTTGTAATATACGGGAATAAAATGGTTTGGTTTTGTATTGAGCAAATTTTAATATTTGTTAGTTAAAATGGGGAAACGGATGTGTAGCAAGTAATTCTTCACAGAATTTCTATGAAGTGGTTTATACATGAGAGAAACTTCTTTCTTTATCCATGCCATTTGTGTGTATCTCTCCCGTAGAAAACAAACTGTTTCGTCTACAAATGACTCATGTCAAATTTTAATGATGTTTGTTTTGTGTTTTCTTTTCGTCTTGTTTGGTAATAGTTTTTTTTTTTTTTTTTTGGATATACCATTATATTAGTATACTTATTAGGCTGTATATACCTAAAAAGAATGACTTACCACTACACTGAGGATATTTTCTGATCAGACAATAAAATTGTTCATCAACATCACTAGCTGCCGTGCTGATCTTCAGGGTACTTAAACGCTATGAAAGAACGAAGAGAAGTGAGGTAGGGAAGAAGAGACACAGGGAGAAAGAGCGGGGAAAAGCTGCAGGAAATGGGAAATGAAATTGTTGGGAAGATCATGATTGTAGAAGACGGGGAATTTAGATATTGAAAGATTTCAAAATAAGAGGAAATGGGCTTAGTTTCAGTACAATCTTCTTCAGCTTGATATCTTAAAACACATAAGAAAAGAATAAAAGAAAGAAAAGCAGATGAAAGTGTTAGGTCCTAATCATTTCCCCCGTCAACTAACTCTCAAAACAACGACATAAGACACCTTGTATTGTTAGGCATAATATCGACAAAAGACATCTTGTATTGTTAGGCATAATATTAACACTCTCATTATTTGCGTGGATGATTCAGTCCACAAAGATCTCAGGATATTTCTCGCAGCGACTGAAGCCGCGATGGTTTTTGTCATGTAAAAGTCCTTTATTCAAAATGATTCAACGGGGCATTAAAATACAACCTCTTAGTAGACGACTGCATGTCGACATGTAGCCATTGTCTTCCAGCTGTTGTCTGCCATTGCAAGTCCTCAAGATGGTGAAGATTGTCTGAGTGCTGCAGATCAACGGCCTTTTGCCATTTTTGCGTCTTTTGAACCTTATTTATGTTTCCACTGCTTAACTGAACTTGTGGCATAGGGGGATCTATGCTGAGGTCTTCTGACACTGAAGTATACTTAGACCTGGAAATCAGAGGTTTAGAGCTAAGTAACGACACGCTGGGAGAGAGACTGTGTATAATCACATGGTACAGATTAATTTGTAAAGCACTAAAGTCTAATGAAAAAACATGAAACAACAAGGAGTCTTCTGAAGATCAAATAAAATATTAAATAACCTGGCATGAGAGTAATAATTCAGCATTTTTTCTTTTGTTCCTACAGAACAGAATCGTATTTGACTATGTTGAATAAAAACGTATCTAAGTTGCTCATGCAGTTTAGGAGAATGATCTATCCTGATTTTGACGTAATTAGTTTCATCATCAGTTAACTAGTTTTTCTAATCAATATGAAATATATCTGAACTTTTAATAATTTTCTTTTAGGCTTTGCTTTTGTGGAAATTGGGAATAGGAAATGCTACATCCTTGAGCCCTGTGAAAATAACAATATTTTGTTCTGAATATCACCCAGGTTTTTTTTGGTTTTTTTTTAACGTTTTTAACGTTTTTAGGTAAATATCAGAGTTGTGTAACTCTTGAACACCCTTTTTAAGTATCTTCCCCCTTCCCCTTTTTTTTTTTTTTTTGAACACACCCATTAATGGCCACCCTGCAAAATCATGACGCCGTGTAACTTTGCACAAGAGCAACTGACAGTGCCAAAATTGAGATGTTTGGATGCGAGAATGCAGATCCTTCTATTAGTCTCTCTGCTACAAATTGGGTCGTGTGAAAATTACCTGTCATATGACTTGATGTTTAGCGCTATTTTAACGCCCTCGTATCTTTAGGATATTGAGAAATTCGTGTACATAGAAACTCGAAATGGGAGTCAGCGTTCATGACTGTTTGGGTATTTTCTCAAGAGAGTATGCTTTAAATTACACATTATGGCGCCCTATTTACTGCTGATTGTTTGGTACAATAGGCCAACAGCCACATCCAAATGTACAAATTACAACGTAAACCTCCAGCCGTCGCTGGCGTTCTAATGGTGTCGTTAGAATTCTCCCGTGGGCCTGCTGACCCTCCTGACACGAGGTGGAAGTGGGAGGAGTCATGTTATACCTCCAGGAGGTGTCATGTGACAACGAAATGACTCTGGCCAACACCTGCATCCACTATTTGTCTTCATAGGGTTCCAATGACACTGTGTGATAGATGGCAATGGCGTAGCCAACTTGCTAGTTTCATTCTAAGTGGTCTCATTACACACGGCATGTTTTGCACAAAACTGAGGGTATTATTTATTTATTTAATGTAACATTCTTTTCTTTTTTTTTTTAAATAAGAGCATTGCTTTCCTCCATTGTCGGAGTCTCTTCTTCTATAGCATTTTCTCTTCTTTTGATACGTTCTTCGTTTGCATTATTATTTCTTTAATTAAATTCCTTCAATTTATTATTTTTATGAAGTGATTTTTTTGTTTGTTTGTATTTATCTAAACAATGACAGTTTGAGACCTAAAGGACTCTGGCAATGAATAGACTGATCCATAACATATACATTGCACGCCATCTTCCTTTCAACAGGCTTTCTGTGGACAACAAAATTCCCAAATGCGCTTTGGCGTAAATAATTTGCGTTGAGAGGTAAGAAGGCCCTTCGTTAAAGTCAATACAGCACGTAAAAGACTGTTTCTCACTGACTGTTCATAGTTATGTCCAGTTTAAAAGAAAACAATTTATTTAGACTAGAAATGGCCACAAAGAAAACGAGACTGAGTGTTCCATTTTTGTTTCTTCTGAATTTTCCCATCAGCTTAAATGAACAGTCACCGACGGTTTGGAACCTTTCTTATATCTTATCTGTACTTGAACCTATCTTTTACTCTTATCTATACTCGAACCTGTCTTATACATCTTTACTCGAACCTATCTTTTACTCTTTTACCCTCTCCCAGTGAGTACAATAGAACAGTGGCTTAAATTTGTATTACATGATTAAGTATGTTGCATCTATTTATAATTCAAGGGCGCAAGTGTAAAAAATAAACAACTTCCAATACGAGTACCCATAGCTGGTTGTTACTCTCTTTGAAACTAGTCATGAATGTCCGCTATGATGTTTCTATTATTGGGCAGAGGATGAATAAGGCTTGCCACGATTACCAAGGGGTAATGTCCTCTACTGAAAAATACCAGCAATTTGCTGCTCTTCATTTTCCATGATACACATTCTATGAGTAAATGGATGATGATGATTAAGTTATTTTTTCTCCATAACCAAGCCCATGTCCGCCCAGTGGAATGACATCTCTGCTTATTGCGGGTGTCTCAAAAACCGCAGACCATAGAATTCAAGCACTAGATCCCACTCTCATTTTGGTTTGAGTAATGACCATTTGATCATCATCTTTTGATACTTTCTTTGGCACAGAATGAGAGCGCTGGGACTCATCGGTCATTTTTCTTCTAATTAAGACGGCACAGCCACCACACAATTAGTTTCCCTGACAGGCCAAGCGCCCCCTCTTACTTATAGCAAATTACCCGGTAATTTCTACTAAGGGTGAAAAATGAGTGCGCACCGCCCCTTAGTGTTTTTCCGTTGTGGATGCCTGTGCGGCACGACAATGGCGCTTGTCGGCCATGATCATTTCCTCCTTATTGTCTGCCACGGGCGAGGATAAATATTTATCACATTTAATAACAGTGTAGAAAGCGCGGCCTGTTTGCAGATTGGTGGTGTTGTCTCCCGTGATGGGCTACTTGTTGGTGTCACTCACATTGAAACCCAATACGCGATAATCCCTTGGATTCCATGAGCTCTAACTTTATATCCGGACGCAGGCCGGTCGTGGGCATAAACTTTGTCGACGTTGGCATCATGGTAACCAGTGCTTCACAGCTTCCCACAGCCACTAAAGGACATTTTTAAGTCGCAATAATATCGCTTCTACAATGCAAATACGGGTAAAAGCGTTCGTATGTAAGCAATTATTGTTTAATTCTCAGTATAGGCAATAGAAAAGATAAAAATGTTAGTGTTTGTGCAAAGATTGCGAAGCGATAAGTGACTGAACTTGCCTTGCTGTAACACGGCCCCAGTCACTTCTACAACAAAGTAAGTTCAGGTGAAGACAATGCTGTAATAATCTTCATGATATTCTAATGGTTTTACAGCACACACAAGCCTCGTGGGGACTGAGTGATAGATGCAGCCGCAGTTGTCATAACCTATATTAATAAAACACAAATTTGACGTCATCTCATCAAATCCGTGACTATATGTCCGTTAAAATAATTATATGTATGATCTTCAGGTTTCATGCACCTGTTACTGGCAGTCGTCTCCAGTTTGCATTCGTTAAAAAAGATAAAATCACTGAGGCACTGGGGATCGTAAAAGATATTTTTTAATTTTATCTTTCAATCATCACAAAGTTGTTCGAGTCAGTTTGGCGCAGAATGAAAGAAGACGATGCAGATTGCAGAATGATTCTGAAAACATTGGTCAACAAACCTAATCACAGTGAGAGAAATACAAAAAAGAAGCCTTTACTGGGCAATATGATATGAACCAAGGGGTCATGTAGCAATTCAATTAATTGTTTTGCTTTGCGCCAGTGACATAGATTCACCGAAAACTTCACATCTTTCTTCTTATTTACAGCATTGTGTGGGCAGGTACTCGGACCAGAGAGCCTACAATAACAATATAACTTATACCTATAACAATACGTATTGTAGGCTCTCTGCTCGGACGTAGATGTTCAAGCTTGCATCTTATTAAAGCAGCTTATAATAGCTCCAAGTAAAATGTCTTGGTATGGAGGGTTGATATGGTATTGGTATAAATCACAAAATAATGGCATGATCCCAGTGCTGAGTATGATTCCTGCGTCTTTTGGGTTCTATTGTCAACCCAAATAATATAAGTCGCTGGAATTTGAGATGGCCTCTAGATGTAGGGCTAGCCAGTCACAAATCAGTCACGGAAATTGTGGAAAATCACCGATTAAGTTGGCCGTAAAGCCCCCAATGGAAGCCGCCCAAACCCTCCCCGCGCCACACAGGGCAAACGGAAATGGGAGCCAGCAAGAAGTTGAGATGTATGTCATTTGTCCGTGGGATACGAGCAGGGGCTCACCATTTAGCCTGACAATCGACCTCTTAGTTTGATCTATGTTCAAGCATTAGGCGATTTTACCCCCTGCACGCTTAAGAAACTGCAGACGCATTTAAACTGATATAAAACTGCATAACCATGGCAGTAAGAAAATCAAACAGCTTTGATGAACATTAAATTTGGGTTCAACGCATGTCTGCCCTTCTTACAGCATGTCCAGAGTTTGCAGCTACGAATCACCCCTAGTCGTGACACATGGAATGGCCAATTTATCTAACAACTTTACGGCATCTCCAGAAACATCAATCAGGCGTTTTACGACATTTGAGACGTCTCGTTTAGAAAAGTGTGAAAGTTGCCGTTGTACAAACTAGGGCCATGTAATGCATGAGAATTGACGCAGGCACAGGACGAAGGCACAGAAAGTCATCTAAATGTTTTAATGATTGGAACAGAGGAATGTGATATCACTGAATGCAGGATCAACTCATCCATTACATGCGGTGCAATTTTCTTAGGTTTTAGGGAAAGGGGAGTGGCACTACTTGTAGATCTAGCCTAAAATTTAGAAAGGAGTTAACAATCAGTTTAACGTTTTTCTTCCACATGAACGTGTTTAGTGTCGGTTTACTGTGACCCACTAAGCATAAATTTTAATTTAAGTTGTTAAATGACTGAATATAATCTTTTTTTTTAAAGTTGAATGAAAATCATGCCACAATATTATACTGGGAAGCTGAGACCTGCCTGTACTGTAACTGTTTCAACGTGTGAAAAGATAGCATGGCTCTGCTGTTTTTGTGTTGTTGTTGTTTTTTTTGCAACAAACAAGAGTTTGGCGAGAGGGGGCTCGTTTGGGAGGGGGCGGGGGGGGGAGGGGGGAGATGTAAAATTATACTTGGTGAGAATGTGGGAGAGACTGCTGAATTGAGACATGTATCAAATCAAAATGAATACATATGTTGGTAAATCATTCTCTCCTGCCTCCCCCGCCCCCGGGTCCAGTTTGACCAATAACTAGTTCCACTGTCGGTGATCTTGTTATTAGATCTAGATTCTAGATCAAATTAATTAGTCTTTCATAACTGCTAATCTCATTCCAATTTACTGACAGCTATAAACAGTGCCTGGATTGAACAGAAAAACTCGCTACTGCAGCCTGCTGCGGCAAATCCACCACAGCAAACGGCGTCATCACAAATTACCATAGCACCATTTAACCCTAATGAGGCCAATGAAGAATCATTAAACGCTGCCAAGGGTTAATGAGCTGCTAGTGGAAATAATTATAAATGAGTAAAGATGGTATTTGGAGCATGAACTGACCTGGAAATTCGAACAAAGTGTACAGTATGCTAGTGGCAAGCCAATTTCATTGGTTCTTGCGGCATGGTGTTGAAAAATTAAGTTTGGCCAAGGGCTAAGCTACCCATATTTTTTGTTGTCAAATAGGCATCATAATGTTATTTTTGGGGGTTAACACTATCGATTAGTTGATTTTCTTGTCTTGCGACGAAGGGGGTGACATGGTGAGGGGTGGGGGGGGGGGGATCGAAATCATGAATGAGGGACGATTTGGGGGCAAACTCATGGCAGTCACTGACTTGTTGAACAGCACATGTAGATGGTTTTAGAACTGAAAAGGCCAATTTTTATCAGTGCATTTGATAAAGAATGCTTTCTGTTCTATAACGAACAATCAGTACGTCTCTTGCCATAAATAAAGCTTGAGAACTTTAACATCATGATTTGTGTGATGTGTAGTATCTTCTTGAGAAATGTATCCATTGGTTTTGAGTACGGATTTTTTTTTTCCGGGGAGGGGGGTGGGGGGTGGGACAGTGGAAGAAAATTTGGAGCCCAAGGGCCAGATTGCCTGAAAAAGGTGGAGAACTAATGATGTACACAAAAACAATGCTTTAACACCGGCACAGGATTTGGGGGGGGGGGGGGGGGGGGTTGTTAGAAATGGCACGTCTTTATTCTATCCTCACACTTTCACTGCTGCACCCACAACTTGTTATCAATACTGTCTGCTTATTTTAGCTGTACTAAATCTATTGCCAACAATCTAATGGGATTTTTTTCTTTTATCTTTTTCAATCGTTTTTTTAAGAATATATCGAATGTCAACGATGTCATCGATTTACAGCAAATACTGTTATAGAGCAATCAGACTTAATCGAGCCCGAAACAGTTTTTCACTAGAGGTCTATAAGCTTATAAATTATGTCACGGCTTCTTCCATCGCAGTATCAAACTTACTGTTGCTGTCAAAATCATGAATTTTTCCAAACTGTGACTACAACAAACAAGAAACACTATTACATAATTGCCTGTGCCAGCACCGTAACTCGAAAATTTTCGATTTTTTTTTTCTTCATATTCTGTTTCCACTTGGTAAGTACTACGTTTTAACATGATGCGAATTCCGTTATCGAATTAATTGACCTATTATTGATAAGGTTTGAAAGGTCGCAACAGACATAATTTTGATACTTCATTGTCAAACTTTCAAATCACTCTCCTGTAAAATTTACAAAACTGGCGATACAGTCTTTGCTCAGGCACGACTCGATATGCAAATGATGAGATCAGATCCATTATATTATATTCATACATTTCCCCCTCCTCCAACAACCCCCACGAAAAAGCTTGCACATACACTCACACAAAGACAAATGAAAGCCGATTGATTTTTGTGTGCAAAATGCCAGTAAATACCGTGATTTACAAAAGCACACGGGCGTAAACTGTCACCACAGACCACTGATTATAAACTCTGTAGGAAGGTAGGTATGAAGCATCAACAATGGGTTTTGTAAAACAAAGGATTCCATGTTGTCAACCAACAGACATTCATACATCAACATGGACGTACACAGTCGCTTATATACATATTAATTATACATTCACATACGCGCCTACACGCGCCTACACACGCCAACAAAATATTTTTAAAAAAAAAGGAAACAACAGAAAATCTGTGGGGCCGTAGCAATGCTTGAAGCAAAGTCAAAATGTGACAAAAAGAAAGTTGTATGTAGCAAAGCCTTGCGTAAGAAATAATACAGAAACGACACAGTCAAACGCAAAGGAAAAGGAAGGACAAATCAAGCTTTCGGTACGTTAACTTTCGTCAGGAAAAACAAATGTTACAAAATAGAAAACTAAACAAATAAAAAAAAATCAAAGAAATGTTTAAAAATTGTACAACGTTTAACAAATGCGTGTACTTGACGCCCGTCAGTCCTAAATTTGGATTCTCGGAGCTCAGCACGTACTAAGTTGTACGGTACGAATAACACACTGTTTCAGCTCCAGAGGTATGCTCCACATATTTTATAAAAAGTATGCAAGTAAAGATCAAAGGAACTGTAGACTGTCGTACTTAAAAAGCATTCATGGACTGCAGTTACATTGGCAAAACACAAAATCAACTTTTACAAAAGAAAGGATTATTCTGGTACCAGTGACATAAGAAAGGAGGTTGGGGGGGGGGGGGGAGGAGGAGGAAGGGGGGACTACTACATGCCTTGTATGTCAGAAAGAATCGACATTTCATAATTATTACAGTCCTGACACTGACTTTATATATAAATTCTGTTACTCGCCTGACGCCATGGAATTACGTTATTATGAAATATCAGTTTTGAAAGTGCATAATTAACTTGACTGGGCAAACTTACATGCCGGTACAGCATTCTGTAAATACGAAACAGGTATTCGTGACAGTTCTGTCGATTTTTTCATTTATATAACTTTTTTTTTTTTAAATTTTTTAGAGAATTAATAAAACAAACCAACATAATATAAAGCCAAATAAGCTAGATCTAAAAAAAAATAAAAGGAGGAAAAACGTGAGGGGGGGGGGGGGGGTTAAGGTAATGAGACGATGAACTGTTAGTGGAAAATGAATCAATAAGCCGCGCTTTGTTAGCTAGCTACATAATGACTTAATAGGTTGTCTTGTTACGTCCTTGTGGTGCTGCCCATGTTCTCCAAAGTACAGGGCGTAATTTATACGTTTATCTCTGTTGTTGTTGATTCAGTTGTTGTTGTTGTTAACATTGATATGGGGGGGGGGGGGAGAGAAACCATGTACGGACACACTATTACATAATTATCCAAATGATGAGATCCATTACATTCATACAATGCCCCCCCCCCGGCCACACACACACACACACAAAAGACAGACAATATGATGATGATATTTTTTGGGATGTAAAGTAAGGCCAGTAAAAACCATGATTTACAACAGCACACAGACGTAAACTATCATCACAGAGCACTAGATCATAATTTACTCCATACCTAGTTATCCCCTTTCCCCTTTTATTTCTCTTCATTAAGTCTTTTTTCGTATCATTGTAGTCATGACTTCCTTTTTCCTCTTAGCAAACTGTCTGTGTGTGCGACACCCAGTTCAGATTCGTTTAATGCATTTTATTCAAACTGCCAACTTTATTGGCAGTTATTAATTTGTTAGGAAAAAGAACCCTCTTCTCTCGTTACAAGAGCAACGCCGCTACACCTTTCTCTATTTTTCCTATAATATTTTCCAGGCACTGCGACAGCCTAAGGGCCACTATGTTCGACAACGTCACTGTGCAGACCACAACATTCTTCCTGCTACAACATATCGCCCATTTGCTGTCAGTCTAGGAGCCTTTGTATTGAAACATTACGAGGGTGGCGAGATGAGCTGCAAGATTATTACACAAATATCCTCCGCGAGACATCATGAAAAAGACGATTCCGCACCTAAGGAGAATAGAAGAAAATTTATTGCCCCTCAACATGTCTAAGAAAATTGGCTTTCATCTTGGCCGCGGATTCGCTGATATTTGCTTTAAGGCTTTTGTACTGGGAGTATTAGCCTCCCAGTCAAAGGTTTTCTAAACCAGCCTTCCCGCGGAGCTACCTAGTTCCGAGTGACATCCCACAAATCAATGTTAGTGCACATATGCGCATCCTACGCGAGACGGCGGCCAATGAAAGTCTTGTATCCTGCGGAAGCCCGCCTTCCAGCCGGGTAATTGACATCAAATCGTTGGTGATGGGCAGAAATCGTCGCCGTAACGACCTGGCGTTGCTTCCGAACGCGCTGTTAGAAACACAGCGAAAAGTAATTGTCGTCGCGTGGTGTTTGTGTGAAAATCATTCTGTCGGGTGAGGTGGGGTATTCATATCTGTGTCTAAAGATAAGCCTGGCACTATCGTGTGAAGCAGTGTATTGTGCCGCCAGTGTTACAAGTCTTGTAACTTAGCCTTTGAGTACAGCATTATAAGAACAAATTCTCAGTCTTAGATAATGCTAGAGTAGTTTTGATTAAACTTGCTTGACTGTTCGTGACATGGTGGGTTCTTCGTGTTTTCAGTCTGTTTGTGCGGTTTGACGGAAGAAGTGTGCTTACATTTCCAAAGTGTCGTAATACTACACCCAGATCAAAACGTGTCTACTTTTTTTGTGTGTGCGTATTGGACTTGAACATTCGAGAGTTCTATCTTCATCGAAGTCAATAAATCCAGCCGCTTTGTTTCAACAGGAAAGCCAGCAGGTGAATCATCCCAGGCACAATTACATCCTTTTTTTTTCTTCGTCGGATTCTCAGATATCGATAGGAGAACAATTACAAAATCCAAGCACAAAGTCGGTGGTTAATGATGATAATTGCGTGTAAGTCATCTCAAGTAGCGAGGGCCAATATTTACATTCAATAGCCGTATAGGTGTGAACCAATCACAGGAAGACATTCACGTCAAAACATACAAAAATCTTCCTGAACACGCCCTCCTGCAGACAAGATGGAAGAGCCTGTCAGTGAACTGGAGCAACGTCATAATTGAATCTTTGTTTGTCTCAAATTGGGAGACAATTTTCTCTTAAATCGAGTTGTCTTTGCGGTTCAAATTAGCCTGAAGAACTTGCAACTTTTGTTTACAGCAAAGAATTTTTTTTACAGAAGTGTTCAGTTTACCTGATGGACTCACTTTATAACTCATCTGTTGAGACTTCAGATTTGTTCGCCAGTATCACATTTCAGATTTTACGATAAGGTTAATTTTAAGTTTCATCATCCTGGTGAATATTAATATTAACCTGACTTTCAAACAAAACACGTCACATTAAAAAAACAAAAAGAAGAAGAAGAAGAAACTTAGCCTAAGGCTTTGCCTAGCATAGACGAAAGGAGGTTTTAAGCCTCTCTCCAGTAAGAATTGAATCCGGAAGGATGACAGCTGCCGTAGCAGTCATGTCTACCACCACTACCACTACACCGACTGTGCCCAAGCGCCATGGTTTCTCTATTGAATCCTTGATTGGTACACCGGAATCTGCACCAGCTTCTCCACCACCAACAACATCAACGACTCCACCAAGACCTCTTCCCATCCGACCAGTGCTTAACAGAGACCTTCAAAGAGATGATAAACACCGAGAAAGGGAACGGGAAAGAGAAAGGGAGCGCGAAAGAGAAAGAGAAGCTCAAAGAGAAAAGGAAATGCGAGAAATCAGGGAGCGAGAGAGCAGAGATAGAGCGAGAGAAGCTGAAATGTTACGCGAAAGAGAACTTGTCATGGAGTCTATGAGGGAGAGAGAGAGAGAACTAAGAGAGATGAGAGAGATCAGAGACAGAGAACTAGCTCGAGAACGGGAAAGAGAACTTCGGGACAATCGTGATGGCAGGGGTTCGAATCCACATCTCATACGATCATCCCCGCGGTCTAACAGCCCGCCTAGCCCACGAGCAGAAAAATCTCTTACTCCCGAAGCAGAAAACAGACTAAGCGTGTGGTCAGGAGATGAGTTCAAACACATTCTTAACAATTTCCATGCCGGACAATTAGACTCCAACGGACTGTACCAACCTTTGAGGGTATGCAACAGAACTTTAGCATCCATGGGTGGATTGCCCGGGGCTGGAGGACCCCCGGGGCCTCTGGGGGTGGGGATGCCTCCACAGTTCACTCATCTCCCCATCAACCCGCTCCTGTATAACTTACCGCGTGATTTATCCCACCAAACACATCCGCTTCTGGCGGCCAGATACCCAGGGTTCATGCATCCCAGATATCCAAGTAAGTCATTTTACTACTTTTGAATATAGTAACATCAAACTTCTGAACCTTACTCACTGTTCTTATTATATACCGTGCTTTCAAGGAATTTTTTCCTCATGTTCCTTTTTGTCATCGGTTTGTGTACTCATGCCACAAAGCTTTTGTAACTTTCCTAGCTTTTTCGTCTTGGCGATTTTGACAGTACTTCACCTTGAATAACCCTGCCCATACAGTTTTTAAATGGGAAGAAATAAAACACAAAATGAGCTTGATCTAGTAATGCTTAAATGACTCTAAATAATTATTTTAAAAGTTGTTCAGCGAAAAGGGAAACTATCTTCCTTTTACACATAAATCGAGGAAAATTAGTGAAGACAAATCGAGTGTTGCCAATCAGAATGTTTTATGTCCCAACTTTATTCATTGTTCTTAAATGGCTGTAGATACCCAATACACAAAGTGTGCGACTTTATTTCATAATCCAATAAACTATTCAATTGACCGTGTTGAAATTATTTCAGTTATTTGAATTTTCATCGAGGTTACAAACTCGTTTTTCCCAGTTTATCTATTTTGGACATAGATCTGAAATATTTTGGAATAATTCTTTTTCTGGAATTAAATAAAAGATTTACTGACGGTGAATAATATATTATTTTTTTACGCCATTAACAAGCGTAAATATTGCAGGAAGCTCTTCTCTACAGTTTCAGGTATAATTATAATAATGTTACTCTTTTCCAATTCCAATCATCTTTTTTCTGTCTTAGTTTCTAATCCACAGTCCACACGTTAGATCTCACGCTTCAAATGTTAATGTTTACATTTCTGCACATTCATCTTTGAAATGTATTTCTATTGCGTTCTTTGAATTTGCTCTTGTTTTGATATAATAATTGTTTCATGTCGTGTTTTTGGACAGAAAAAAATTACTTTCCATTCTGTTTCACCCTGTCCGAAAATATTTTCCTGTTCCTTTCTCTTGGTAAGAAAATGCCTCAAATATTTCTGAAATGTGTGATATCTCATGTTGATTTACTGCATTTCCATTTGACTTATCTGTAATGTAATGTGTAAGAAGAAGTGTTTTACAAGCAGCAAAATCGTAGAAATAATATTGCAGCGAAATAAATAACTATTGTTTAAAATTATTTAGTGTGGAAATCGACTTTAATGAATCACTCAATTAATTACAAACTGGCCATTTTTTTTTTTTTGGGGGGGGTGGGTTGTTTTTGGTTAATTATCAAAAGAACTAATTGATTAATTCGCTTGATTGTTTAACTGCTGAACATGAGCAAATAAATGAATTAATGTATTAATGAGTTGATTACTAATATTCAGTTTACAGTAATTACATCTTTATTACCGTTAACCGCCATAACTAACTGAATAGATTTAAGAATATAAATAACTAAATAAAACCTGTCCAACGGACTCTCTTTTGGCAGCCCCCCCCCCCCTTCCCTCACTGATTAAAAAATAGATACAATAGTCTAGAATAGTGTATGGCTAATTAAGCTTAATTACTCCAATTGAATTTAAAAACGCTCCAATGAGTTTCAAGTGATTTCCAAATTTATTAAATTTTCATATTTTAATTTCTTTGGTCTTTTTTATATTTCTTTGATCCCATCTGGGAAATTTGCCTTAATGTCACTGCAGCCCAGTTACGACTGGAGCAGACACGTGGCCATAGCGCAGCAATCTAACTTGCAAAGGGCATAAAAATTGCTGGAAAAAAAAAAAAGCATATGACTTGGTACGTGAATTTTTTTGAGTAAAATATTGATTCAGTTTATATTGTGGTAAATCTCTGAGTTTGTTAATATTCCTAAATAGATAAATAAATATATATGAAAAAAATGAACAAATAAATAAATAAATGAATAAATAAATAAATAAATAAATAAATAAATAAATAAATAAATAAATAAATAAGTCAATGATATCAAGTATCATTGTTGAAAAATGCCTGGGAAACTATCCTGGATTTTATCTGTCTACCGGGGGACAAAATATTTCCACAGTAACAGAGTGTGAACACTTTACAAAACCAAAGAATAAAATATTTACGTAATTATTCACCTCATGCATTCAAATGTTTTCAGAGACCAGGCATTTGTGGATGGGGGCTAAAGAGTGTGAACAGTGTACCATGTACCACTAATACTATTTCATTGAGTAACTCTTTTTCTCCCTTTTGTTGTTCTTGATCTTTAAACGGGTTACCATGTCATTAATCTTTACTATTTAAGTATGCCTTGATTACGATTAACTCTTAAATTAATGCCGCTCTCCGTTTCAAAAAGACAGACTTTGCCGTACACTGTTTAGATACTGCTTATGTACTTTGTATGCTGTTAATTCTCAACACTGAGTTTTTGTTCTCATTCTTCTCTCAGGGTATCCTTATCAGGCTCCCACATCTTTCACTCTCTCTCTCTCTCCCCCTCACTCCCTTCCTCCCTCTCTCTCTCCCTCTCTCTCTCCCTCCTATCTCTCCCTATGTCATCCCCGCGCGGTTTTTAAAGTAAGACAGAGAAAACAAAACGCAATCAGGAGACAGCGGAAGGGAATGGAATAGATATGGGAAACTGGCTTTAATTCCAAACTGATAATAAATTTAATTTAATGTTTAAAATAATAAAAATAAAAACAACTGTATTTTTGCATCAGCTGGTACTAATTAGTCAAGACTACAACATTTAACACCGTACTTTTTTCTCAGAACCAGTTATTTCATTATCATTACAAAGAAATCAAATGCATTTAAAGTGTATAGCTCCTTATGTGCCCTGAAATTTAACAAAGCACACACGCTACGGATGTTGTTGGCGTTTTTGGCAAGAAGAAAATGTCGAAAACAAATTAATCAGCATAGCCTAGAGAAATCCATAATTATTTTAAGAAACTCACTTGAGAGAAGAGGTCTCTTTTTTAACACTTAACATTAATGCCTCCAAGCATTCAGTATGGGAACTTGAGAGTCACTGAACAACCCAGAAAAGGCATTAATTTTTATTCTGAATTTTTTTTTTTCTTTCACTTTACTGCAGTTTCCTGTTTCTCACATTAAAAACAAAAAATGTGCTTGTGTGTGTGGTGGGGCGGGGGTGGGGAGGGGGGGGGGGCGGGGAAGGGGAGCTTTATTAAATCAGGAATCCACCAAAAGCCATTAAAAATTTCCTAAAGACTCACGCTATAATTTTTATAAGAATGTACACAAAGAAAAGAAAAACAACAACAAAAGCAGAAAGAAATTTGTCCACCCACACAATATAATGTTTTCACAACAGAATGTGGAGGAAGATGGATGTCTATGTTAGAATGAATTATTAATTTGCCACAAGCAGTACAGGATCTCAGTGTGGAATTCGAATGTTCTGCAGCCACTGCACGAAAACAGGATGCTAATTCTATATTAGCTTTTCATAATTACCTCACGGTTATGCGCCCAAATCATAAGGACCATTGATGCCAAATAATTATAAGCATGGATTGTAAGGGCAGAGATCCATAGATATCCTTTAGGGGTTAAACAAAAAAAGGGAGGTGGGGGGCGGGGAAGGGGAGGGGGGGGAGCAGAGGGAATGGCTTACAGCATATTCAGGAATCCGTTGTACAGAATATACAGGTAGTCTGTTGCATTCACTGAAATGTAGCTGCATCAATTAGTGAGCACTTGGTTCATTATGGAAGGGTCTGTCTTCATTTCGTTGAGGATGTAAAAGTCACTCGAATTAACCCAGTGCAGGAGAAACTTGTGAAGGTAATAAAAGAACTGTAGCAAAATTAAATCTTTTGAAGTCAGTGACTGTCTAAATAATTTTTTTCTGACCAAACCGATTTTGAGTCGATAATAAAAAATTGTGCGATACAAAAATCTGATCAAATGAGTACTCTTTCTGATAATAAATAATGAGAGATATGAAAACTACACCCACGTCAGATCATGATTTTAATTCTTGTTTGTTCAAATTCCACTTTTCGCTCAGCAGAGAAATTCGACGTTAAACTTTTGCGGCTTTAGTATTAAGAAAAGGAGTTAGAATAAATCGGAACTGTAAAACAGTTTGACAAGTGCCATAACGCATTTTAAACTAGTGTCAAAATGTGCATTTGTTATGCCTCTTCTACATACTTAAAGATCTCCAGGTTTTCAGAAAATGGTTAAACAAGAACAGTTCTTACTAAGGTCGCGAAATATGTAGAGTACATATTGCAAGGGAGTAGTGAAGTGTGGTCCTGACTCCCATTGTCGCAAATGTAAAATTTGCCCCTAAGTTGGTTTATTATTCCTCAGTGAGCAGTCTCTGTCCATTTTCGGTAGTTAAATAATAATTTGAAACCAAACTTAATCAATAAAGTGGCCTCCTCAATCAAGTCACGTCTGGAGCGGAAGAAGGGGACTGCGTTGATCTTTATTGGTCTAACTTCTAGAATTACTGTTGGCTGTTGGACAGGCTAATTTGTCTTGGCCTAGAGGAAAGCAACACAGACTGTTATTTACCTGCATTAATTGAGCTATATGATATCTTCATTATGATCAGATATGTGCTAATAGCTAAACCATGGGACCAAGACCTGTGTAATGTTATCGGGGCTTTGATCATTGTTTGCATTGAATCATCGTCAGCCCATTGAAATTGGAAGCCTGTGCAGTCGCTGCCGCCGAGGTTTCAAATTTCGAAAGCGAGCACTGCACAGCCTGAAGTTATGATTACACGAGTATTGATGATGATGTTGACTCTGATGATATTGGTGGCGATGGAAAAAAGTTTGATGATGTTAGTGTTGCAGGTGCGGTGACTGTAGAGAGATGGATTGGTTGCATCCTTAGAGACAGTTTTGATGACAAAACCTGACAAAGTATAGCGATGGAATGAGTAAAATAATAAACCGTATTTTGGTAGTTTGTTTTTTTTAGTGCAAATTTTTATTCAAATGGACTAGCAACCGCGGTATGCATATTGGCTAAGGTAGAAGTGAGGAAGAAACGCCGGGAAGGGTGGGGGGGGGGGGGGAGTTTTGGTAGGGAAATTAAAATTTGATCCATACTTTCGATTATTAAAAAGATTACAAGGTACCATAATTTAATGAAAATATTGTTTACCGCACTTCAGTCGGTATCTGTTAACTTGGGGCATTAGTTGCCGGGGTAAGACAGTAGTCAGGGGGAAAAAAAGCAAAGGAGAGAAAATGTAATACTTCCTGCTTACTTCCTACATAATGCTTACAAAATGTAAAACTCAGCTGCAAGGAAATATTCCAAGAAAGAAATCTTGATTTTTTTTTAATTTCATCACGTGCCTAGGAGATGGTGGGAAAACCCACATTTATTTATTATCTATTTATTTACTTTTTTTTTTGTTGTCTTTTCGTAAAATTCTCTGGCCTGTTGTTGTTTTAAGTAAAAAAACGGGAGGCTTGGCTACAGACTTGGGTTATTTAGATTAGATTAATTTAATTTCCTACAATTTTTTTATTTTTTTATTTATTTATTTATTTATTTATTCATTTATTTATTTATTTGAGTCTCTTCTGTCCCATGCTTTTCTCCAACAACAACAACAACAACAACAACAACAACAACAACAACAACAACAACAACAACAACAACAGCAACAACAACAGATATTTATATTTTCGTAATTTAAAAAATACTTCAGGAAACAACACGAATAAAAAATTATGAAAAGAAAAATTTTATTATAAAAATCCACCATAATTCTTTTCCTGTAAAATAAAGCTTCACACATCTTCAAATAGTGTTGTGGAACTGGCTAAATCCATGTTCATCTTTAATAATTATATTAATTGTGGAACCCTATACCCGTTGAACTGGTGGGCTTAAACTTATGCGGGGAATATAACTGGACGTCGAGAACACTTGACATTCTGTCGTTTTAATGCACTTAACTATGGCAATCTCTGAACCTCCGTCAATTTACAACTTTCTTATAGTTTCACCGGAAGACCATGCACAAAAGAACTGTTGTGAAACAACACTTAACAAATTTATATCCACGTAAAAACTGCTCTGGGAGACAAATAAACTTTAGTGTTTTTCTTTTTTTCCCTTTTTTTCCCCCTCTTCTTAAAGGGGAGGAAAAGCAAATAAATCTATACGGGAAACACATAAACACGCACGCGAACTAAATTAAGTTTCTTTCCGGTCGCTGTTTTTCAATGCGTTTTCTGCGATCCTGTCCGCATCTACACCAGATTCTGGGATATAATGCCAATAGAGAATAGCCAACGCCTTGGGGCGGAAAAGTCACACTTTCAATGACCGTACAAAATAACTGCGGATTTCTGGACACTGGGCTCAATAACTTTCTTGTGTCAACATTATTTTAATTAATTATTATTCCATACTACAGGAAATGACTTCCAAAGGACAATTCATAGCCCAGTATCCCAAGTACATAATGATAAACCCTGTCCTTTCTTTTTCTGCCAATCCTTTCTTTGTCCTTTATCATCCTAAATTAGCACTAATTTTTTTATAGAGTAATAGATTTTCAAGTTTATTGTAGGCCTGACGATCAATTCAAAATATACACAAGAATCGTGCAAACAAGATTTGAAAAGATGAGAAAAAAATCCTATAGAGTAATAGAAAATGGAAACGTTCCTTCTGACCAGTCGAACTGGGAGAGTCACAATTCTATAGTAAACACGAATCAGGCACATACTAAAAGCAGATTACGACACCCGATGCTGTTTCTTATTAACTTGTCCAATCAGGGAAATGTGAGATTTAGAGCCTTCACAAGGTCGTATAACATTTTTTTTTTTCCCGGAAATTACAAAAGCCTTGTCATCCCTCTAATATTTTTTACTCTCAATTGATTTCAGTTTTGTTGCTTTTCTTTCATTTCTATTTCACTCTCTCCCACTTCACCTCTATTGCACACTTCTCTCTTTTACCACTGTGATGATTTGCATCAACATCAAGCTAAATGACATTCTGGAACTTATTGTCAAGATCCCGGATCTCATGATCTATTCATTTTTTGTGTGTTTGATAGTATTTCTCGACCGCAGCGCTGTTGTCAGCGTTACACTACGCGAAAGGTCGTAGAATCATCTGAAAAAAAAAAAAAAAAATTCTTCAGCTTGTTCACAGCGAAAAGTTCACTTAAATGATTGACTGTGCCCCCTTTCCCATTTTCCCCCTTCCACCCACATACATACTCATTCAATCTCTCCTAGCCAGCTTAGCATAATGTTTTTGCTTATTTTATTATTATTTTTTATTTCCTTCTCTTTGCCTACTCTTTTGCTTAGAACAATCATCCAGTTTGAAATTATATTAATATGTTTCTCGTGACACAACAGGTTTAACTTTTCCTGTGTATGGTTTCAAACAGAACAACATCTTTTTCAATAGCATCTTAAACTGTAACTGGCATTGCGACCCTGCACAATATGAGATTGCATGTCATTAGATGCAAATTTCTCCCAATTCTCCCGAGTTAAAGTCCCCCATTGACGTCAATTTCCAATGTTTGAGTTAAAACGTTGAAAAGTTAATTCCAGCACTTCGGTCGACCTATGCTTGCAGTAGTTAATGTTCAAATTGCCTCCAGACGAAGGTTAAGGGGGAAAATACTTAAAATATAACTCCGACGCTTTCAATATTTAGTTAAACGCTGTAACAGAACAGCACGAGGTTGGCGGTTCTTACAACCCAGCAAATTGCTCGAAATGACGACCGCTCTCATCTTCGGCATTTTACGTTTACTTTATTGTACGTAATAGGCGGCAATTTTGTCTTGCGGGCAATATTACCTATGTCATCTTTTATTCTTTTTAAAGGAAAGCTATTTTACCTCTTTTCCGACGTTCTGAAAAGTTCATTTTCCAATCATGTGCTTAATTTTTGTCTTCGTGTTGTTTATTCAAAGTTTGATTAACGTTACTTACAAGAACGATTGCACAGTTACCATACGGCCAGCTTGGTTTTACTGCTTTCATCTATAGTTTTGTTGCTTTATCTAACGTTTTTTGCCCTTTCGTTTATAACGTCCTTTTCCTTTTATGAGCGTTTGTGAAGGGTATTTTTAATGTTGAAAAACCCAGCTTCCATCGATCAGCATATTCTATTTTAGAGAGGAGAAAAACCAATCGATGTAGGCAAGTTGGCCACAGCCAGCTCACGGGCATAGAATAGTCATAGTGGTCGTGAGCAGCTCAAGTTCTTAGAATTTCAAAAATGAAAATTGCAGGTGAAATGTAGTTTATAATTATGTGTGGTGTGGGTTGTTTTTTTTTGGGGGGGGGGGGGAGAGCGAGAGAGAGAGAGAGAAGGGAGGGAGTGTTACTCGACAGGCGAATAGCAGTAGACACTTTATTTGTTTGTTACAAACCGAATGAGAAAAGTGACTTCTTCCCCTCCCCCCCCCCCCCCCCCCCAAAGTTCAGGTGCCTTTTCAGACATTTTATTATTTTACCAACCCAAAAAAAACAAACATTGTCACATTGTTCAGTTTTAGAAGTATCTTCTTCCACTTCACTGCAGATAATTTGATTCTGGTGCTTGTAACCTTCCTTACAAGATGAGGGACATATTTTTCTCCAGTGAAGTTTTCATGAATTGAAAAGTAAAAAAAAAAATTAATAATAATAATAATAAAAATTTAAAAAAAAAACAAAAAAAAACTGTAGGTAAACAGACTCATACTAATGTAAGCCTTTGTTTTTAGATAATGTAGAGATAAAACAAATTAATATCTTCTACGTAGTTACCTTTGGTATTTTTGGGTACAGAAATATTGAATAGAAAGTGCTGCTGTTTACTTGTACAATATGAGAGATTCAAGCAGCACCTTGTGACCACCATCATTCTCAAGGGCCACCATCACAAAGGAGAGGTTATAATGGTTGTGTTTGTCCATTTCACCTACTGAAAACATTGTTAAACCACAGTAGTCTGTACCTGTAACACTGGGATTCTCTCTCTCTCTCTCTCTCTCTCTCTCTCTCTCTCTCTCTCTCTCTCTCTCTCTCTCTCTCTCTCTCTCTCTCTCTCTCTCTCTCTCTCTCTCTCTCTCTCTCTTTCTCTCTCTGTCTCTCCGCCCATTTCCCTCAGTGGCTTTTGATGAAAGAAAGAAATAAGGCAGGATAGAAGAGGGGGTAAAGTGAAATGTGTGAGAACTGGGGAAAGGATCAAAATGGTTATAAATTTGCAATTCTTAACCCCCTTTCCCCCGTAATACACACATGCCGCTCCAAAAGTGAGGCCAAACAATTAACATTAAAAAAAAAAAAAAAATCACTGCCAGAAGAAAGAAAAGCAACTTACACTCTGACTTGGTAAATTTTGCACGATAAATGACAAAAAAAAAAAATTCAATAATTTTTTGGCTTGAAATGAAAAAACGGAAGTTTATTACGTCAATATTATTATGTCAACAGTGGAGATCAGACTGCCTTTCCGGTGTAGAATTAGATCAATAATATCGAAAACAAGAGAAAATGATTCTTTTAATCCCAATAATAATAATGATGATGACGACAAAAAAAAAAAATGATGACAACAACCAAAAAAAATGTTTTTAAATGATGACAAAAATAGAAAAGAGAACAAAGACAGAAATGGAGAAAGGACGAACTAAAAGGCTATAATATCATATTATAAACATAAGAAATAAAGTTCAGGAAGAGCGGATGAGTAGTATTTGCTTTCAAGAGCAGTTCAATAACTGCTTGGTCTTTAGTTCAGCTAAGGCTTTATCTTCTGTGGCTGTCTCGCTTTGATGCTGAAACACAAGCACGCCACTGGATTGCCTTTTTCAACAAATTGTTCTGTGTTTCATATGAGCTGCAGCTTTATTCTCCCTCCATGCCCCACGGGATCTTGGAATATCAAGTATATAATAAGAATATTAAAATATCTGCAAGCATGCAAATGGATGTGTTAGTTAACAATAGGATGGTAATAAGCGTTACTTTCGCAAATGTCAGATAACTTGTCGCTGAACTTTCAGCCTTTAATCACAGTGCTGAATTCAGTTGACGACGTCCTTAGATAACAGAATGATGAGCCTTTTCCTTAATTAAACATCATATGTGTATTTAAATTCATGGATTTGTTTGTTTATCTTTATCTCGTTGTCAGCTGGACTTTTTGATAATAAGATAGAAATATCACGTTTCTGTTGACCTTATCTTCATTGTTGGTGCTAATTTCATCATGGGAGCTATAATGGCTTTTATCATTGTTGCTATCTTCATTAATTCCCCTACAGTTATTGTAATCAGTGTCATTTCCTTCATCACCACCATTAATTACTGTGAAATTGTAGGCACAGTGTGGTACGACAATAACGAGGAGGAGGCTGTCTAATTGAAACTGAGAACATAATAATGTCGCTCTTTATCATCTCCAGATATTATGGTAAAAAAAAAAAAATAGTAATGATAATAATAATGATGATAATATCCATTTATGTAATAGCTGAACAAGGACTACTACCAGCAATGACCACGAATGAACTGTGAAGACTGTTTAGAACTAAATGTGATTGTTTAGTAGTGATTTTTGCACGTCACATTTTGCACATGTTATTCAAAGGAATGTGCTAATCTCGAGACATTTTCCTGCCGCACATGAATTTCAGATTAAAAAAAAAAAACAACAGAGATCATCCTTATGCAAATGCGAGCTTAGATTTTTAAAATTTTTTTTTTACGAACTTCGCATTAATCTTCATCATTGAATGGCGCCGGGCGTTTGTTTCAGAAACCAAAATATGGTAGACAAGGAGAGTAGTCTAGCACAAACCCGAGCTTACAAAAATTATGCTTTCCTCGGCACCTTGACTTGCTTTACTTTGTATTGGGTGGTAATTTTATACTGCACCGATGTGTACCATTTAACTATCAAAAGACGACGCTTTTGAGATATTTATAGATCGACAGTGCTTAGTGGAGAATCGGATTCTTATCAAATTCGGGAGGAAATCCAAAGCCTCCCAGAAGTTGTTCTTTCTTTCTTGATCTAATTACTTTTCAGAACAATTTATCCACAAATTTACGATTTAAAAACTTAGCTCATTCCATTACTTCTCATCTTCGAAAATTTCATGATCATGCATTCAGGCGTTTTTGTTTTTGTCTTCTCGTTTGTTTTTTATTTCAAAAAGTGAGACTATAGTTTCCAACTTACCAAATTATAAAGAGCTATTTGTAACCTGCCATTTGTTTTGTCTGTTCTCCTCCTACAGTGGGACCACCACCTGGGCTGTTGTTTCATCCCTACAGAAAACCCAAGAGAAATCGCACAGCATTCTCTCCATCCCAGTTACTGCAGCTGGAACAAGCATTTGAAAAGAATCATTATGTGGTGGGGCAGGAACGGAAAACTCTGGCAGCAAAACTTCAGTTGACAGAAACACAGGTAAGAAAAACGAAGATGAAGTTGCCAAAACAAAAATAAGGTAGTGTCTATCTGGATCAAGTAGCGAAATACTCACAATATATTTTGATTTTCTCGTTACCACTTTGTGGTCAAATTTAGAAAACCTTATTGTAGTTATTTCGCCAGCGAAAACTTTACGGTGGCTAATCAGCCTATTCTTACCTTTACCCTAATCCTAACACTTTCCGAAAAATATACCTGGCAAACAAAACCCCAATTTGGTCACACGGTCCAATCAGTCCGTTCGATAAAACCGCAGTTTTACATTGGGTACGAAAATGCACCAGTCTGTTATCTAAAATACTGTGCAAGAATTTAGGAAAGGACTTAAACAAAGAAGAAAAAAAATATTTAAACCATTATTGAGTCATCTTCATCATATTTGGAAGTGGAGACAATTCACTACTGGTGACTACGCAGACTGACCAAGTGCATTTCAGCATCGTTTTTATCATCAGTGTAATTGTATTATCATAGTAAGGAAATATCTAAATTTCCATAAGCACACCAAAAATAATGGCACATTTAACAAATAACATCTTCTTCATAATCTGGCCATCATCAGAAGTATCAAAGTAATTTTCTTCCAATGAAGTGAACGCAGGACAATTATCTGTCCATCTCTAGCAATAATATCTCCAGCTATCATGTCTTTATCATTCATCGAGGAGCTATTATTGTACATTGATAGCATTAGAACTAACTACATAGAGTTCGTTGTCTTCAGCCGTTCAGGAATCCTTAAATGAGAGACTAGTTTGTAGTTGGGATCTTCTCTCTATTGCTTCGTCTACTCAGTGACGACACTTGTTCCTCTCCAGTCATTTCATAATTGTCCACCAGAGGCAACCTGACCTATTAGAGACGATGACGAAAAAGACTAGGAGTTAAAGAGGCAATAGCGGCAACAAAACTAAAGGCCATAGAAGAATTTTTCTACAACAAACGAACATAAAAGTGCCACAACGCCAGACCATGTGTATTGGTTTAAATCTGTGGCACTTTGTTAGCATCCTCCTTTCAACAGGCCTATGTATTATAAAACCATTCAAAGAGAAAAAAAAGGGGGGGGGGGGAAGATGAGATGAAAACTGAAAAAGAGTAAAATACAATTATTAAGAGTCTCGCTACAAAATTTAGACCGCTATGTCTGGTTAAAAACGTGAAACAATGAAAGTCAATAGCCACCGTTCCCTAAGACTGCAGTAAATCAAGCATTCGAAAAATCGATTTTTATACAATAATTAGACTCTATTCAACTACATTCAAAGCCACATCGAATGATCTTGGTTATAGACTACTGAATCGAAAAATAATCGAACAGCAAACTTTCAAAAATTCATCTCAACTGGACCAGTTGTGCTAAAATAACAGTTTTTTGCCTCTCCTGAAAAGGAGCCCAAACCGATTACTACAGTTTTAGGGAACAGTGACCAAATAAAGTTAACGACGATAAGATCAACCCAGACAAAGGGAGGAGACAAAGGAAAATGTTCCACTTGTGAAGTGTCGGTGATTTTAAAACATTTTTTTTTCTTCGGTTGCAATTTGCAATAATGACTCACTGTCCATCAGACTGAAATGAGGGCTATCGTAGGCACCGGTCTATTGGAATAATAACCGTTTTACCCTTTAGGGAGATCGTTATGGCTTTGACCAGTACACAAAATTGATGCTGGAAGACTGGACATAAGTGACCACAATTGGCCTGTATGATTGCCGGCCAATAAGTCTTGAGCAAACTGGGGACATTTCGGTTTTATAGTTGTGCTTGGAAAAAATGTGAACGCTTTCTGTGCAAACATTGTTGTTACAACTTTACCATAATGTAAAAAGCTTGACGAAAGAA
>OZ007567.1:26169793-26199793 GCA_963931925.1 Onchidella celtica
AAGTGTTCGATTGATATCAGGAGCTTGTGAACATGAGTTTTATATGCCTGTTTCTGTTGGAGACAATAAAAGATCTGCAGGGCCAAGCAATGCACACATTCCTGAAATCTAGAATAACAATATTTTATCGTCGCAAAAGTTTGACGTTGCTTAGTTACAGTTCAATATACGAGCAATGTAAATATTTCTATGCCAGGTATCGAAATGAAGAAGACCTGAGTTTTTAATGTAATATAATATATTATATTTTGTGGGCACAACTAGACACTGGTGTATTGAATAAAGGCTTGATATTACATTCAAAGTAAAAATGAACAAATAACTACATCAGCCACAGCAAAACTGTATCTCGTCACTGCAAAGAAAGAATGCTTTTCGTATTTTTTAAACTCCAGAACCAACAGAACATTAGCGTGTATAGAAAATTGGCGCTGGTTTTGATGAAGGCAATTTTGTCTGTATTATTCCTCTTTTCAATCATCGCTCAAGCCTCAGCAATGTCAGACAATTGAAAAGCAGAAGAAATCTTCAGAAGAAAAAAAACCCACCTCAGTATCGGGGTAGAGAGTATTAATTATTTTATATCACCATAGCTGTACGATTAAAGTGTACAATGGGAGCGCCCTGCCAGCAAGTGTGAATAACCTATACGTCGGTGCTGACAAGTTATAATTGAGATCACTGGTCTAATTATTTTTCAAACATGATGTATTTGAAACCTCTTTTATTTCACCACTTTATTGGTAGATTCAACAGATAAACACCGTGATATTGGTCCCGCAGAGCAGCGAATGTCTCCACGCGGCTTGCGAACAGCGTTTCTCGTGACGTTGAACGTTTTCTTATGCCAGTAATTTTCAGACATCGTCATGTGTAAATAATTCGACAAAGTGACGGGTTTTGTGAGGTCGTGTTGCTAAATGATATGTTGAGCTTTAAAACTAAATATGGTAATTATTTTAAAGGTTTATATTATATATATGTAGTACAAATTAAAGGAAGCGAAGTGGAGGAAAAACTTGAGGCGTGCGAAATTTTAGATACATCAACGTCCTCCAGCGGTGGTTCTTAATTTCAGCGACAATTATCGATATTTTAGAGACGTCTGTCCCCGTAACGGTTATTTTCTCTAACGTGCCAACCTGTATTTATCAGTTTTAAGAGAAGTAAAACATTGGTTTACGTGTAGCTGGGTGTGACTTTGAGGAAAATGAAGAAGAATGATGAAATCAGACTTTTTAAATAAAAAGCTGCGACTCGAGTAGTTTTGTTTTACTGATTGTGGAGATTGGGGGTTGGGGGTTGGGAGTTGGGGGGGGGGGGGGGAGGTGGGTGAACACAGTCATCGACAATGACTGATCGATTATTCCCAGACCATAATTATAACAGTCTCGAATGTCATCCCGTAGAAACAAATATGTTGACATTTCACGCTGGAGAACTTTTAACCTGTGCTTTAAATTTCAGCTGGAACTGAGAAAGTCCATCCCAGTAAGGGAAATAATTCTAGTTTGTTTTTGATGTTTTCCAGAGTTAGATAGAACGGATATGTGAACTATGGGCCTTGAGGAAAAGTTAAATTTTATGTAAAGTCTAAACAAACAAAAGAAACAACAACAACAAAAGAAGACTAACAAAGGAACAAACAAATCAAACTAACTTGCTGACAAATAAAGAAAGAAATATTAATCCAAAGCCTGGCCTGTGTAGCACGGAGAATGTCCTCGACAATAATGAACCAGAGGAAATTTCAGCAAATTTGATTATAAATACATTCATGAAATGCCGTATCAACCGTTTCAGGAATGCCAAAGGAACTTGGAGATTAAGAAAGAGCATAATTTAAAGAAAAAAAAATCTGCTAAAACCTTCCATTTCTGTTTTTTTTTGTTTTAAAAAGAAAAAGATAATAATTGGCAAGTGAAAAGCACGTTCGCATTGTCACTTTGTTTTTTCTAAGCCACTGACTGGGTTTACTAGTAAGAGCTAAGATTGCTAAAGCAAGGTATCGCATTGCTCTTAACATTTCCCAGTGGATCAGACAGGAAGACGCTATCAATGATAGGACAATACAACGTTCTCTAACAGGGACCTTCTGTGTGCCATCCTCTGTCTTTCATCCGCATGTTATATTGCCACCCAATAGATACGTTACCACAAAGCTGAATTTACGTGCTAATGATCAAGACGTTCTGGCTAATAGACGCATGGAAGAAGCGCAAAAGTCTTCAAAGGCCCGCCCTTCTCCCGTTATCACCTCACACACCACTTCTTGCACGGGCCTGGAACGCTCGTCTCTTCTATTGCCAGTGACCCCTGACCTCCTCTGGGCGCGATACCTTGCGATTAGCAACCGGTCTGGAACCGCGTGCTCTTTGCATGGCATCAGCCGCTTTCATATACCTCGCCCTCTAACAACTTCATTCCACGGGTGATAACTCGCAATTATTTTATTTCCATGTTTAGTAGGTGCTGCGCCAGGGGACCGACTTGCTAAGGGTGCTTCACATTGGAGGTAGATTAATTACTTCTGTTGCTCAATTTGCCGATATGGGGAGTGTCTTGTCTTGCTGTGGTATTTTCTGTTAGAGGTTTATTATTTCCTACGCTTTCCCCGTGTTCAGAGTCAATTGCAATCTTCATACAGCCACACCTTTATCTCATTCAATCATAGTTATGCATGACAGACAGAATGTTCTTTCTTTGGCTGGTAACGTCATAAGTGTTCCATAATAGACAGTACTGAATACTCCAAAATATATCAGTTAGTGGCTTCAAAGTGTATTTGTTTATTTGTTTGTTTGCTTGTTTGTTTTCTTTATTATGTTTCATCCAAGTCATGTCCAGGTTTAAATGAATTAATTAACTGAAGATTTTGCCGATGGGGGGAGATGAAGACATACTTGGCCAGTTTCCATCCAACTGATGAAGACCTCTCTCTTAGCCAAATTATTTGACAAATTTAATTTGAAACCTGGTAGTACAGATTTTGGTGAACAGTAATGCACTGTGACTAAATAATGCACAGGGACCATCAAACTTGGCTTTTCTGCATTATAGGCTACTAATCTGGTGATTAGCGACCATGAACAACTGTCTTAGAAATTATCATTAAAAAAAGAGAGAGAGAGAGAAAAAAACTTGCTGCTCACAGCACATGGCTTATTCTTTCCTATAACGAGACAGAGGAGAAGCCATAATTATTTAGCCGTATTTCACATTGAACAGTGTATACCCGTGGTTCAGATCAGAGCTAAGATAACGCGTTATCAGAAAGCCATGCGCTTATTCCCCGTTTCCCGGGAGTCTCGCCATGTCTGTGGTGCGATGCTTGAGGCTGATTAGAGAAAACACTGGGGTGTCCATTTACGAGCATGTTCGCCCGGTCCTGCTATTTGGGTGGAAGGAAGCAGACCGCCTTGATAATGAAAGGGTAGAGCATGCCGCGTTTATTGGTGATTCAATTAGATTTTATTATGAAGACGCAAGGCATGAGCCAACCGCTCTGCTTTGTGTAAATCCTGAAATAATTATAGAAGCTCTAATTTAATCGTGTTCAAACATCGTTATCGGTAAATGAAAAAGAGTTATTTAAAATGATTTTTAATTGTTCTGGCCAGACTAACAAGGAGGTTTTGGGTGGAAGGAGGGACACATAAACAAAGCAGCAGATAACTTCAACCTTAATACATCAAAATTGCCCTTATTTTTTCTACTTGTCCACGCTGCACGTAAGTTAATGGATTTCCTTAGGAATGCACGCAGTCAGACCAGCATAATACATCAAGACAGTACTTTAGAATTTGTAGGATCAGTTAAGATACAGTTAAACATGTTTAACGAAGAGTAAACGACTGTTGATTTTTTATCCCGCATCGGTTAAAAAGATGAAACTAGATCTAATATATGAAGCAAAATATAAAATTTTCTTCGCCAAGTAAAATTAATATCGTGGTTATTTATAAGGTATTTATGATAAGGTTTTGCCTTTCGTAGTATTGATAATTATTATTAAAAAACGATTGAACTGAACATTTGCCCATTTTGAAAATAAAGTGTGGTTTACTGTCCCCCTAAATTTGACTTCAACATGAGCTCAGTGGTAAACTTCCAAGTGATAAACTTCCAGGAAGGCTATTCCGACATTGGTCATTTTCATGGTATCTCTGCATTATGCGCAAAGTATTCGTGTAATCGCCACCCTTTCTCTGATGTTACTGAGGAAGCCCTCTAGCCAAATAATTCGTATTTGAAGACTAGCAAATTTGAAACAATCACGACGTGAGTAGCCAATTACTCGTGGTGCTTCGCCTTGATATCATTCTTGTTTCACGCCAATGTTAGCTCGATCAAATGCCTTTCACATCAAGGAACTTGCCCTCTCCCTCTTGCTCCTCAATGGTAAGAGTCAACGCGATTTTCTTCTCACCCGCAAGGCATGGCGGGAGGAAAGCGTCTAGTAGCAACAATGGCCACTGATCCTCCCTCTGGGAATCAACTGTGTTTGAAGAACTTTGAGTTCGCTCAACACGCCGACACGGGCTAAATCCTTCTCGTGTGGGAAACCCCGAGGGGTCTAAAGATAGCCCTCGTTGCTGGGAAAGAACGACGAGTGCCCAGAAATCTCAAAGATGGCTTTTCCGTTATCAAATCAGATGGGGCCTTGAGTTTAATGTCCTGGCACACGACACGCACTACATGAAACAATCAAAGTAATCATGACGTCATTATCTGCCAGTTCCGCCATCGGACGGGGAAAGACGCAGACCGAAGGCAGGCAGAGACTGATGGGCTTGAAGATTGAGACAAATGTCTGAAAATTACAGGCCCCGAGATCAAAACGGCGTTTTGTTCGGCCTGATAGGGAAGGCCGGCTTCATTTACGGGAATTGTCTAGTAATTGGTACCATTGATAGATAGGGCGGGGCAGGCAAATAAAGATGGATGAGAGCAATATATTAAGACGTTTAATGTTCCTAAACTCTGTGCCGAACATCCGTAACAATGGCGTTACAATCGGAAGACATTTATATTGTTTGGTGAAAAGCCTGAGGGTTTTGCCTGGGATCGATGATAACGTGGCTACTTTAGGTGTTGGGTTTCATGTTTAGTCCACTTGAGTGAGAAGAAATGGATTGATTTTGAATTGGAAGTTTCAAGCTGAAAAAACGGCATTGCTTAATGTTCCCGTAATGTCCAAATTATGTAATAATAGATCGTATGTAATTTTTGACGAATATGCAACATACCGGAAAGAACTAAAACCCTAGGAAATCATGCATATATATGCAAATGTTAGTCGATTTGCATGACTTTTAATGATGTAATTTTGTAATTTGAAGCAATGAAGGAAAAAAAACAAACCAGAAACCAAAAAGAAAAACAAACATGCGATATGGATGATCGTGTTACCGGAACGGAGGCAATGTCATCATTAATTATTACCCGAATAATTATGATTACTAACTTGCTTTCCCATTATTACACTCTATAACGGGGCGTTTTCGGCCAGGATTGCACTAAATTTATTAATGATTGCCGTGACAAAGGTAATTATTCTCAATACCGCAGACGATGGCCCTAGTTTATTGTGAAGATGAGTGTGTGGCAACGGAGGTGATCGTAAAGGAGTGTAAAAAAATCAAGTTTTGGCAAGTGGCGTTTGGAGGCTGGCTTCTGTCAGTCTTGGCAAAAGGGAGATAATCGCCCTCTATGGCTCTATTATGACTTCCCAATTATATGGACACCGATAGTCTGCCCCTGTTGAGCTGAGCTTCCACAGAATGGGGCAAACGGCGCAATAAATCTTTTCTAATCATTTATAGCTTGTCATTATGGGCCGACGCGTTTTCCTAATACGCCTATTGCCCTGCAAAAAGCCAACGTCATGTGAGAAGGCTCCGTGGGTCTATAATCTTTATAAATAGGGCCCCAATTGCTGAATGAATATACTCTATCATTAAAGGATAACAATGGAAAATATGAGTTTTATCTTCGGGGAGAGGGAGCGTCACATTTGGGGTGGGGGGTTGGGGTGGGAAGGGGGATGAATTTCAAGCGTTAAACGTTTATGGCATGCCATCTGTCCATCACATCAAAATACATAAATAAGCTGGTCTCCCTTAATTTATGTACTTTATGCGTCATTTCCCTATTGAAATGTAATTTCCATGTTTAATGCCATTCATAATAGTTGGCAATATTTGGCTTCCTCTTGGGTATCAGTGCAATGTTTATCTTGTTATATTTATCACTGCGGTATTTATATAATTTCTGTGACGTGTTTTGTACTTGTCACTTACTTTTTGTGATCCGGTTCTGGTGGTTTGTTCGCACAGTTTTAATGAGGATGATTGAAAAGAAAAGAAAAAAAAAAAAAAGATAATTAAAGTATCGGCCTTAATATGTATACCTTGGCGTTTCTCCAGCCTCTTTCGTTCTTTACCTTTCTGCTTCTTTCTCATAATTTTTTTTTTTTCAGTTTATAGTCCATGCACTCCAAAAAATAATGTCAACGCTGGAACAATTAATGTTAATCACCAGTAAGAACAACGATTCTGATAGCGATAGGCTTCTGGCCCTGTAATTGTAATAGACAAACAGCTGAAATGCAAACCAGGACAAATTAAATAAGGATGGGTCCATTGTAAATGTATTTAGGAGTGACAATTGTGTTGTGTGAAAACGTCGTTTTCGATTTAAATGTTGGTCTGTATTGTATTGCGTTATGGCATATCCCGTCGATTGTTCCTAGTTTCACAGTTGTTGGAAACAGAAGGCAGACACGGACAACGCTTCCGATTTCGAGCAAAATATCGTGCGCTTTTCTCCTCCCTTCCACTCTCGGCTCCAGCTTGGAGCCTGTTCAGCAAGTTGCCGTAAATGATTTTCATTCAATTTTCTTGTAGATTTTTTTTTTCTACGACTGCAGTTACAGAAATTCAGACTTTCTGAGTCTTTAGGATGAAAAGATTAGTCTACATTTCATTAATTGCGTTGAATTTTGATTTTAAAAAACAAAAAACAAAACAAAGCAAAAATATATATATATATATTTTAATGTAGATACCATGACCAATCTCTGGATGTGAGTTTTATTGATGACTCCTTGAGGTGTCAGTGAATTTTACCCATTGACACAGCACTCAGGGTAGGAATTTATCTCCACTGAATCAAACTGCTGAACACAAATTTCAAACTTTTCACAGAGCCAGTTAGTTCGGGTACTACTCGTATACTCATAAACTACTTAGAACTATTTAAATCAATATCATGCAATGCTATTGGGCGTTTATTTTTATTTTTAAAATTTATTTATTTTGTGTCACATGGCGGATTTCAATTTTTGTCCTATTTCTCTTTTGTAGGTCAAAGTATGGTTTCAAAATCGAAGAACCAAGCACAAGAGAATGAAGGCTGAAGAGGACGGTGGTTCTTCAGGGTCACAGGCCGAAGGTCAAGAAGGACATTCCGGGAAAGATGGTGACATGAATGACCTAACCACTTATGTTGATCACGAAAATGAAGACGAACCGTGCAGTGATGAAGAAGAAGAACTGTCTGTGACTGAGGATTGTTAAGTCTTCAGCAAAAATTTTGTATCTCAGACTGTTCTCACAAGGGAAAACAAGAAAGGCGATACCGTTTCGTGGAACCTGCAAGCCTGAATCGTTCGTCAAACTTTAGTCACAGGAAAGCCGCTGTTGTGCAGAATATTGAGGTACGGTTACATATTATATACGTGAATAAAACTGCACATCTGCAGTACATTATGGTGGACATTCTCGAACATTCTGCAAAGAGCCCCTGAAGGGACAAAGACGTCAGCCATGGCTCCACCACCTTCTACCCTTTATTTTCTTCTTGCTGATGAGACAGAGTAACCTCTCGGCCAAAGTCCATGTTTTAACCCTTTGTAAATGTAACAGCCTTGTTCTCGTCACGTGCTTACCTCACTCTTGTAAACATTATAAAAAGACATGTATCCGTGAGTGTATGGACGGCACTTTTACCGCCCAAGTCAATGTGGTAACTGCTCATACCTGCAAGAGGACGTGCGACAGATGCTCAAGTGAAGGGGAAGTGACAGCAGGCAACAGTCAAGTGAGTCGCAGAAACCGAAAATGTAGAAACTGCGAGACAGCACGTTTGTTACTGCATTTATATACTTATCTTACAAATTTAATGTTACACATTTTCATGGATTTCCAACACAGGAGCAAATGTATTCTTTTGATGTATATAGATGATCTCCCACCGCACAATTAAATGGTCATGTTTTTCCTGTAAGTATGAAATGAAACATCGCTCTGGCTCCACGTCATGTTCACTGAATTTGTTCACGGTGGATAATTTTATACAGACATAGTTTTCCATGAAGAATAAAAAATGTGGTCATTTAAGACGATAGCAGAGGGATCTTTCATGATTCAGTAGAGTCATACAACAAAAGTGATGATGGGTTTTATTTTCACCACAATCAATGTAGCAATACCTGAATGTCAGACTCTATGGTGCTCTGCCAGAACTGCAGAAAACCGTAGATTTTCTAAAGAACTTAACTATACAGAGACAGGTCTGTATAGTTAAGTTCTTTGAGATTTTCTTAAAAGAACAAATCTGCAGATTTAGATTTGGTGAACGAAAGAAGAAGAAGAAGAAGAAATGCACCAATGATGACAAGGTTAGCCCAGTGTCTGTCGTAGAGAAGGTCGGGGGTTGGGCCCTCTTATAAGGAAAGAGCAAATGATAGTTTTGTTCGTTTTTTTTTTGGAAAAGTTTCTAAAGACTTGAAAATTTAAAGACACGAGTTTAAATATTTTGACCACCTTTTAACATTGTCACAATGGCACTGAAAAGGCAAAAACTGTGCACTTTTCTTACGTGTGGACAATATTGTTTTCATGTACGTTCTGATCCTTATCTACAACATGTTGACAACTCTTGAATCTGTGAAGTGAAAACATGTTTGCTTGTGCTTTGTAATTTTCTGAAGCATTTCATTTTATGTAGAAATGCATGGCAATGAAGCAGTTGTTCATTCTTAAAAGTTTGTTCTTTATCTTGCGAAAACTTCAAACCAGAAAATCTTTGTTTCAAGGGAGCCTGCTTCAGTTTACGGCCGGCTGTTAGCCATTGTCTCAAGTGGGATTTGAAAACATAATGATCGGCCATTATTTTAAGTCCCCAGATCAAATAGTTGCATAACCTTTTATTACCCAGTGTTCCACGTTTGAAACACATTATCTGGTAGATTTTTGGAATATTTTTTTAGTTACGCACAAAGAATTTTTTCGTGATAAATACCATTTTTTAGCATGTTTTTGATAATTTTCCATGTTTCAGAAAATTTGGATAAGTCAGTCCATGGTTGGATCTTACAGGACTAAGAGCTGCTTTGTTATATTTTCTCCATCTTCTATCCTTGTTTCGAATTATTTTGTAACCCAAGCCACTAGTTGTCGACGGGCATGACAAGAATATAAAAAAAATCGACATTTACTACTTAAACCTTCCTTGTTTTGTTCTTGTTGTCCCAGAATAAGAACGGATCATATTTCACACCAAGTTTCCTCAGAATGAGGTTAAGACGACGTTCAATAATACAGTTCGGTAGCGGCAAAATTTGTGTTGTATCCGAGATTCCTGTTCCTTTCTCAGCTCCAGTCCCTTATTAATTTTTATAGCGTAACATTTCAAAACAGTACTTACTTTGTGCTTCACTATTTTGTAAGCGTTGACTCATGTAACAAATTATGTTGTGTGTGATTAGTTTATGCCGTTATTGTAACATATTTTGTACATTTTGTTTAAATAGATGCTTATTTCGTTCGATTAGTCAAACATATCTGGTTTTCTTTGGAGGTTGCTGAAGCGACTCCGATGAAATTATACTTAAAGCTATTATTTTCTTGCCATTTGTCCTGTCATTTTTGTTTTTCAGAACATTTTTCATTCTAATATTTGTTTTTGTGTGAAATCGAGACAAGCTGTTAGAAATATTACTGTAATTGAGATGTTTAACTGTTTTGTTGAGAGCTTACACAAATAAACAGCAGTGGTTTTTGTTGTTGTTTTGTTTCAGCTTTCCTGTGTTTTAGACTGGAAAAGAATGATCAGCTTTGGAAATTGTATTGATTTTTGAAACAAGCGGATCATCAGTCTCTTTAAATGACGATAAACAGCAAGAAAAATCTGCTTACTAATTTCCTTATTTATATACCACTTGTGTGTCATTGTCATCACGTAATCATCCCTTTCATTGCTATCATTTCTGAAATTGTCAATATCATCATTACCGTTGTCATTGACAAATCACTAACGTCATTCACATAATGAATTTTCACCATCAACATTTTTATGATCACTTTAATTTCCACTATGGTAAATCCTTGTAACATGCATCTTCATACGTGTAAGACAGAATTGTCCTAATCTGAAACAATCTTCTGTCACCCGTTGAAATTCACTTGAAATGGTATGGCATGTTGATTTGGATGCCCACTTTTATAGGTCATTAACTTTGGAATTCGCTAAATCTGTGTTCTCACTTTATTAGAGACCCGCTGGTCAAAGGTACACTAGCATTTACTTATAGAAAACCATCTGCATATCAGTTTTACTCATTGTTAAATTTATATTCTCTACAAAATTATTTCTTCTTCAGCTAGAATATAGAAGCAGACATTGCAAAAGACTGTTGGTTTGATGTCGAACATACGATAATAAAATAAATATTCCACTTTTCGAATAATGATAACAATATGTATGAGCAAACTGAACTTACTTCTTTGCGGCCTTTAAAATAATGACTACAACCGTATCATCGTTCACCAGATGGAGATATTTTCCCAGTCTGTAAGAATCAAAAGTGGAGCGCTCTCTAGTGCAGGAAAAAAGTCCAAGTACAGATATCCATTGTCTATAAAAATTAAATCTAACAAAAACAAACAAACTGAATGTATGTTGTTGTCCCTTTCGTGTTTTTGCTTTTGTCGGGATCTGATTGCCTCTCCGAATGCCTTTGTATTTTTACATTGGAACCCCTCTCCACCATTTTTTTTAAGGAGGATTTTAAATTTTATTTATTGTTTCATTTTATCCCTTTGTTTGTTCAGTTCTATGGTATTATGGTTGTCTATGTTTGAGCTCTAGAGCTTATTGTTGAGAAATCTGAAATATGATTTTTTTAATTACTTTTATTTTATACTGACATTTAAAGGCACCACTTTTTATATTGCAAAATGTTATAATTTGTTTATTTATTATTGTGCATACGCTGTGGATGGCATGTTGCAATTTGAAATTTAGAAAATCACTGCCATTCTATATGAGAAGATACACTAATTTAATCTTGGGTCCAGAACATAATTATGTGCAGGAACACAACGAAATGCACCGAAGACGGACATTATGATGGATTCATTTATTTAATTCAGCATGACTTTCACATAAAACAAAAGAAATATTAAATAAATGAATAAATAGAATAAAATTAGATTAGAATTTCCAGGCCCAGGTTGTAGAAGGAATAGTTCGTCTTAGCATCATTGTGTCTCGGATTAGATTCTGGCCCACCTCCGTTCAGCTTTAGTTATGTTATTGTTCGTTTCGGTGCCACGTGGCACGGTCATTTTAATTACCTCCTCTAATAAAAACTGGATGAAGATTTTGGAAGATGTGAGAGGAGAAGCTACATGTATAATTATGTCATGTGTGCATTTATGACAATGGGATTCTTGAAAGTCAGAACTGAGAGCGACGAGAGATTCTGATGAAAGAATGACAGCTCTGGGAAGAAATGAGAAAGAAAAAAATAGAGATAAATACAAGTCGTACATGTATACGTTTATGAGTATGAGATGGTTGTATTTGTTTGAAAGTGTCAAAGAAAAGACAGGGCGGAATGAGAGAAGGAATGACAAAATGGTGTGCGAGAGAAAGGGAATGAAACTATTCAATTTCATACAAATAAAAGTCACCGTGAACTTTAAATATAAAAGTTTTCATGTCATATTGCAATGAAATGAGTTATATTATTATGTTTGTTGATATTATTAGCATGATGTTCAAATGTCGTTGATTTTTCAACATTTGATGAAACTTTGTGATGTAAAATAAATGAAATCCCAATTTAATTAACAGCGTTTTTGTGCGAATATGAATGTGTATGACGTTTGACATTTGAGAGCGCCAAGTTACTTGTTAAAGTAGATAATAGTCGTAACTTACTTGATGTTGGGAAAAGTGGAACGACTGTTTGGAGGACATTAAATGATACACAAACCGTTGTCCACATGACGTACTGGCATATCTACAATTTAGCCATTTTTCAGGTGGGCGTTTTAAAGTTTGGTGGGAGTGAGATTTCTTAGACAGTGGCGTACAAAAGGGGATAGAGAGGGCGTCGGCCCCTGGCATCCGTTTCAGGGAACATCCAATCAAAGAGTGTCTAGGCCCTATACTTGAGTCTAGGCCCTATACTTGAGTCTAGACCCTGTACTTGGGCACACAATCAAGGAGTTGACCCAGGGCATGGTGGCCATCACCAAACCTCTGCACGCCACTGCTCTCATGTACAGATAAGAAGTTTTTTTCTGCTCACCAATTGAAAACATTAAAGATGTCAATTGGTCACTTTGTTAGAACAGAGATCGTACCACAAGCAATGACAAGGTAGCCGTAGCTCGAAACGACTAAAACCGTGGGATGCACCGGTGCCTGAGATGGGCATGGAAAGTATACCCCCCCCCCCCCCAAAATGTTTGGAACAACAGTATGATAAAAAAAAAATAAAAAATATTTGTCAGGCTTATATTCTAAACCTATTAATGTGTCCTTTCGCCAAAAGAGATCGGTGTCTTAGTGCCCTACATAGTCAGAGATTTTAAAAAGGCTAATAAAAAATTTTTTTAATGAAAAAAAAAAAAAAACTTTTAAGAAACACAGAATTTGACAAAACAATCCAGAATGAGTTGAAAAACCACGAAGATCCATAAAATTCATACTTTATTCCTTCATCGTCTACACGGAAAACCGAAAACAAGAAAGAAACCTACAACAACAACGTTACAGAACACTACATGACGGTGGTGATAGGCGAGACTGAGTCGTTCACCAACTTGTCTTCATGTGTTCAAAACCACAGAACACCCAACTCAAAGACAAAACAAATGCAGCTATAACAACAACAACAACAACAACAAACAAATAAACAAAAGTCCCTCTTCCCCCCCCCCCCCCGAAAAAAGAAAACAAAATAACAAAAGTTTGGAAGTTATCAAAATACATAAATGTTGCGTATCCAGTGAAATTAGTTCCAATATTACAATAATAATAATGCACAGTCAACACGCGGAGGGAGCAGTTGTATCATTGGGCATAATAATGTTCTAATTCTGTCCTTCATATTCTGAGTTCAACCACAGGCCCTACTTCTGTTTTCTGTTTTTTTATTTTCTGACCTATTTCTCCAACTTTCTTGCATAATATGTTGCTTTTCTGTTATTTCTATTGTTTTGATTTCTGAATATGGTGGTTATAATAACAGCTATGGTGAGATGGTGATACGGATGTTGATATTGACACTGAAGTCGATGCTGAACTCATTTAGTGCTATTTAAGAATAAATATTTAACTACAGTATGCTGTTGGCTTAATTGCATAATATTCTTTAAAATTTTGTTTTTATTTCCTTTAGATTTTTTTTTTTTGGTACCCAGTCATCTGCAAGGTATTGCCTTGTCCTAGTTAATCTTGATGATCTTATTGATGTTAAGGACGACGAGTGCCGAGGGCCCCACTCTAAGTCAAGAAGAAATCTTGCTATGAAATAATTCTCATGGTGAGATCATTATTATCATTTATTTATTTATTTATTATTATTATTATGGTACTTCAGATTCTTATTTCCTCTCTCCACTCACGTTTGGATTGTTTACCAGGAAATATTTTCAAAACGTGTTTAGTCTTAAAGGGCTTTACACATTGACATTCTGGTTTGTCGAAAATTCTCTGTGTCATCCCGAAAGAGGAAGAACAAAAGATTTAGTGTCAGTGTCTAATTAAATTTGTGGGATGAAGACACGAGATAACACGTTTGGCTTTTTGATTTTTGTTTCCTAAATAACCTTTTGCATTGTTTTTTCGTAGGGAACGTTTTCTTATTTATCTCCAATACTATTCATCACGCGATATCTTTACTGTCATCATCATTATCTGTAAGTTTATTTCAAGATGTTTCCAGTAACTGTTAGTGAAAACTAATGTCACAGTTCCATTGACGGAAAAAAAAATGATAATCGCGATCAGACGTTTCACTGAACTTCCTGTTGCTGTATAATTTAGTTTTTCAGTGAATCTATGTATTTTTCATTTGAGACTGGGTCAGGGTTAGACAGAAACGTCCACCGACGAAAAATGTAAAATTCCGTATCTGAGGGTTTCTGAGAGGCCTATTGTAGCAAATAATCCGCGAGGTAACATGAACGTGGAATGCATAACCATTATGGTGTGGATGTGTTTTTAAATATTTTGGTATCAAAAAAGAATTTAAAAAATACATTGTAAATAAAACATCTAAAGTGTGCCGAGATAGCGAGTCAGATTTTGGGGACCACGTACGATTGTCGGAGCATCCTCCGGAAGAGCCAATGGATTTCAAAGGTCTGCTTTACGACTAATTGGATCAACCGCAGAAAAGAGAGACAAACGATTGATTTTCCTCGCAGACAGACTTTTTTATCTTTTATTTTTGCACCAATAATTTTTTAAATGGCGGCAGTGACAGGTAATACAGTTCATTTCTGTTTCAGGTTGAGATTAAAAAAAAAAACAACAACAAAAAACTACATGTATCACGTAAGATAACGTGCACATTCATAATAATATGCGATAAATCACGCCAAAATAAAGATCTGATATGGACAGCAGCTATTTCTAATGTCATCAAACTGTCGATTTCCACTTGGCATGATTTGTTATGGCAGATTATTAATTGCCAGGATTTTATACCGACAAAATTGTGCCGACTGACCAGATGGTGACCGATTTGCCGATTCTCTACACCGCACTCGGTATAATGTAAACGATGTTGCGGTCAGGAACTCCAGCGACGGTGATGACATTGTCAAGACTAGCCAGGGAAATCTCTGTAGCAGTCATCGTCTGTCTGTGGCGTCAAGCGTCTCTTCTCATTGTCGGGAGTAGCTGGCCGTTCAATAACTAACTGGTTTGAACAGAGTGACGAAAAACGAGACAAGGAAAGAGAGAATGGGTGAGGCAGAGAAATCCGTTCAGTGAAAAAAAAATGGGGTAGGATAGGGAGGGGAGGATAATTATGACTGTGGTAACTGAAAATTGATTGAATTATCCTTTCGTTCGATTGAATGATTAATTGATTTTGGTTTGTTTTCACTTGTGTCGTCTCTTCCGTTATTATTCAATGATCGTATCATTTTTATTCTTTATTGGCTTTAGCTTCTCTGTTTTAGCGTGGCATGCGATTAATATCGTGTAAAGTTTCTTGCTGCTTTACAAAAAAATTAAGAAAATCAGTCATTATATTATTATATATTTCAGTCCCATTCTTCCTCTATCTGTGGCTAAAGCCCGATCGTTGTGTAAATCGGTCTACTCTTCCTGTTCAATAAGAGGTCAGAACTGCGTCGTGGCCATAAAATCAATGCAGTTTATTGACGAGAATTATGCATGATTGTGTTCACACCGTATTTGTTTAATTGAGTGTTAAATCTACAATCGGGTGCAATTCTGTCAAATAATACGACATCCTAATCGTCATGCTAATTGTATTATTTATAAGGTACAACAGTCAAATAAAATATTCGAATAAGTACTATAATGCAATGGAAAAGATGTGTGTTTGACTCTTCCTATTCAAGTGATACATCTCAATACCGAACATTAAACAGTATAACTTGATGCCACACTCTGCACTTTCTTCTTGGAAACTACCAGCGTTCTTGTCTAGAATTATGATGGTTCAGATTTATAATGTGAGTGGATCTGGCGAAATCGGGCTTGAGGTGAACTTTTTATAGATCTACCTCTTTAAAACATCAAAGAAAACATTTCTATGGCGACTTCAAGTGAAGTATTTTAACTGAATGCAGGAAAAGGGCTAATCTTTCATTTATTTTTAAAGGCAAATCTCAATTTCCATACAAAATTTTTCCCCTTTGGAGAGGTTTTCCCAGGAACCTGATCTTTCACCTGGAGCCCGATTTCACCAGATCCACTCACATGTACGATGTGACATACGGAATGCATCTTAAACCAGACATAATTCATATAAAGGTATTAGATTTTAATGTTAATGTACATAAATTGTAGTATTTGTTTTAGTTTTTTGACACCTCCCCCCCCCCCCCCCACCCCCCCTTTTTTTTTTTGCTGAAGAAGGAAACAAAATACCTTGCATGTGTTTCAGCCACGTGGTAGTGGCTTGAATTTTACCCAGAGACAGAGACACCCTAAGCTGACGTGAACGTGGTTTCTTGACTGGAGAAGCAATGAATGAAGAGAATGGTGTCATCACCATTCATGGACCAAAAAAGGGATGTGGTGGCTATAGTACCACCAGTTAGGGATTTAACCTGGAGTTGCTGAGAATAGCAACTGTCATAAGGGACCAAGTGGCATGATATACGCGTAAATGAGTAAAACAACAGTGTATTTTATCATTCGGGGAATATTTGGCATTGTATTAGGTAATTTACTCCATTCAGGAATAGTGTTACGTTTCTTTCTCTTCCAGGTTTGGTGAACATGACACTTTGCTACATTGTAATCAGCTGTCTGAAGAGTTGGGTATTGTTGTCGTTGACACGAATGATATATATTATATCTGCTTTCAACTAGAATGTAATTATAAATTCTGTCACACACTGCTTTCTTCGCTACTTTCCCTTTCATGTCGACCATGATTGTCGTCAAATAATAATGTTCTCTCTCTGGTTTTCTGGATCAGTGTTTTCAAAACAATAGATTTACATGTACTTATCTGTTAATGTAATGACTGCAGACTCTTTATCATAGATGATTAACTAATGATTATATCCGCTGAACTTGCCATTAATCGGCAATTCCACCCTTGCTTTCTTCTACTCCCCCCCTTCCCCGTAAATAATATTCTTGTCATTCCTCTAATGAATCACTTCCATCTAGGCCCTTTTTGTATACAAAATCTACAATCCATCTATTACATCCATCAAATGCATTGCAATTAATTACTGACTTCACGTTGTTTCGCTGTCCGCAGTTTTGCTTTCTCACTTACGACTTCTATGCATTTATGTCACTTATGTTGAAAATATTTTGCACAGTTAGTTGAACTGAAATGTCGAACTTAAAATAAATGCCTGAACTGAATGTTTTGGAAAATGCCAACCTCGGAAAAGAACAACAGTTTTACTAAGGCCGTAACAATTCAGACTATCCAAACCCCATTCAATGAAAGTGTCTGTGACGTGCCAGACACGGTGGCCAGTCTTTCCCCACAGAATGAACGAGCCCTATAACCACAGTCTATAACTTTGCTATTCCCACTATGGTGCATTCAGCAGTGAGACGCTGGCCTTTCTCCGCCCTAACAGTGACATGATCTGCTCCTCATGCCCACCGCTGGGCCTTGATTGTGCTTGCATTGACCACGATGACCACTTCAGTTGTTGACCAAAAGCATCGACTTCACGCTCGCTCAGACAAGGGATAGGGCAGCCGAGCACCAAATGTCATGGGAACAGACAATGGTGGACGTTATCGGTGTCAGAAAAGAATTAGATGAGAACTATGAATAGATGATACAGACATGAAAACAGCAATTTAAGGTGTAAGGTGTCAAGATGATAAAGGGCGAGTACAGAATAACAAGGAAAGATTGAATGACATTCGAAATTTAAATAGCAAGAATGATGACCCCCAGTATCACTTGATACAAACCGTGTTTGGTATCAGCACTGTGAGAAGCAAAAGGGAGAGCCAGAGATACGAAGTGACTCTGAAAACGAAGATGGATTAAAAGCCATGCACAGAAACTAAGCTGTGCAATCTAATGAATGAATACTGTCTTGCACTGAAATGTGACATTGTGTGCACCCTGACATTATGTTATTTCTGGTGACTATTATTATTTTGGCCAATTTGGCCTGTCTGAATTTTATTTGCTTCGAGTTCTTTGAAAACGATTAAGATTAGAGTTGGGGGGGGGGGGGAGGGGGAGGTTTGGCCCGGACACAGTAACATTTAGCTCGGCAAAATGGCTCCAGTTCCGCGCCGCGGCAACTCAGATGACTCAGACAAAAAAAAAAATGTATGCTCTATGGCTTAAAGTCAAATAAGACGAAAGTCAAGCAGTACTATCAGATGCCAAAACGACAGTTTATTTTTTATATATTATAGAATCCAGAAGTAGATCCAGGTTTAAATAAAAGCAATCGGCAATCCCCTGCACACTTGATAATATGAAAAAATAATCTTGTGGCTTTGCTTTCCTTTTTTTCTTTCCTGGTCGGGCGGATGGAGAAAACCCATACATGGTGCCATAACGATTGTATTACAGCAGAACAGGAAAGTGACAGGGCGACAAAAGCTTAGAAAGTGGGCGTGGATGAAGAATGTGAAAGTCTATTCACTGCCCTAAAACCAATGAGATCATTTTTTTGTCACCCTTAGATTAATCTCCAGAATTAATCTTTTATAAACAAGTTGCAAAGTATTGCCCGTCTTCCACATTGTGTTGCTATGTTAGGGTAGCGTCTTTAGCATTGTGTCGCTTGACGTCCGGGAAATGAAATGGCCAGTGACAGCAGAAAAGATGGCCGACCACAAAGCTCGCGAAGGGAGCTCCCCCGTCGTCTTTTGTGTTTTGTTTAGCACTCGGAGTTGCGTGTAGTGAAATAGCCAGACAAGGATTACTGTCATGGACGATCTCAGAGTTCTAAGCACAAATTAGTCTAGCAGTCGCCCTGACACGGCAAGGGCGCTTGCTCCCTTTATTTGGATATTAGCGTTCATCGGCTTAATAGTCGTCTCCCGTCTTCTTCATTACAAACTTAACGGGGGTGTTTTCCTGGGCGCTTTAATTTGAAAATAGCATTCATCACAATAAGTCAGCTTGTACGTCTTCCATAGCCCACCCAGATTTACATTCTCCCTTTACAGGCAACGTAAACCTTAGGCTCTTTTCAGCCATTCAACATCGTGTATTCATACGCTGCTCAACTCTATAATCTCCTCGAGCCAATGAAATCAACGCATCGGGCAAAAGCTAATAATATTAATAACTTCATCAAACGTTTGTTTATATGATTCATTCGTGCAGAAACCGGCGTGTAATGAAATTTCCTAAATCAAACTCTCAAAGGTTCCAAAAATATGAGAAGACTTCGCCATCCCTGGTAAAGTTTTCAGACTCACATCCCAGGGCTAAATGTCCTGCTTATTCCCCTTTATTATCCATCAGTTATCGTGCATTACCGCTAAAAGTGAATAGAGATGAGAGTATTAAGAAATGGGCACGAAGATCGAAAGCTTCTCAAAGAGCATGAATCAGACCCAAATTGAATTTGGCCGCGCACAAAATGACCGGGCATGACATGGTATTGAACGACCTCAAATGTCCAGAGAAAAGGCCAGGGGCTTAAATTATTGTTTTCACGAGCAATCACAACGTCCGTGTAGGCAGCCAGGCTTTGGGATCGATGAGGAGGACGACGACAATCGCTGGCCCGACGTTCTCTTTTGGAAGTCGGGACAAGGGGAAGGGGAGGGTGAATCGTCCACAGACATTAAACGCTGTAAGTGTTAGCTTGCTTCTGATTGAGCGTTTCTCAACGCCGAGCAATTAGGCCCAATTTTGGTAATGGCCGATGGTGCATGATCCAGCCGTATTCATTAGTGTTTGGCCTGCTATCGGAACAGGGCTGATGGGGCGGTAATTGGAGCGAAATTGAGTCGCTATTACCCAGTGGATCTTGGAGCCACCAAAAGCAGTAAATCACGACAAATTGACACCGGATTATGCCAGCAATCAAATCAAGCCCGGCTATGTTGGGGGCCGAGATAAGAGTTCTTAGAAATTGCGGGGCTCCAGAATAGCCCTATTAAGTACCTGATCTACCCCCTTCTCTCCCACACTATTAACCTCCCTTCGTCTTTAGAAGAAGAAGAAGAAGGGGAAAAAAGGATATATAATAATATCTCTCTTACCGTCTTCTCTTTACTCGCTGGTCATAAGGAGGATTTCTATCTAATTTTGTCTGACCAGGGCTCCGTTAAAGCATTGATAGTCTTGCGCGCCCCCTTCCCCCAAGCTCTGTCTCTCTTCCTTCTCCTCCTCTTCCTCTCCTTTTCTCTCTCTCTCTCTCTCTCTCTCTCTCTCTCTCTCTCTCTCTCTCTCTCTCTCTCTCTCTCTCTCTTTCCTCCCCGTTCTCTCTCTCTCTTTCCATGCTGGCACGCCTGTCCTCCTCTCTCTAAACTCAGGAGAGCTCACCGTTACTTTTTAATTTAATTCCTTGACTTCCTGTTTTACTGTATCTTACTGCTGTCAAATATTGACTCATTTATCATTAATATCAAATAGAAAATGGCAACATGGGACTTCCGGGCTCCAATTTTATACAATATTATTTTAAGAACCCTTATCAACAGCTTTTAATGGAACTTACCTAGTGATATTCATAAATAAGGATAACTCGAAATAATATTTATTATCAGACCTAGTGCCATTGCCTTACATGAATTTGGAAATTGAAAAAAAGTTCTAGGAAACCTTCGTAAAATTAATATTTAGTTCATTAGCTCGAGAAATAAATTTATTTCCTGCCCAGAAATCGATCGAATGTAATAACATTATTTGTACAAAAGAATTGTTTCTTCTACCCATATGCATTATCTTATTTTTTATAATATAGATCTAGTCACCTTCATCCACATTCCATGCACGCAGTCCACGAATTATCCAAACTCATCAGTACAATTTTTAGACTTTTACAATAAACATCACATTTCTTTGTTGTCTTTCCTGCTTTCAAAAATCGTCTTTGCTATAATTATGTACAAGTATCTGTAATAATTTAAAATACTATCTGAGGTCCCCGGCCCTGCCGGGGATAAATCGGTTTGAATATTGGTTTCAGTTCTGGGTGGTTATTATGGACCTGCTTCATCTGGCCTGTTCCTATTTGTTTATTTAATTTTTGTTTGTTTGTTTTTAAATAAGTCTTACTGCTCTGCCTTTGTGAGTTGACACCCTGCGCATCCCGTACAACTGCATGATTTGCGCACGGGTTAGTGTGTTTGATAGTGAACACATCGCAGGTGATGATAACGAAACCTTAAAATGGCGAACCATGACTCGAAATAGATCTGAATGATGGCGAAACAATAAATTTCCAATAAAAAAAACTACAGCGATTTGAGACTTGTATGCCTACCGATAGTACGTTTTTTAGGGGGCATGCTGCATCAGTGCATGCTAGATCTAGCTCTCACAGACACTACTGTGATTATGAATCGAATTCCGGGGCCGGAAGTGGAAAAGCGATTAACAAAGAAAGAGGTCATAGGTTAACGAACGTACAATTCGGATCAAACGCTCTCGCAAATTTACTGTTCCATTCTTATCGCATTATTGGAATACCTCACGAATCCCATAAGCTTTTTTATGCCTATGTACATAGGAACACTGGTCAGTATCGTACAATTGTGTGTGCCAAATTTCAGTTCAATAAGTCCAGTAGTTTTTGAGTCCATAGGGAACAAAGGGGTTTTCTTACATTTTTTTTGTATAGATAGAGATGGGTAAAAAGAGGTCGAGATTCAGAATTGATAAACTAATGTTTATAAGATGACAATTAAGTCCATTTCCAGCTTTAATAAATCCGGGCGTTCTTTCTTATTGTGTGATCCAATTAACTGGTTTTTCCAATAACATGGTTCCCCACTGTTACTCATGCCTCAGTTTGGAACATCCCTCTCCTCCTGGTCGCAGTGCCTCTGTTTACATCAGATCTGGGAAGAGTCGCTGGTCTGTGCATCGCTCGCTGGTGAAATAACAAGACCAACTCTCAAGCGCATGCTTGGAGGAATTGTAACTTCTTTTCCTGATTTCAAACAATCTCAAGATCGGAGATACTGGAAATCTGCGGAGCAGTTACAACAGTCACATTAACTTTAAGCTTTGCACAAAATTAATGAATGGTAAATTCAAGTGCATGTAGACTAGATCAAAATGGTGTCAAAAGTTTCTTTGAATCACTCTTTCTCGTTCATGACACCTTTTTTTTTTTCTTTTTCTATCGACATGTTGGTCAGTTAGTTGAATGGTTGGTTGGTCGGTCGGTTGATCAGGCCAGAACGGTGGAGGGAACAGGTTGGCCAATTGGCATAAGCGTAAGATTTTCAGGTAGTCCACTATGCATGACAAGGACAAAGGGGGGAGAGAGCCTTTGGTATGAATATTGATGTAAGAGACAGCGGGGATAAATAAATACATATGCGGCAATGGATATGCATTTCTTCCCTGTCGGTCGACTAAAATGTAAATTAATAAACATTGCTGTTATTGACATAGCCCGTGAATATACCTCATTTTTGAGGATTATTCTGTTCTACAAGCAAGGCTTGTTACATAGAAACGTAATCTAATTCGGTACTTCCAGACAAGCAATATTAAAGTGATTCAGCGAAATGTTCAGAACGCAGTAGATAATTGAGTCACTTTTCATTCTTCTCCAGCATAATTTTGAAGGAAAATGACTTGTCCTCTGTGAGTCAGTTCAATAAATGGGATTGTTTATTGGATCTGGTGTTATGTTAATGTATTGAGTCTAATTTCATGATCATCCTCAACAAGCGGATCAGTGTCCGTGTTACGTACAAATCCTCCATATTTAACAACAAAACTCAGCATTTCTGTAATTTAATATTAAATAATAAAATTATTATGGTCTTCATTATGAACATTTATTTACAATGTAAAATGTTATCCCGGACATCTGTCTGGCCCCCAACGACTACCCTACCTTGTCCTTAACCTTTTCAAGTGGTCGACTTAAAGATAGCCATTATTCAGAGCATCCCTTGGTAGGTCCTTCGCGTTACCCTTCAACGTTTTTATTCAGTAGCAATCAGGCTGAAAATGCAACCTATTCAAGCCTTTATGTATCCTTTTAATTACAGGCACCTCTAGTACGGTGATCTACCCGTGTTAGACAGAAATGTGTCGGTGTTCATCCTTAGTAGCTAGTTGTCCATACCATCACCATCGCCAGGGGATCAAAGGTCAACCCTCTAATTTGCTGGCGTTCAGTTGTCGCACCTGCGTCAACAAGGGCCCACTGCCGACTAGAAAGAGGGTATTTGGTACATCAGGATTAACAAGGTGGGGGGGGGGGGCGGAGCTTGACAGTCTTGATCTCAACACGTCACGCACCCGAAATTCTGTTTAAACTTTATCTAATATCGCTTATTCCGGTTATAATGGGCAGGCATGCGGGCTGTAGTGGTGACAGAAAAAGGCATACCTTTCATTTCCTCCTTCACTTCCCCCCTTCCACTCTGTTTGCCGAAAGAAAACACTTAATAGAGTCATGAATACGGCATCTGTTGTTATAGACACTCTAACAAAGTAAAAATTGCAGTGACACCGGAGATCTTGTGAATTACCCAATTTCCCTTTTTAAAAGAAGCAGGATAAACGATGTTGTCACCCAATGTGAAAGAATAGGGTTAGCAGCTCTGGAAGAGACGCAAGCAGCTGCTCGGTGAATTGTTCCTGATAATAACAGAGTCCTTGAGATATTTAATCCTGTCTTTCTATAGCGCTGCGCATTTAACACGACGTTAATAGATTTGAAGAGTTAAAGAAAACGATTATCCTTGTTAGGAATTTACATTTAAATTTGAATAAGCCTAACTCGATGTAGTACTTTAATTCGATGCTCTCTGAGACATGTCATAATTTATTCTTTTGTAAGTCTATTAGATTGAGGGATTTAAAAATATAATTATATCTATCGCAGAGTGACACTCGGCTCTTTTACGTCCTCTTTTTAAAGGTTTCATTTCTTATTTAAGCTGATGGAATGCATTGATGATGAGAATACACCCCCCTGGTTGCTTAATGAATAGGAAAACATCTCATCAAGTATTTAGTGTGATTTCACTACTATAGAACCACTTTCCGACTTAATAAAAATTGTCAATTGAGAAAGAAGTTTAGGCAATATACCAAGCCAACCCATTTATAATAATACGAGAAAGACGAAGTTTGTACAAGAATCATTCAGGTAGAATTAAGAAGCTGAAACGTACACAATCTCATGATATAAAACTGTGCCTTTGACCTTGTTAAAAACGGGTTTCTAAACACCAGACTGCATTATTAGTTGTGAAATTTTAAAGCGCACCATGGCAATGCCCTTGGCTATATTCATTATGAATATTTGTGCTTGCAGCAAAGATGTGCTGTAAACGAGGCATGACGGATTTTGAGTATCACCTATATTTTAAAGGTTCAAACATTTACATATTCTAGAAACGAGAAATTTGCATGAACAGGATCTGTGGACTTATGTGACCTGTTTTCTTTTTCTATTGAGAGAGAAGCACAATATGATGTGGATGATGACTGCCAAACCTGCCGCCAGAGCAATAAAAGACGGAGAAATGTGCTCGTTCACCTCTATATTACGACGGCTCAGAGAACGATAAGCCCATCCCACCAAGTCTTAGCTTTCTTTCCACAGTGACAAAGTCAAGAAGGTGAGAACACAGTTAATGGATTATTGTTCGAACTCCTTTTAATGTTGTAGATCTAGTCAAATCGTGCAACAGACACCTGTCTATTAACTTTCATTGCTTGACGTGTAAATTCAGCGGTGATTATATATATTTTACCATTCTTCCCCAAGTAAAGGCCCCAATACATGTCTTGATTACGTAGTTTTGACACAAGTTCCTGTTGTGGGAGAGCTACTTTGAAAGCCGACCCTTTACCAGTATCATGGTATCCTTAGCCAGGCAGACACATTGTTGTATCCATATTTGTCATTTATATCAAAATGGTAATGATTAACCCCAGCCACAGATCACATAATGCTAGTGGAGGGAGCTATGTCTTAATGTCAGTTGTTGACCACACGTAAGTCCCAAATTGCCCACAGTAATGGCGCATCACCATGGCCATTGCCCACACGATGTCCCACGCTAAATGGCCGATTAGTTGGTAAGCTTCCTATATGGGATCAATGGACCTTTCTCTAATGCCCACATCACTAGCGAGTTTCATGGGCACCGAGTTGCATTCAGACGCAGTACAGGGGTGGCTACCATCAAATTATAGAGGACTCAGCCGGAAAAAAGGGTGAGAAACGTGGCGAAGAAAATAGACAGCTTCAGTTAAATGAGGCGTGTACCATCCGTGGAACGACCTGGGTGGCTGTCACAGCAGACACGGAGGGAAGTAAGATGGATTTCTAAAGAGAGAAAATGGAGGTGGATATTTATGGTAAGGTGAAAGGAGAAGAGTGGCTAATAAAATTATTTAAAAAAGAAAAGAAATGGAGGGGATGACAAAGCAGAGACAATGACTATCACAAATCTGTGCAACAGACTTATATTTCTTTCTTCGGTACTGCCAAGCATATCCAAAAAAGTTCTGACATGGCAGTAACTCACTTTAAATTCATTAATCATATTCTATTACAATTTTTAGAAATGAAGTAATACATGTACTTCACTATAGAAAAAAATCAGTTGCTTCAGTAAACATCCCAAAGGAAGTTGCAAACGTCTTCAAGTGAGAACACACTGTCCAAAAGTTAAGTGACAACGAAGGACCATCACCTTAGGGTACAATGATAGAGGCCACCGAATTCTGTCATCGAGCCACTAGGCGCTTTAGGTGAGAAGAATTGCAGTATATAAACGGACCGAATCTAGGTGGGCTCTATGTGCAGTTGTTGAAATTATATAGTGCAATTCTTCTCACCTAAAGCGCCTAGTGGCTCGGTGACAGAATTCGGTGGCCTCTATCATTGTACCCTAAGGCATGCCAGTTTCCATTGACCCGTTTAGACTGTAAAAATATAGACATCATCTTATAGGGGGCAAAACCGCTTACTCGGAAATAATAGTGTGATTAATGTGTAATTCCACTTAATCCGCGACAACGTTTAAACAGTGTGAAGTCATGATTGCTATTTACACCAATTTCAAATTACTCAGCATTAGTGTGAACTTCCAACGTCTCTTTGAAGATTACGCACACGAAGAAGCCGCCATTTCCTCAAATGTATTTCTTTGCGTCCATTAGACACCATTACCCCTAAATTTCGCTTTAATGTGAGTAGGGCAAATATATCACCCTGCTCCAACTCGTTTTCCCTCTTTAAGTTAGGTCACGCTCAGAGATCATCAAAAGCTGAAGTAGAAGAGGAAGAGAAGGAGAAAAGATCTCCGCCATCTTACATCAACAGTGGCTGAAAGAGAACAGGAAGTGATCGTCACGTCCCACGCGCAGGCGCACTATTCATGACTCGACTAATGGCGATCTGAGATCGATGCTGATAGGAATGTGTTTTCTTTGTTGTAACCAATCTTGGAGGTCTGAGAACACAGGAGGGCCGGAAGAATTAACATTGATTAAGACAAATCACTGTTGACAGTCTTAGTGTCCTTCCAGAAACCCGAACTTGCCGGAAATGAACGAAGCGCCTCATGCGCGTGTTCAGAGGCAATGCCAAGAATGAGAGGATTCATCCCTTTTCCCACCATTATTTCCCTAGTCAACCCTGTCCCCGTGGATTGGTATCGTGATGCCGACCATTAATGAGCACTTCATGTTTACAAATTATTTCCTATTATAGAACAAAATTTGCTGAATCTAGACTATTTAGTGGCTGTAATAATATTGTTGTCAACCCACGCGTGTGAGTTCACTGAGCACAACACGTCAACTCACAAAGCTGATTCAAAGTGCAAAGCGAGATGCTCCTCAAAACAAAAAAGAACATGGCAGTAGAGACAAGTTTACCATTAGTAACTATGATAAAGATAGCAGCGATATTGTAGTTTTAGAGTAATTCGACAGTGAAGAGATTATAATACACTGATTAGTATTTTGAAACAATGTGCGATTATGAGATTGGTCTAAGGGCCTCACAAAAATAATAATAAAATAATGTTTTAAAAAAGAAGAAATTCTATTACATTTATTTTGTGAATAAATAATTATTTTGTAAAAGAAATCTACATGCAACGGAGGCCGAAGGCCAAGATCATGGTGAAGTAAAAAACGCCATTCTTTGGCCCATGGTCAAGCTTACTTTGTAAACCGAGAGTGCTTTAGGGAAATCAGATGTTCCGCCTTTCTACTATCTTTTGAAGACAGACTTATGAAAACCATTGACTCTTCCCGAGGCTGTTCTGTTAATCAAACCTACCTGCACAATCAGCTGTTAAGGTTTCAGCCAAAATTGGGCATTTTATATCAGTTTTTACTTCACCACCTGTCTGCCTTACTGCTCTGTTAAACTTTACACGGAGTCCGAGAGTATTTTCTTTTTTAAGTACTAGTAAAGTTCTGCCCAGAATTAAAATCATGAAAATAATGTTGATCAAATCATATACATACAACATCAACCTAGTGGCTACCACATCACCATCTTTATCTTAAATATCGCTATTGCAAAATCAATTGAACCGTCATCAATTACCAAACCGAGGACACGGTGGAATTGAATCTTCTTTTGGATATCAGTTTCGACCTGGATATAAACTGGGGACACGCAATCAGAGACATCGAACAATTGCTACTGCCAGCGGTAGTTGACATCGATGCTTCCAACATGAGCCCTTCTTCCCCGAGTTATTGCGCAAATTATAAAATACGGTCAATGGGTTCTTATTCACGTAATCAGGATTAGCATCCCTCCGATCTTTTGTGAATGGCTCAATAATATTTCCATTTCGTCGTCACACTTTTTTATTTTTATTTTTACGCCAAGTCCTAGTGTCAGAAAATGAATTCAGCATGACAAATGAACTCAATCTTAATGCAAACACCTGAATTCTTAACCCTTTGAGCCTGGCTTTTGTCAGCTCGAGTCTTGATTATCTCACTATCAGCTCTCACCCGATGTATCTAAACAAAACTAGCTCTTTGCACCTCGCGATAAAACACTGCGCTTGAATTCATTAGCACTTAATAGAGGCATATTGTTCTTAACGTTTTACCTGTAGCCCTTTCCCACGCAAGCCTCTCCCGAAAATCAAGATCAAGCAATTAGGAGACAAAAAACAAGGGAGGCAACAGTGATTATATCGGAAACGAGTTAATGTTCTTCGTGTCGGAGTTCCTATTGATTTGTGATAACGCTTGTGTGAGAAGCACGCGTTCCAATGTACCTCAGCCATGATTGTCTCCGGGTTAATTTCTATCCTATAGCATCTCGCGGCCCGGATTCTCGCAAAGTACAACTTCTGAAGTGGTGTACATTCCGCCCTCAGCGTTTATGAAGTAGTCATGCCACCACCTTGCACTTTGCACTACGTGGGAACACGAAACACCAGTGTACCGTGATTTTTGTGTCGTGGGAAAGAGAGCGGACACAAAAGACAGAGAGCGCGCTCTTCGCCATACCTAATCCAGGAGCACGTCAAATGGACCCTGTAGAGGAAACTCACTCACGGCGCGAGCCAGACGCGTGGCTTATTCAATGCCTGCTTGTGCAGCTCCATAAGATTTAATATCAAAACTCCATTTTGAAAAGCTGCGAGTTCCATCAAAATGTGATAAAATAATGTTTCTTTCAGAAATTAAGTCTCCTTTTATGTAATACTTTTTTTTTTACTGTTTGAACGAAGTTTTCCTGTCCATTATTTTATGGTTTATCCGCACTTAATAATATTTTATAGACAACATAAAATAAAAACGAAAGGACTAAGCATTTTATTCTCAATTTTAACATTTCCCACTTTCATCATATTTCGAAATCTTATTTGCATATAAATCAAGTCACCTGAAAAGGCCCCAAAAGTCTATTATTTCAAGATAATGCAAAGAAAGTCATTTAAAAATACGTTAGCCATAAAAAGTCCCATTTAAAACGGTCATAACGCAATCGATAGCAGGGGTTTCCATAGAGCGTGGCGTTTTGCCCCGGCTCTTTTGGAAAATACCTTTTTTTTTTTTTTTCAGACAAAAAAAAGTCACGATAAAAATCTCCGGGGATCGGATTGCACATAATGATGGACGCTAATTTGCATGATAAATGAGATCGTTAGGCTGTTCCATTTCCTCTCACATTTTATCGCTGCATGACATCCTGATACTTAAGAACTCAGTGGGACTTGACCAGTTAGCACGACACGTTGAGAAAAAGATAAAATAAAATGGAAAAAAAAAAAGCTAGGGTCTATTAGATTTTCATTGTTGTGATACAAGATGAAACACAGAACCCACCAATTAACCCCCAGTGACTGGTTATTAATTAAGCCTTTCAGGGGCTTTATCATCAATTTCTCACGTTAAAAATGCAGCATCCGGAGTTAGTTATTCCTGCATTACATTTTTGGTTTATGTGATATTTAGTTGTATTTAGTTTAATGTGTTCATCTGTCAAAAGTGGTATTGCCCGGAATAAGTAATTAATGATAAAAAAAAAAAAAGAGAAGTCAAAAGCAGCGTTGAATTAAGTAACCAAGCGGTGTTTATTTCCGGGGATTAAAGAAAAATAAAACATGGAATGTTATGAGCAAATACATAAATAAATAAATAGACAGAGGGACGGACAGATAGATAGATAGATAGATGGATAGATAGATAGATAGATAGATAGATAGATAGATAGATAGATAGATAGATAGATAGATAGATAGATAGATAGATAGATAGATAGATACATAGATAGATAGATAGATAGATAGATAGATAGATAGATAGATAGATAGATAGATAGATAGATAGATAGATACATA